>SJYT01028047.1:84807-96131 GCA_006410635.1 Cephalophus harveyi | reverse complement strand
GTACAGCTCTAACTGTTTCCAAATTGGGAAAGGAGTACTTCAAGGCTGCATATTGTCACCCTAGATGTGTATAAGAGACAGACTTTGTATAATAGGCTCTAGTTTCATTCACCTCATTAGAACTGATTCAAATGTATTCTTTTTAATGGCTGAGTAATACTCCATTGTATATATGTACCACAGCTTTCTTATCCATTGTCTGCTGATGGACATCTAGGTTGCTTCCATGTCCTGGCTATAATAGAAGTGACTTTTAAACTAACTAAATATGTTTTTCTATATTTAGATAGTTATGTGTGCATGCTAAGTCACTTCAGTCATGTTGGAGTCTGTGTGACCCTATGGACTGAAGGGGCTTACAAGGTGGCTCAGTGGGTAAAGAATCTGCCTGGAGTGTAGGAGCCACAGGCAGACTCTAGTTTGATCTCTGGGTGGGGAAGATCCTCTGGAGGTAGCATGGCAATCCATTCCAGTATTCTTGCCTGGAGAATCCCAAGGACAGAGGAAGCTGGTGGCCTACAGTCCATAACGTCGCCAAGAGTCAGACATGACTGAAGTGACTGGGTGTGTACACATACACGGACTGAAGCCTACCAGGCTCCTCTGATCATGGAATTTTCCAGGCAAGAATACTGGAGTGGGTTGCCATGCCCTCCTCCAGGGGATCTTCCTGACTCAGGGATTGAAACCATGTCTCTTTCATCTACTTGCATTGGCAAATGAGTTCTTTACCACTAACACCACGTGGGAGTGTTTTTAGTTGCTAAGTTGTATCTGATTCTTTGGAACCCCATGAACTGCAGCATGTCAGGCCTCCCTGTCCATCACCAACTCCCAGAGTTTACCCAAACTCATGTCCATTGAGTCAGTGATGCCATCCAACCATCTCATCCTCTGTTGTCCCCTTCTCCTCCTGCCCTCAATCTTTCCCAGCAACAGGGTCTTTTCCAATGAGTTGGCTCCTCGCATCAGGTGGGCAAAGTATTCGAACTTCTGCTTTAGCATCAGTCCTTCCAATGAATAGTCAGGGTTGATTTCCTTTAGGATTGACTGGTTTGAGTTTTTTGCTGTCCAAGGGATTTTCAAGCATCTTCTCCAGCACCACAATTCGAAAGCATCAATTCTTTGACACTCAGCCTTCTTTATGTTGCAACTCTCACATCCACACATGACTCCTGGAAAAATCATGTGTTTGTGCAGTTACTCAGTTGTGTCTGACTCTGCAGTACCATGGACTGTAGCCTGCCAGGCTCGTCTGTCCATGGAATTTTATAGGCATGAATACTGGAGTGGGTTGCCACTTCCTACTCCAGAGCTTCTTCCTAACCCAGGAATTGAACCTATATCTCTTCATGTTTCATGTGTTAGTAAGCAGATTCTTTATGACTGTGCTATCATGAAGATGCTATGGAAAAACCATAGCTTGGACTATACAGGCCTTTGTCACAAAGTGATGTCTCTGCTTTTGAATACATTGTCTAAGTTTGTCATAGCTTTTCTTCTAAGGAGCAAACATCTTTTAATTTCATGACTGCAGTTACAGTCCACAGGGATTCTCGAAGCCAAGAAGAGAAAATTTGTCACTGCTTCCATTTTCCCCTATTTGCCATGAAGTGATGGAACCAGGTGCCATAATATTAGTTTTTGGAATGTTGAGTTTTAAGCCAGCTTTTTCACTCTCTTCTTTCAATTTCATCAAGAGGCTCTTTAGTTCCTCTTCACTTTCTGCCATTAGGGTGGTATTATCTGCATATCTGAAGTTGATATTTCTCCTGGCAATCTAGATTCCAGCTTGTGCTTCATGCAGTCTGGCATTTCACATGATGTACTCTGCATAGAAGTTAAATAAACAGGGTGACAATATGCAGCCTTGAAGTACTCCTTTCCCAATTTGGAAACAGTCTGTTGTTCCATGTACAGCTCTAACTGTTGCTCCTTGACCTGCATACAGGTTTCTCAGGAGGCAGATAAGGTGATCTGGTATTCCTATCTCTTGAAGAATTTTCCAGTTTGTTGTGATCCACACAGTCAAAAGCTTTCGAGTAGTCAATGAAGCAGAAGCAAATGTTTTTATGGAATTCACTTGCTTTCTCTATGATCCAATGAATGTTGGCAATTTGGTCTCTGGTTTGTCTGCCTTTTCCACACCCAGCTTGTACATCTTTCAGTTTTCAGTTCAAGTACTGTTGAAGCCTGCTGCTGCTGCTGCTGCTGCTAAGTCACTTCAGTCGTGTCCGACTCTGTGCAACCCCATAGATGACAGCCCACCAGGCTCCCCCATCTCTGGGATTCTCCAGGCAAGAACACTAGAGTGGGTTGAAGCTTAGCTTGAAGGATTTTGAACATAACCTTAGTAACAGGTGAAATTAGCACAATTGTACAGTCATTTGAACATTCTTTGGCATTGCCCTTCTTTGGGACTGAAGTGAAAACTGATCTTTTCCAGTCTTATGGCCACTGCTGAGTTTCCCAAATTTGATGGCATATTGAGTACATCACTTTCACAGCATCATCTTTTTAGTCGGTTAAGTACAGTTCAGTCGCTTAGTCATGTCCAACTCTTTGCGACCCCATGGACTGCAGCACACCAGGCCTCTCTGTCTATTACCAGCTCCTGGAGCTTGCTCAAACTCATGTCCATTGAGTTGGTGATGCCATCCAACCATCTCATCCTCTGTCACCCCCTTCTCCTCCCTCCGTCAATCTTTCCCAACATCAGGGTCTTTTCAAATGAGTCAGTTCTTGGCATCAGGTGGCCAATGTATTGGAGTTTCAGCTTCAGCATCAGTCCTCCCAATGAATATTCAGGACTGATTTCCTTTAGGATTGACTGGTTGGATCTCCTTGCTGTCCAAGGGACTCTCAAGAGTCTCCTCCAACATCATGGTTCAAAAGCATCAATTCTTTGGCACTCAGCTTTCTTTATAGTCCAAATATCACATTCATACATGACTACTAGAAAAACCATAGCTTTGACTAGAGGGATCTTTGTTGGCAAAGTAATGTCTCTGCTTTTTAATATGCTGTCTAGGTTTGTCATAGCTTTTCTCCAAGGAGCAAGCATCTTTTAATTTCAAGGCTACAGTTACCATCTGGAGTGATTTTGGAACAAAACTAGTGGATGTGATGGAATTCCAGTTGATCATGACATTTTACGATTTGAAATACCTTAGCTGGAATTTCACCACTTCCACTAGCTTTGTTCATAGTGATGCTGCTTAAGGCCCACATGACTTCGTACTCCAGGATGTCTGGCTCTAGGCAAGTGATCACATCACCATGGTTATCCAGGTCATTAAAATCTTTTTTGTATAGTTCTTCTGTGTTTTGTTGCCATTTCTTCTTAAATCTTGTGCTTCTGTTAGGTTCTTACCATTTCTGTCCTTTATAATGCCAATCTTTACATGAAATGTTCCCTTGATATCTCCAGTTTATTTTGGTATTTCTCTTTATAACAACAGTTTTCTGGCTTTTAAAAAAGTTGAAACAATCTTTGTTTCCCCCCCCCCCCCCCCCCCCCCCCCCCCCCCCCCCCCCCCCCCCCCCCCCCCCCCCCCCCCCCCCCTCATCTATTCTGTACATGCAGTTCTAAGATATATTTATATGAATATACTATAATTTATCCATTCTTCAGTCACTAAGTATTTGAATATTTTGTTTGTCATTTTACTTTTCTTTACATGTAACTGTACTGCTGTAAACATTCTTATAAATGTGTGCCAGTTTTCATGTCATTTTTGTTTTGTAGAGTGTGTCAATATTCATTTTTACAAAAATGCCAAATTGTTTTCCTAAGTAGTTGTACTAGTTTATACTCTCAACAGTGATATATAAGAGATTCTGTTCATTCAATACTTGATCCTCTTCAATACTTTTGACTCTTTACTAATCGAAGTGGGTAGATACTCTTATCACATTGTGGTCTTGGTTTATAGTCCCATCTTTGTAAAGTTAAACATATATTTAGTCCTCACAAATGTTTTTCTTCTACAAAATATTTGTTCATGATTTGGTATGTTTTCTTTTTCTTACTTTCTTTTGAGTTTACAAGAATTCTTGCTGTATTTTCAAATAATCATTTGTCAGCTGTTTGTGCTGTAATACCTTCTCTGTATCTAGATTGTCTTTTAATGGACAGAAATTCATTCTTTTAATATATTTAAACTTGTCAAACTATTTAATTCTGGTGTTAAGTATGGCTTGCTTTAGAAAGCCTCCATTTTCCTCAAGGTTAGAGAGATATTCACCTATATCTTATTTTTTAAAGTTGTGCTTTGGCAGACTGGATGGGAGGGGAGTTTGGGGAAGAATGGATACATGTATATGTATGACTGAACCCCTTTGCTGTCCACCTGAAACTATCACAACATTGTTAATCAGCTATACCCCAATACAAAATAAAAAGTTAAAAAACTAAAGTTGAGTCTTGGTCTTTTAAATTCTTAATCCAGTTGACATTTATTTACCTATATGATGAGGCATAGCTATATGATATAGTTTTGGGAAAGTAGATAACAATTATTTTCAGCTCCACCTAAAAAATATTTTTTTCTCCTGAACTAATTTATTTAACAAAGCACGTGCATGTATTTAAACACGTTTGGTGAGGGTACTTGTCTCTCCTTCCTTTAGTGAAAAGTGTGCCTCATCCCCAACCACTAGCTTTATAGTGAGAGACTGGCATTGATCCTATCTCATATGGAACACATTTCAAAAGAGCCAAACTCCTGGCAGCTACTACATGCTCCGGAGACCAGCAGATTTCAACTCTATTCACTTCCTTTTATTCTTGTTATGTTTCTGGTTCTTGCTGTGCTGTGCTTAGTCACTCAGTCGTGTCCGACTCTTTGCGACCCCATGAACTGTAGCCTGCTAAGCTCCTCTGTTCATGGGATTCTCCAGGCAAGAATACTGCAGGTTGTCATGCCCTCCTCCAGGGGATCTTCCCAACCCATGGATCAAACCCAGGTCTTCCATATTGCAGGCGGATTCTTTACTATCTGAGCCACCAAGGAAGCTCATGAATACTGGAATGGATAGCCTATCCCTTCTCCAGGGAACTTTCCCAACCCAGGAATCAAACCAAGGTCTCTTGCATTGCAGGTGGATTCTTTACCAGCTGAGCTGCTAGGGAAGCACTTCTGGTTTTTAGTTATTGCTAAATATTTGAAGCACAATTGGAGCACTAGATAATATAAAGTTACTAATTCATTTTAACCAGACTTAACTAATAATTTTTTAATATTATAGAAACTAGATGGTGAGATCTTAAAAAGCAAGAATTTGTATTTGATCTCATATAATCTTCAACAAAAAAAGTATGTCTTGGTATATGTTAAATCTTCAACAAATGTTGCTGAATAAATGAAATGAGTGCCTGATCATTTGGGACCATAGAAAGCCTGGAAAACCTGGATTAAAAAAATATATGTACATGTATAACAGCACACATCACCTCTTTAGTTTTTGCTTTACTGAGATGTTTAAAATTTTATTTTTAGTGATTGAGTGGTTAAGCAACAAACCGTATATGTAATTATCTGTTTGGTACTGTCATCACAACATCATTATGTTGTTGCTAGGAATTTGGGGTCTTATCTTGTGCCTGAGCAAAATATACATGCAAATAATCCCAACATATTTATAAAACAATATTAAATTAAACTGTTGCTATAATGATTTAAAACTAGCTATCCCTCCATTGCAAAAAACCTATTTAAGCAAACCCTTTTTTTAAACTTTGTATTTTATATTAGAGTGTAGTTGATTCAGGTGTATAGCAAAGTGATTCAGTTATGCATATATATGTATCTATTCTTTATCAAATTCTTTATCCATTTAGGTTGTTATGTAATATTGTTGGTGATGGGCAGGCAGGTCTGGCATGCTTCAGTCCCTGGGGTTGCAAAGAGTCGGATATGATTGAGTGACTGAACTGAACTGATAATATTGAGCAGAGTTCCCTGTGTTATATAGTTGGTCCCTGTTGGTTATCCATTTTAAATACAGCAGTGCTTTTTTGTAAGGATTTAGTAATCACAAGGCAAAACAAAAATTCAATTACCACTGAAATTTTAATGTGATAATAATCTGTTTGCTCTATTCCCTTGTATGATCCAACACTATACACTATATATTATCCATTTAGCAAACCAACTATTCCTATTTTTCAAATTCCCAACTGCACTGGCAGGGTTAAGATAACTGTTCTTTCTAGAAATGTATCAAGTTCAGTGTCTAAAGCCTTTGTAATAAACTATTAATTAGTATATCTCTCTGATTGTTCTTACCCACTCTCTTCTATTTTATTTCAAATGACCAACAAATGTCTTAATGGGCTTCTGTAGTAAACAAAATATCACCATTAACATTATACCTCTGAATAATTTTCCAAGCTTTGGGAGAAATTTAACGTCAGTCACAATGCTATATTGAAAACAATATATTAAAAAATTATTGGCTTTAATTTATTTCAGACTCATATGCCTAAGTCAAACTAAATGAATTTTGTTCAAAGTAGCATAGAAATCAGGGTACTTACCCCATTTTATTGGGGTATATTTGATAACCATGTAAAATGTACTCTGTGAAGAACTAAGCTTAGAGAAATACTATCATATTTATATGGATAATGGCAATATCCGCCCTGAAACAGGCAGAGGTTTGTGTTATCTTGAAATATGTCTAATTAATGTCTCGATTCAAACATTTTAATCAAGAATTGCATTGCATACTCATTTAGCAGGCAGCCACTGACATGCTTCCAATATTATCAAATCATATTTTGATATGCAAATAAGCAACTTTATGGTTGATTCCTTCAATATTAAATTAATTCAATGTCCCTATCTTCTTCTATTCTTAATTAATTCAATTAATTAAATTCAATGTCCCTACCTTCTTTCCTAAATAAGTTGTCAAGCATTAAATTTCTTCAGGTTGAGCATATAATAATTGGCTTAACTTTATGCTTGGGAAGAGTGTTTGGTCAGATTACTGGACTCTTACCTAAATTTCTGAGGTTGTTTGGACTTAGGACTTAATACTGAGCTAAACCCTGAAAATGTGCACTGCACTTAAAACTACAAATTCCATGCAGAGAGGAGGGTGGATATGAGCTCTTTCTGGAGTTTGCCCTCCTTGCTGAAAATCCTCAAACAGCTTAAACAGGAGGCAGAGCCATTGCCACCAGCTTCAAGAATTGTTCAGGGGCTTCCCTTGTGGCTCAGCTGGTAAAGAATTGCTCAGTACTGAAAATAATTTTTAAAAATTTAAACCACACATAAGTACGATTGTAAGTACATGTATGCTGCTGCTGCTGCTGCTGCTGCTAAGTCGCTTCAGTCATGTCCGACTCTGTGCGACCCCATAGACAGCAGCCCACCAGGCTCCCCTGTCCCTGGGATTCTCCAGGCAAGAACACTGGAGTGGGTTGCCATTTCCTTCTCCAAGTACATGTATAATGTCATTTAATTTTCTCTACTGTTCTATGAAATGGGTTATCATCCCTATTTTGTTGGCAATTAAGGAAAAGAAAGTAAGTAATAAGCATTTGATAGTACTGATAGGCACTAATTATTTGGTTGGTTGCCCTTGAGCCGAAGCTTTGAAGTAATTAGGACATATTCAAAGATTTGGTCATCTGTGGCACATTTTACCTCTGCCTCATTTTATTTCTGTGTCACAAGTTTCATAGCAAACAACCCCCTCATCAGGGAGACTAGTCAGGATAGTATAGTTTGATCACTGAAATCAGTCTAATAGGAATACAAACATTCAGTATCAGCTGATGGTGAATTTGTATATTCATGAAAGCCTGAATTCTCTTCCTACAAATTTGATGGGCTTTGTCTGTATTTACCACATCTAGCAATCAGATATAGGTACCAACCAATCACATAACTTCAAAATTAAGGAAAAATACATTGTTTGCTTTTACATGGCTGGAAAATGGCCCTACCTCTTAAGGCTTGAAGCTTATAATTCAACAACCATTTATGACTGCCATTTCTGAAACTGACCACATGGAAAGCACTGGGGACACACAACAAAGAAATGATTCCTGCCATCACAGAATTCACAATTTAGTGTGGAAGGCATACATGATAACAATTCATCACAACACACATATGAGTATGTGATAATAAATATATGCATATAATATTGACATTATATTGATATAGTAGTGAAAAAAGAAAGACTGCATAGGGAAAGTGATATCTGAGCATGGCTTTGAGAGATAAGTAGGTGTTTACCATGAAAAAGAGAATCAAAAAATGAAGGAAAAAAACAATGAGACCATCATTGTTCAAATGTACACAAGACAATGCATGTCGTTGGTTTCTTTTGGAAAAGTTATTTGCCTCTATCCTTAAGAACTGAGTCACACTACTTCAGAAATAGTAGAAGTAAAATCGCTGTGCATTATTAAAAGGAAAGCAAACCAATTTGATGTGCTTTTGAAGAAGAATCTTGTGCCTGACACTGTGCTACAGATTATGAGGAGTGACGTGTTCGTTGCTTAGTCGTGTCTGACTATTTGCGACCCCATGGACTATAGCCCACCAGGCTCTTCTGCCCATAAAATTCTCCAGACAAGAATACTGGAGTGAGTTTCTGTGCCCTCCTCCAGGGGATCTTCCCAATCCAAGGATCAAACCTGAGTCTTCTGCATTGTAGGCGGATTCTTTACCATCTGAGCCACCACGGAAGCCCTGGTGTGATAGGTAACCAGAAATGATAGGTAATACTGAATCTCATAGGTCAGAAATATCTCTTATTAGCAGCTTCCAGGACTTTCGTGAGTACAGTATCTCATTGTCACTGTCATTACATTGGTAGTTTTCGTATATTTTATATATTGTGCTGAACTTGAATTATAAAGATTGTATTTATGATACTTGTAGTTTGGCAGATAATCACCTATAGTTGTATATTAGGCATCATTTGTATCTGGGACACCTTTCCCTTGACAGTCTTAAGCCAGTGATAGCAGTGTCTCCTTCCACAGTATAATACCTCTCGTCACTGATTCTAGAAATAGTTACTAAATGGAAATGCAAAGTCATGCCCCAATTTCTGGCTAGCACTCTCAATACAAGTGTGCTTTTATAAAGATGTAATTTAGGGGGGAGAGTTTAAGGAATAAGAGCAATAAATGACACATTCTTTAATTTCCTAAATTTTAAATCAATTGAGACATAGAACAAGGTAACTTGACAGATGATTATCAAAATATCAGCTATAATTTGATAAAGTGATACTAGAGAGCAAGTGTTGATTACATAGCAACAGATAACTTCCTATTATTGCACCCTAGAAGGATTGCAGGCACAGCTCAAACACTTTCAGGCCACCCCTGACAAGTGTAGAGATTAGACCACTTACTTTCCTACCTGAGTTGAGTGCAGAGCAGTGTGTTCCTTCACTGTAGTCAATCAGATCTCCCAAAGAGAAATATTAGAGCCAAAAAACACCTTTCTCCAAAACTCACTAACCAGATCAATCATGCCTCCTTCTGTAGAGAGGACGGAAGTAGTAACAGTAATCAATGTTCCTTCACATGGAAAACTGAAGTCAAGAAAAAGGAGGCCCTCTCCACATGAATTAATAGAAAACATAAGCGTATGTAACACAAATAAAACAGAAGATATCATATCAATGCTAACAAGCCTCACAAAACTCCTATATTTGCCAAGGGTAGATGATCTCTAGAAACTTAAAGGCATTAGACTAAACAGAGTTTTTTCTGCCTTGGAAACTAGAGTGGCTGTGCTGGATCAATTTTGAGTCCTAGAAGGTGCCTTTTTATTAATTACTCGATAATATTGGTTTTCTCTGTGATAACAATGGGCTTCCTGTGGCTCAGTGGTCAAGAATCCACTTGTCAATGCAAGAGGCACAAGAGACCCCAGATGGATCCCTGGGTTGGGAAGATCCCCTGGAGGAGGAAATGGCAATCCACTCCAATATTCCTGCCTGGAGATTCCATTGACTGAAGAGCCTGGTGGGCTATAGTCCCCAGGTGCCAAGAGTCAGACAGGACTGAGTGACTGAGCATAGGCCTATGATAACAATTACTGTTTTCCCACTGTGTTGCCAAATTTCATATTCAACTTCAACCTTTCTTTTTTTTTCTTAAAAAAATACTTTTCTGAGTACTTATTATATTTTTGGCATTAGAACCTACAAGTAGCCAAGCTGCTTCATATTTGCTTTCAAAGAAATATTAATCAGGGGTCTAAATACAAATAAAAAACAATTAAAAATTTTACTGTAGGCATGGAAAATAGGTGGGAAAACAGTGGAAACAGTGGCTGACTTTTTATTTTGGGGGGCTCTAAAATCACTGCAGATGGTGATTACAGCCATAAAATTAAAAGACGCTTACTCCTCGGAAGGAAAGTTATGACCAACCTAGACAGCATATTAAAAAGCAGAGACACTACTTTGCCGACTAAGGTCCGTCTATTCAAGGCTATGTTTTTTCCAGTGGTCATGTATGGATGTGAGAGTTGGACTATAAAGAAAGCTGAGTGCTGAAGAATTGATGCTTTTGAACTGTGGTGTTGGAGAAGACTCTTGAGAGTCCATTGAACTGCAAGGAGATCCAACCAGTCCATCCTAAAGCAGATCAGTCCCGGGTGTACATTGGAAAGACTGATGCTGAAGCTGAAACTCCAATACTTTGGCCACCTGATGCAAAGAGCTGACTCATTTGAAAAGACCCTGATGCTGGGAAAGATTGAGGGCAGGAGGAGAAGGGGATGACAGAGGATGAGATGGTTGGATGGCATCACTGACTCAATGGACATGGGTTTGGGTAGACTCTGGCAGTTGGTGATGGACAGAGAGGCCTGGTGTGCTGCAGTCCATGGGGTCACAAAGAGTTGGATATGACTGAGCGACTGAACTGAGCTGAACTGAGCTTTAGTAAACTATCGATGGCAGATTTTATTCATAATATGACCATGAAAATAGCGGCTGTCCTTTCTCCTCCACAGCTCCACTGCCTATCCGATGAACCTCTCCAGCTTTACTGTTCTTTTCCTCATTCATTATCCTAAAATTTAACTGGTTAGTTAAAGGGAATTAACTCTCCTTAGAAATTAGACAAAGATAAGGGATGATTATAATTTCTTCATCACACATTTAAAACTTATTTAGTCTCAAAGATAATACTGTCAGTTAAAGATTGTTATTATTTCTCTTTTGTAGAAGAGGAAACAGGAGATTGGAGAAGTTAAATTAATTTCAATATGTACAGAATCAGTAAAAGTGGAAGAACTTTGGTTTGAAACTAGGTGGTTGTTTTTTTTTAAAGA
>SJYT01028047.1:33142-71073 GCA_006410635.1 Cephalophus harveyi | reverse complement strand
GGAATTAACACATTAATAAAAAGAAAGAATTTTAATTCCTTGAAAATAAGATTTACAGGATTTTCTTCATCATTAGGCCAAACTAAGCCACCAGGTCTTTAGCATATTTTGTCTTCAGTCTTGAGTTCTATTTAACTTAGCAAATCAATATCAATAAAAATCTTCAGCAGCCTAAATGGATTAAATTTCTACTATATGTTATCTTTGTAATGTTCTAAGATTCAGTTTCTCACTCAAAGATTTTCCAGTCTAGTTAAAAACCCCAAACCATCAAATGCCCACTAGAACCAGAGTTCCCTGAAAGTCTAAGAAAAGAGTGATGAGTATAAGTTCTGGTGAATATGAAGGCTTTATGGAGGAAATATCCTTAAGTAATAGGTAGGAATTAGATTAAGTAGAAGAAAGGAGGGAGAATATTCTTAGATTTGTGACCAGCATGGAAGTATAAATGAGATTTATGTAAAAGAAAAAGAATTCATGAATAAAGTTCATGATAAGGAATTGGTGGAAATAAGAGTGGGGACATAGGGTAGATATCAAATATGGAAATCATGAAAAGGTATTCAAAACTGATGGACTGACAAATGTGCCATTAATGTTCTGTGTAGAAGAACAATGTGCTCAAATTTTAGTTTTAGGGAATTAGAAGTTACATGAGGAAAGGCAAGATACAAGAAGAAGCAACAGACTGCTGTAGTCATTTAGGCTTAAAATATAGAAGAAAATAGAATTAAAAAGGAAAATGAACATGTCTCTAAATATACCAGGAGATTTTAGCACAGATTTTAGCCTCAGAAATTGATAAGATTACACAGACAAAAGACAAATGAGATATAAAAAAAATGAAAAACATTATTAACAAGCTTTATCTGGAGATGATGTATCTGCTCCCATTGTTTAGATATTACGCATGCACATAATACAGATATTGACCATGTACAGGCCACAAAGTAAGTCTAAAAATAAAATATATAGGCCACTTCTACTGATGACTATGTGATAAAGTTAGAAATAAATAAAACAAGAGTAACCTCCATATATGGAGAAGGCAATGGCACCCCACTCCAGTACTCTTGCCTGGAAAATCCCATGGATGGAGGAGCCTGGTGGGCTGCAGTCCATGGGGTCGCGAAGAGTTGGCCACAACTCAGCAACTTCAGTTTCATTTTTCACTTTCATGCATTGGAGAAGGAAATGGCAACCCACTCCAGTGTTCTTGCCTGGAGAATCCCAGGGACGGGGAAGCCTGGTGGGCTGCCGTCTATGGGGTCTCACAGAGTTGGACATGACTGAAGTGACTTAGCAGCAGCAGCAGCCTCCATATACTCAAAAAAATGAAAAACAAAAATAATTCTATATAATTTATGGCTCAAAGAAGAAGTCATAATAGAAATAAGAAAACATAACTGCTCAATAATAAAAACATCACATTCAGATTGGAGATGAAGTTAAAATGACACATAAAAGAAAATGTATATTCTTAAAATCTTCTCTTCCTATTTGGAATTTTAAGGCTAAACATTACATTAGTAGCCAAATTAATAAGGTGGAAAAGTGGTTACAAAATGAGAGAATAAGCGAAATCAAAGGATGGTTTTCTGAAAGATTTAATAAAATAGACACATCTCTGTCAAGATTAAAACTCTCCAGGATAAGTTCCATGATCGGAGTGATTGCATTTGTTGTTTTTGATCTTGATCATGTTTTCACCACTGTATCCCTGAACCTAAGAAAGATTCTGGAACATCTTGTGTCTTGAATAATATGTGTTATGAAATGTCATGTTTGAGAAGATGAGCTGCTATTTAAATAGAAGGGTAACAGGATGATGTACACGTAAAATAGCACTGGTCTGAGAGTCAAAGCCTCCTTACAAGTACAGGTTTAGCTGTGTAATGTTGGGAAACTAACTTATCTTCTCTGGACCTTAAAAATAGAAATAGAAAAGAGAAAGGTGTGAAATTCATTCATATCCCTTTTAGCTCTCAATCTGAATCTCAACTCTAACTCTGCATCTGTAATTAATTTTCTTAATTAGAAATTACAGATTTATTCATTTGTTTGTTTGTTGTGCATTTTTAACCATTAAGCTTCACTGAATAACCTTATCTGTTTTGCTTCAGTGTCTACCCAAGACCTAAAACTGTCCCTGGCACTTACCAGTGCCTAATAAATGTTTGTTGGCTGACTGAATAAACACTACAGTGGATAGATTTAAGACACAGAGCTTGAAAGAGAGATCTATAGGCTATGAGCAGTAAGATATACATGCGTACTGCTTGGGTAAAAAGTTCAGAGAGAATTTAATAGCTTTAGGAGGCATCAGAAAAGAGACATGGGCTGAAGCTCTGAGAAAAGAAATCATTTAAAAAAATGTGGGCCTCTCAAGTTTTTTTTAATGGTGTATAATTTTCTACTTAAAAGGTAATGCAGAGTCATTGCACAGAATTTGAAAAATAGAGAAATGCACAAAGAAGAAAACAGCACATTTTAAAAACACATTTGAAAATGCTTGTGATTCACTAAAAACTCTAGTTTTAACAACAAGATATATCAATTATCTGACTGTGGAAGGTTGTGCGTGGGTAGTTTGGGGTTGGGAGCTGTTATTAAGCAAGCAGGAAACCTGGCCCCTGTCCTTAAAGTGTTCACAATTAAATTGAAGGGACAAAACAACCTTTCTGAAATAATCAAGAATAATTCCAAGTACTATGTGATTAAGGACATAAACACAAAAAAATTAAAACTTGAGTGTTGTGCTGAGAGCTAGAGGTGTAAATCTGTAATCAGCGTGGGCTGGAGAATGGAGATAGGTTTCACAAAAGAGGTATTTTTTGCTTAGGACATGGCAGATCTAGGGGCAGGTGGTGAGGGTGCTGTATTAGGGAAGGGAGATAGGTAAATAGGAGAGAGAAAATGCCTACTGTTTGAATGAGAGCCATTAAAGGCCTCTCATCAGTTGGGCCGACTGAGTTTTACTAGAGGCAGTTCTTTTGTATAAAGCCATGGCCTGGGAGCAGTACGATCTGGGCTCTAGCTTGATGTGTCACTAATTTTCTGTTAGCTTCTAAAGAAGTTGCCTCAAGCTCTGTACCTCAGTAGGACCCAGGTTTCTTCTACCTCTGATATTAAAGGGAATATCCATAAAATCTGTCATTTAAATCACTACTTGCCCATTTTGTCTCTTTTGACTTTCAAATAAAGTATATCATTAATGAAGAATGCAAGTTGATTTGAGAGGAAGAGCATTTATTTAAGCAAAATATTACTTCCCCAACTATGATTGTTTTTCCAGACTTGAGACTATTTTAAACCTGAGGCAGAGCCAAAGGCATATTTGCACAATGACTGATATGAAAGCTATGCCACCTCCCACTTGTCTATTCAGCCTGTACCCAGAATGGGAGAAGGCTCTGAAACACAAATTTATGTAATACAAAACTTTCGCTAAGAAGTATCAAATTGCATATTTAAGTACTTGTCACTAGGGATATGTTCAATGTTTTATAAGTACTGTGTAATTTTCAGAATCCACAAGCAATTTGCCTCCTGTGAAGAAATCCTCCCCATTGACTACTAGATTCTCCTGCCAAAGGCAGACAAAGCCCTGAAGTTCTATAGTCAATGCCTTCTCCCCCTGACAGTTTTTTCTTTCTTTTTTTCTCTTTCCATTTTTTCCTTTCTCTCACTCTCCCTCCCGCCCTTTCTTCTTTCCTTGCTTTCTTCCTTCTTCCTTCTTCTTTCTTTCTGTCTTTCTCCCCTCTCTCTCACTCCCTTTCTGTCTCTGACTCTCTTTCTCTCTGAGTTTTCTATCTCTGTCTCTCTTTCTCTCACTTTTCATCTATCAGGCAGCCTCACTCCCTCTCCCCTCCCATTATCTATTAGTATTAAACTTATCTTCATAACCTTATTGGTGAAGATTTTTCTGGGAATCTACATTCAGACAGTTGAAGTTTTTCTTGTCAACTTGAACTCGAGGAAAAGAATCAAAGGTGTGCTCAGGTAGCATAATAAAAAGAATATGAAAATCCATGTCAATATGTCAGTGAAAAGTCCATGAAAATAAGACCACACAGTACATTGTTTATTAACACACCAGTTGAGCAAAAGTGTGAAATCTATCAGCTAGAACAGGAGAAAATGGGAAGTCTTAGTATTCAGAAAAATGAACTCTTCATTGAGTTAATTAATTCTTGCACTTCTTTCTGGAAATGAGAGAGTAAGACTTTTCACAAGATTTTTCATTCTATTCTGCAGATCTGAAACACATCCCCATATCCTGTTGTTTCAGAAAGAACTTTACTATTACTTAAATGACACCGGTAGATACCTCTTGAATGCTCATCTTCCTCTTCTTTATATAATTGTTTCTTCCACACAGCACCAAACACAAGCCTTCAGCATATATACCAATCAAAGACTGTTTTTATTTTGAGCTGCCTGGAGAGGGTTTTACAAAGGACATAATTTCTATGCATTAAAGAGCAACAAGATTATTCAGGGCCAGAGTAGAGGCATTCACCTTCTTATTTATCTTCAGTTGATTTCAATCAAAAGAATTGTCAAATGTAAGGCTGAAGGAAAATGAACACATAGTACTTACAATATCCTATTTCTTTCTCCACTAACAATCATTTTTAGAGTTTGCAAGTCATAAAAAACAACTAAAACAACCAACAAAACAACAATGATTGCTCAACAAATCTCTAGGTAGTTGCATGTTTTTCTTTCTTGAGATTTATTGACTCGATTCAATTTATCATCATTGAGTTCTATTGGGCTTAAATGGTTGCTGCTGCTGCTGCTGCTAAGTTGCTTCAGTTGTGTCTGACTCTGTGTGACCCCATAGACGGCAGCCCACCAGGATCCCCCGTCCCTGGGATTCTCCAGGCAAGAACACTGGAGTGGGTTGCCATTTCCTTCTCCAATGCATGAAAGTGAAAAGTGAAAAGTGAAAGTGAAGTCGCTCAGTCGTGTCCGATTCTTAGCGACCCCATGGACTGCAGCCTACCAGGCTCCTCCGTCCATGGGATTGTCCAGGCAACAGTACTGGAGTGGGGTGCCATTGCCTTCTCCGGGGCTTAAATGGTTAATTCTGGTGATATAAGGCATTCGTTTGTTTGCCTGCATGTGGGCGTGTGAAGTTGCTTCAGTTGTGTCTTTGTGACCCTATGGACTGTAGCCTGCCAGGCTCCTCTGTTCAAGGGATTCTCCAGGCAAGAATACTGGAGTGTGTTGTCATATCCTCCTCCAGGAGATCCTCCTGACCCAGGAATCAAACTTGTGTCTCTTTATGTATCCTGCTTTGGCTGGTGCATTCTTTACCATTAGTGCCACACGGGAAGCTGTTTGTTTGCCTAGTAGAGACCAAATAATTGTACCACATTAATTAATTTACAAATTATGACCAGTTTTAGATGCAGCTGTGGGTCCTTTAAGGGTGGTGTCATGGCATATCTGAGGTTATTGATATTTCTCCCAGCAGTCTTGATTCCAGCTTGTGCTTCATCCAGCCCAGCGTTTCTCATGATGTACTTGGCATATAAGTTAAATAAGCATGGTGATAATATACAGCCTTCATGTACTCCTTTTCCTATTTGGAACCAGTCTGTTGTTCCTTGCCACCACTCTTATGGCAGAAAGTGAAGAAGAACTAAAGAACTGAGGTTATTGATATTTCTCCCAGCAGTCTTGATTCCAGCTTGTGCTTCATCCAGCCCAGCGTTTCTCATGATGTACTTGGCATATAAGTTAAATAAGCATGGTGATAATATACAGCCTTCATGTACTCCTTTTCCTATTTGGAACCAGTCTGTTGTTCCTTGCCACCACTCTTATGGCAGAAAGTGAAGAAGAACTAAAGATCCTCTTGATGAAAATAAGAGAGGAGAATGAAAAAGTTGGCTTAAAGCTCAGCATTCAGAAAACTAAGATAATGGCATCTGGTCCCATAACTTCATGGCAAATAGATGGGGAAACAGTGGCAGACTTTATTTTGGAGGGCTCTAAAATCACTGCAGATGGTGACTTCAACCATGAAATTAAAAGACGCTTATTCCTTGGAAGAAAAGTTATGACCAACCTAGACAGCATATTAAAAAGAAGAAACACATTACTTTGCCAACAAAGGTCCATCTAGTCAGGGCTATGGTTTTTCCAGTAGTCATGTATGGATGTGAGAGTTGGACTATAAGGAAAGCTGANCGCTTATTCCTTGGAAGAAAAGTTATGACCAACCTAGACAGCATATTAAAAAGAAGAAACACATTACTTTGCCAACAAAGGTCCATCTAGTCAGGGCTATGGTTTTTCCAGTAGTCATGTATGGATGTGAGAGTTGGACTATAAGGAAAGCTGAGTGCCAAAAAATTGATGCTTTTGAACTGTGGAGTTGGAGAAGACTCTTGAGAGTCCCTTGGACAGAAAGGAGATCCAACCAGTCCATCCTAAAGGAAATCAGTCCTGAATATTCATTGGAAGAACTCATGCTGAAGCTGAAACTTCAATACTTTGGCCACCTGATGCGAAGAACTGACTCATTTGAAAAGACCCTGATGCTGAGAAAGATTGACAGCAGGAAGAGAAGGGGACGACAGAGGATGAGATGGCTGGACGGCATCATCAACTCGATGGATATGAGTTTGAGTCAACTCCAGGAGTTGATGATGGACAGGGAGGCCTGGTGTACTGCAGTCCATGGGGTTGCAAAGACTCAGACATGACTGAGTGACTGAACTGAGCTGTGGGTCCTTTGCTCAGTAGGGGAGAAAGAATTGACTCCACTCTGATTCTGGGCTGAGAAGTATAACTGACAAAGAATATAAATCAGAAGGAAGGTTCAAATATACAGGAATCCTGAGCAAAACTGTCAAAGTTGTTTTCAACTTTGGCTGCCTCACTTGTACTAATAACTGCTCCAGAAAATCTATGACCTACAAGTTACTATAATTATAAATCATCTACAGTCAGTAGAGAAGTTTATAACTGTTAGGCAAGGCTATGGTTTTTCTAGTGGTTATGTATGGATGTGAGAGTTGGACTTTGAAGAAAGCTGAGCACCGAAAAATTGATGCTTTTGAACTGTGGTGCTGGAGAAGACTCTTGAGAGTCCCTTGGACTGCAAACAGATCCAACCAGTCCATTCTAAAGGAGATCAGTCCTGGGTGTTCATTGGCGGGACTGATGCTAAAGCTGAAACTCCAATACTTTGGCCACCTCATGCAAAGAGTTGACTCATTGGAAAAGACTCTGATGCTGGGAGGGATTGGGGGCAGGAGGAGAAGGGGACAAGGAAGGATGAGATGACTGGATGGCATCACCAACTCAATGGACGTGAGTCTGAGTAAACTCCGGGACTTGGTGATGGACAGGGAGGCCTGGCTTGCTGCGATTCATGGGGTCGCAAAGAGTCGGACACAACTGAGTGACTGAACTGAAGAAAAAATAATTACTATACCACTATTATTAGGCAAGCTTTGTATTAAACTATTGGTATAAAATACAGACTATCTGCAAGGTATTCATAGGGCTCTTATTTTTAATCTGTTAGTCATGTACAAAAACACCACAGTTGAGGTCCTGAAGCTGAAAGTAACAATATACGAATGGATCTCCATTCTATTTTACTGTTTCTTATAAACTAAACTCTGAGAAGATAGTAATGAAACTTCCTCCAGATACTTGTAATACAGAAGGCCAGACTCATTGGGTGTAATCACTGTAGATAGCATAGAGATAGTTTTATCCTCAGAGAAGGCAATTTGTCAAGCATCATGTTATGAGGTAAAACTGTAAAAAATAAATAAAATGATTATTTTATTTTTCCTGCCATTGTCTTTTGTCAAGTACTAACTGATTATTTCTTAATAGGTCTTAACCCCTTCAATCCATCCTCTACACCACATACAGAGGGAAAGTGAAAAGTGAAAGTGAAAGTCACTCAGTCGTGTCCAATTCTTTGTGACCCCATGGACTATATAGTCCATGGAATTCTCCAGGCCAGAATACTAGAGTGGATGGCCTTTCCCTTCTCCAGGGAATCTTCCCTCCCCAGGAACCGAACAGGGGTCTCCTGCATTGCAGGCAGATTCTTTACCAACTGAGCTATCAGGGAAGCCCAAGTTGTCTACAACTACAAATTATATCACTTCATTCCCTGAGTGCTCCCCACCCTCTGCCAATATGGTTTGTTAACTGTATCATTCAGATTAGATTTTGAAGACAGTATTTATATCCCTTAATTAACTAGTCTCAGTGTAGTTTTTTTTTTTTTTAAATCTCATGTCCAGTTGGAGCACCCAAAACTCCAGTGACACTGCTGTCAAAGTTTAATAAGCAAGGGCTTCCCTGGTGGTCCAGTGGTTAAGAATCTGTCTTCCAATGCACAGGTTCCATCCCTGGTCTGGGAACAAAGGTCCCAGATGCCACTCCACATCTTTACTCATGACTACTCCCACTACCTGAAATACATTTCCCACCTAACAAAATTCATTTTCTTCACTGCAGCTCACCTCAGCTCCATGTTATCAAATTCATCACATGCCTCTCAGCTGAGATCAATTACTCTCTTGTAAGTGCCCTCAAGCACTTTCTTTAAACCTTTGTTATAGCGTATAGATCATTCTATTACTCGTAGATGCAGGTTGCAGCAGCATCCTCTGTCTTCTTGAGTGAGTTGCGGGAACTTGTGTCTTTCTAAGAACTGGTCTGTTTCTTGTTTATTTTTGCTTTTGCTATTTAAAACGAGAATTATCAATGAACAGTCAGAGGCAGACACAGAATAACGCCATGAAGAGTTGGATGAAAGTGAAAGAGATTTATTATACTCACAACTCCTAAAGGAGAGAGGCATGTGACGCCATTCAGGTGGCCGTATGAGAGGAGCTCCAAGGGAGCATGCTCAACCAGGCAGATGGGAGGCCAAGGGAGTGAAGACCCATGAGCAATTGCCTTTATTGAGTGTCAATGTGGAGCACACAAGTAAGTGACGTGAGGAGAATTTCTTGAATGCCATTAGGTCACAGTCAGGGGAGGGCAAGACTGGTGAACTGTGACAAGAATCAGCCTATCACACTGGTACACCTAGCCTGCACAAGGTGTTCACAGATGGTGGAGATGTTGAGTCATCAGGAAAGTATGAATTTTAAAAATTGTACACTACTATTGATTCCATGATGTCTCACCATTAACAATACTAATTAAGCACTGATTCCCTTGGTCATAGAGATATTAAAGGTGAATGGAACAGCTGGGCCAGGTGGCTGAAGTTGGATCAGCCAGGGAAGATGCCAGTCCTTGGTGGGTGTTGCTGCCCAAGCCACCCTGAAGGGACTGTTGAAGCTGAAGTGGGCCCAGGCTCAAGACAGTCCCTGGACAGTGTTGCACCTAAGGCTTCCTTGGCTGAATGGCTGGGGCTGAGGCTGGAGTGGGCCTGGGCTGAGGGGAGTCCCACAGGGATTCAGTGCCCGCACTGTGCCTCTGACAACAGGGAGGGCTTCTGCAGTTGCCTGCTCTTTGACAGAAGTTCTAGGGTTAGTAAATGGATTTTCTTCCCTTAGAGTCTCAGTTCAGTTCAGTTCAGTCGCTCAGTCGTGTCCAACTCTTTGTGATCCCATGAATCGCAGCACGCCAGGCCTCTCTGTCCATCACCAACTCCCAGAGTTCACTCAAATTCACGTCCATCGAGTCCGTGATGCCATCCAGCCATCTCATCCTCGGGTGCCCCCTTCTCCTCCTGCCCCCAATCCCTCCCAGCATCAGAGTCTTTTCCAATGAGTCAACTCTTCGCATGAGGTGGCCAAAGTACTGGAGTTTCAGCTTTAGCATCATTCCTTCCAAAGAAATCCCAGGGCTGATCTCCTTCAGAATGGACTGGTTGGATCTCCTTGCAGTCCAAGGGACTCTCAAGAGTCTTCTCCAACACCACAGTTCAAATGCATCAATTCTTCGGTGCTCAGCCTTCTTCACAGTCCAACTCTCACATCCATACATGACCACAGGAAAAACCATAGCCTTGACTAGACAGACTTTAGTCGGCAAAGTAATATCTCTGTTTTTGAATATGCTATCTAGGTTGGTCATAACTTTTCTTCCAAGGAGTAAGCGTCTTTTAATTTCATGGCTACAATCAACATATGCAGTGATTTTGGAGCCCCAAAAAATAAAGTCTGCCCTTAGTGTCTAGCTCTCCTTTAAACTACTATTTCTTCACTATGTCCCATGGTGGGTGAGTGCGTTCAGGTCCCTCCGCAATCCCTTCTTACTGCAGGTTGCTGAGTCAAGAGTGGGGTTCCTATGGAAGTCATGTCTTTTCTACCCATTTCTATACACTCATTCTGTGTGTAATAGCTGGTCAATCAGCCCTCTGGTCTTCTATAGGAGGAATTGCTCTATAGGCAGGTGTAGATTTGGTGTGTCTGAAGAGGAAGTGAGCTAACAGTGTTCCTATACAGCCATATGCCCTTCCCCCAAATTTGATAGGTTTTTAGCCATTATTTCTTCAAGTATTCTTTCTGTCCCTTTCTTTCTCTCCTGTCCATTTGGGACTCCATCATGTGGATGTTCATGTACATGATGGTGTTTCACAATTCTCTTGGGATATGTTCATTTTTCTTCATTTTTTTTCTTTCTGCTCAACAAATAATCTCAATTATCTTATCCTCAAGCTTGCTAATTCTTGTTTCAGCCTGTTCAAATATGCTGTTTAACCCCTATAGTGAAGTTTAATTTTGGCTATTTTACCTTTCAGCTCCAGAAATTTCTATTTGGTTGTGTTTAATAAATTTTGTCTCCACATTTGATTCTCTATTTGGGAAGACTTCATCCTCCTGTTTCGTTTTTGTTCTTTGTCCAAAATTTCTTTTAGCTATTTGGTTAAATTTAAATCATTTGATTTAATTGATTTAAATTTAAATTGATTTAGCTCATCTCACATGCTAGTAATGCTCAAAATTCTCCAAGCCAGGCTTCAGTAATACGTGAACCGTGAAATTCCTGATGTTCAAGCTGGTTTTAGAAAAGGCAGAGGAACCAGATATCAAATTGCCAACATCCGCTGGATCATGGAAAAAGCAAGAGAGTTCCAGAAAAACATCTATTTCTGCTTTATTGACTATGCCAAAGCCTTTGACTGTGTGGATCACAATAAACTGTGGAAAATTCTGAGAGAGATGGGAATACCAGACCACCTGACCTGCCTGTTAAGAAATGTGTATGCAGGTTAGGAGGCACCAGTTAGAACTGGACATGGAACAACAGACTGGTTCCAAATAGGAAAAGGAGTCCGTCAAGGCTGTATATTGTCACCCTGCTTATTTAACTTATATGCAGAGTACATCATGAGAAACGCTGGACTGGAAGAAACACAAGCTGTAATCAAGATTGCTGGGAGAAATATCAATAACCTCAAATATGCAGATGACACCACCCTTATGGCAGAAAGTGAAGAGGACCTAAAAAGCGTCTTGATGAAAGTGAAAGAGGAGAGTGAAAAAGTTGGCTTAAAGTGCAACACTCAGAAAACGAAGATCATGGCATCTGGTCCCATCACTTCATGGGAAATAGATGGGGAAAGAGTGGAAACAGTGTCAGACTTTATTTTTTTGGGCTCCAAAATCACTGCAGATAGTGACTGCAGCCATGAAATTAAAAGACGCTTACACCTTGAAAGAAAAGTTATGACCAACCTAGATAGCATATTCAAGAGCTACTTTGCTGACTAAGGTCTGTCTAATCAAAGCTATGGTTTTTCCAGTAGTCCTGTATGGATGTGAGAGTTGGACTGTGAAGAAGGTTAAGCACCGAAGAATTGATGCTTTTGAAGTGTGGTGTTGGAGAAGACTCTTGAGAGTCCCTTGGACTGCAAGGAGATCCAACCAGTCCATTCTGAAGGAGATCAACCCTGGGATTTCTTTGGAACAGTGTCAGATTTTATTTTGGGGGGCTCCAAAATGACTGCAGAGGGTGACTGCAGCCATGAAATTAAAAGACACTTACTCCTTGGAAGAAAAGTTTTGACCAACCTAGATAGCATTTTCAAAAGCAGAGACATTACTTTGCCGACTAAGGTCCGTCTAGTCAAGGCTATTGTTTTTCCTGTGGTCATGTGTGGACGTGAGAGTTGGACTGTGAAGAAGGCTGAGTGCCGAAGAATTGATGCTTTTGAACTGTGGTGTTGGAGAAGACTCTTGAGAGTCCCTTGGACTGCAGGGAAATCCAACCAGTCCATTCTGAAGGAGATCAACCCTGGGATTTCTTTGGAAAGAATGATGCTAAAGCTGAAACTCCAGTACTTTGGCCACCTCATGCGAAGAGTTGACTCATTGGAAAGACTCTGATGTTGGGAGGGATTGGGGCAGGAGGAGAGGGAGTCGACAGAGGATGAGATGGCTGGATGGCATCACTGACTCGATGGACATGAGTCTGGGTGAACTCCGGGAGTTGGTGATAGATAGGGAGGCCTGGTGTGCTGCGATTCATGGAGTCGCAAAGAGTCAGAGATGACTGAGTGACTGAACTGAACTGAACTGAAGGTTATGAATGCAATGATGATTAGTACTATAAAGTTATATAAAATTATTCACTACTGTAATAACTGAGAAAAAAGGCATGAGTATTTTAAAAGGTATTTATTAATATATAAGACAGATTTTATTCTCTTGGGCTCCAGATTCACCTCAGAAGGTGACTGCAACCATGAAATTAAAAGATCCTTCCTCCTTAGAAGGAAAGTTATGACAAATCTAGACAGCATATTAAAAAGCAGAGACATCACTTTGCCAACAAAGATCCATACAGTCAAAGCTATGGTTTTTCCAGCACTCACGTATGGATGTGAGAGTTGGATCATAAAGAAGGCTTAGCGCCAAAGAATTGATCCTTTCAAATTATGATGCCGAAGAAGACTTTTGAGAGTCCCTTGGATTCAAGGAGATCAAACCTGTTAATCCTAAAAGAAATTAACTCTGAATATTTGTTGGATGGACTGATGCTGAAGCAGAAGCTCCAAAACTTTGGCTGCCTGATGTGAAAAGCCAACTCATTGGAAAAGACTCTGATGCTGAGAAAGAATGAAGGCTAAAGGAGAAGGGGCGACAGAGGATGAGATGGTTAGATCACAATAAGCAACTCAATGGACTTGAATTTGACCATACATTGAAACATAGTGGAGGACAGAGGAACCTGGCACACTGCAGTCCATGTGGTTGCCAAGAGTCAGACACGACTTAGCAACTGAACATTAACAACAGCATGTGTAAGACCACATCTCTTCCTGGTAAAATCTCTTAGTAAACCCCTCTATCAGCAATTGACTGATTATTAGCAGAAAATTAGTAAGGCTGTAGTTTAACTGAATGGTGCTATCAATCAGCTGGATCAAATTGACATTTATAGACTATTTCATCTAATAACAACATAATACATATTCTTCTCAAAAGTCGTAAGAACATTCACCAACACAGATTATGTTCTGGGTATTAAAACACATCTTAAAAATTTTAAAGAATAAAAATCATATGAAACTTTCTTTCACGCCAAATGGTATTAAACTCTAGAAATAAATAATAGAAAGATAGATAGAAAATCCCCAGATATTTGGAGATGAACCTATATGCTTCAGAAAAACACATGAATCCAAAAAAAATTTTTTTTCAAGAGAGATTAAGAAAGACTTCAAACTATATTGTGAGTCCACCCAAACTCATGTTCATCAAGTTGGTGATGCCATCCAGCCATCTCATCCTCTATCATCCCCTTCTCATCCTGCCCCCAATCCCTCCAAGCATCAGAGTCTTTTCCAATGAGTCAGCTCATTGCATGAGGTGGCCAAAATATTGTAGTTTCAGCTTCAGCATCAGTCCTTCCAATGAACACCCAGGACTGATCTCTTTTAGGATGGACTGGTTGGATCTCCTTGCAGTCCAAGGGACTCTCAAGAGTCTCCTCCAACGCCACAGTTCAAAAGCATCAAGTCTTCGGCGCTCAGCTTTCTTCACAGTTTAACTCTCACATCCATGCATGACCACTGGAAAAACCATAGCCTTGACTAGACGGACCTTTGTTGGCAAAGTAATGTCTCTGCTTTTGAATATGCTATTGAGGTTGGTCATAACTTTCCTTACAAGGAGTAAGCGTCTTCTAATTTCATGGCTGCAATCACCATCTGCTGTGATTTTGGAGCCCCCAAAAATAAAGTCTGAGACTGTTTCCACTGTTTTCCCATCTATTTCCAATTAGATGATGGGACCAGATGCCATGATCTTAGTTTTCTGAATGTTGAGCTTTAAGCCAACTTTTTCACTCCCCTCTGAAACTTTTAAGGTACAACAACCAAAACATGATCCATCAAAGAGAATACTAAGTTGGACTTTATTAAATTGAAAAGCTTCTGCTATAGAAAAGACACTGTTAAGAAAATGAAAAGACAATCAGAGAATATTTGTAAAAGGCTTATCTAATAAAGGACATATCTAAAATATAAAAAGAACTGGTAAAACTCAACAATAACAAAATTTAAAACTGGGTTTAATATGGGTTCACTCTAAAAGTGGGCAAAAGATCTGAACAGATATCACACCAAAGCATGGAAAGGGTATTATAAATTAAAACAACAGTTAGATACCATTGTATAGTTCGTAAAATGACTAAAACCCAAAATAGTAACAACAATTGCTGGAGCAATAGCAACTTTCTCATTCATTCCTGGTGGTAATGCAAAGTTCAGTTCAGTTGCTCAGTCATGTCTGACCCTTTGCGAACCCATGAACCTCAGCACGCTAGGCCTCCCTGTCCATCACCAACTCCCGGGGTACACCCAAACCCATGTCCATTGAGTCGGTGATGCCATCCAACCATCTCATTCTCTGGTAATGCACAATGGTAATGTCACTTTGGAAGACAGTTGTCAGTTTCTTACAAGGCAAAACAGAAATAGTCTTCCTATGCAATTGATCAGTCATGTTCCTTGGTAAGGGGTGAATTGAAGTCTTAATCCACAGAGAAACCTACACATGAATGGCCACAGCACCATTGCTCATAATTGCCTACATTTGAAGACTACCAAGATGTCCTTCATTAGGTGAATGAGTAGACAAACTGTGATGTATCCTGACAATGGAATATTATTCAGTGATGAAAGGAGTGAACTATCAAGCCACAGAAGACATGGAGGAAGATTAACTGCACATTGCTAAGTGAAATAAGGCAATTTGAAAAGCTACATACATGATTCTAAGTATAAGACACTCAAGAAATTTAAAATTTTGGAGAAAGTAAAATGATCAATTATTTCCAAGATTTGGGGATAAGCAAGGTAGGGATAGTTAGAGCAGAGTGGATCTTTAGGGCAAGAAAACTCTTCTGTATGATTCTGACTGTAATGGTGAATACATGGTGTTATCCATTTGTAAGTACCCATAGGACTGTATAACATGAATAGTAAAACCTGATGCAAACTATAGACTTTAGTTAATAATAAAATGTCATGATTGGTTCATCTGTCGTAACAAATGTTCTGCACTCACTCAAGGGTTTTTTAAATTGGGGAACCAGTACGAGGGAGACAGGGGTGCCGTATCTGCAAATGCTCTGAGCTTTCTGCTCAAGGTTTCTTCAAGCCAGAGTTTCTAGAAAACAATGTTTATTAAAAGAAATTTTAGTAAAATGGGAATTCAAGGACAACATTAGATTATCATACAAGTACGTAAATAAGCAAGTAATCAGAGAAATGTTCTTGAAATGGTTCATGTAAGTAAACATAGTCAGTGCCTGTATTAGAGTATGTAAATACCTTGCAAAATTATGCAGGTATTAAAAAGGTGAAAATGGAGAAGAGGTTATGAGTTAGCATAAAATTTGGAGGTTAGAATTTATAGGACATAGTGACTATTGAGGAATCAGTGGAATCTAATATGTTGCTTAGATCTCTGCCTTGAACTGAAATGAACAGATGAAGAGTGGTTCAGTGCAGTTCCTCAGTCATGTCCGACCCTTTGTGACCCCATGAACCTCAGCACGCCAGGCCTCCCTGTCCATCACCAACTCCCGGGGTCCACCCAAACCCATGTCCATTGAGTCGGTGATGCCATCCAACCATCTCATCCTCTGTTGTCCCCTTCTCCTCCTGCCCTCAATCTTCCCCAGCAGCAGGGTCTTTTCAAATGAGTCAGCTCTTCGCATCATGTGGCTAAAGTACTAGAGTTTCAGCTTCAACATCAGTCCTTCCAATGAACACCCAGGACTGATCTCCTTTAGGATGGACTGGTTGGATCTCCTTGCAGTCGGATTATAATTATTTTAGTCCTGGACTTAGAATAATATTTAAAGTTTCTGTGAACCATAATGCAGGAAACAATCAGATATATGTGTCTTTAACAAGAATGGGTTTGGACAGAGATAGTGAGTGAAAGGCATAGGAGGTGATGAAATCACTCAGCGAAAGTGAGAGGATTAGAGGCCAGAAAAGTAAAAGAAAAACTATGTCCTGAAAGCCAAAAAAGAACAGTATTATAGCAGAGAATGTTTAACAGAGGATGGTCAAGTAAGATCAGCCTGAAAAATGAATATTAGATATGGTAGCCTGGTGAATTACCCTGGACCAATCCATGTTGATGGATTGTTAGCATTTCAGTTGAAACTGTTTTACCCTTGAAATGTTTTTTTTGGAGCTTTAGTCCCATGACACTTCTTAGCACCTTTTATATGCTACTGTATATCACAACTCTTTTAAATAGGGTTTCTCAAACTTACTTGATTTAGGAACAATTTTTGCTATTGTTTAAGCACTTTTCAGGTCTATTGTTAATTAGTCCTGAAATTGTTAATTTTTGAAAATGTGTGCCCATCTTTGAAGAAGCTTCATTATAAAGAATCTAGAAAGGTGGGATAGTAACTAGTGGAAACAAAGAGCATTAAATTTGGAACTTCAGGAAACCTACAATAAGGAAAGTGAAGAGACTAGCAGTTTTAAGAGAGGTTGATATTGTCAGGAGGGAGGTTCTTGGAATCCCAAAAGAGAAGAGAACAGGATCCTGAGAATGAAGACAGTTTTGATAGTTTGTTTGATAGATAGTTGAGTGTAGTTTGATGGATAAGAAAGTAAAAAGGATGCAGATAGCTGAGAGCAGTGAAGGCAATTTCTTATTTGGTAAATCTAAATAATAGCTTGTCTTGCAGACACAAAATAGAAAAGATTCTACTGAGCTTTTGGAAAAAAGAAAAATTAATGGAGACTGTAATATTACTTAATATTCTCAGTTATGTTACTTAGTTTGAGATGTTTCCAAGCAGAAGTTTCTGCTTTATTTGTAATGCAATTCTGAATGATTATTAAAATTTCATATTTCGTAGGATGCCAGACATGCAGCTGAAGAAGAGATTTATACCAACTTAAACCAGAAGATTGATCAGTTTCTACAGCTGGCTGACTATGACTGGATGACAGGAGATTTGGGCAGCAAAGCAAGTGATTATCTAGTGGACCTCATTGCCTTTCTACGTAGCACCTTTGCTGTGTTCACACACCTTCCTGTAAGTGACAATTGCTTTTATTTTGTCCATCATATAGACAAAAGATTTCTTAAAATGAGGTTGGTGAAAGATGTTTGTTTCTGCTGTAACTAGCCAGGAAGCTATGGGTATAAAATCTCACATTATAATTAGCCCTTAACAAGATTTACGGATTTCTTCTCTTATTCTGACTTCTTTTTTTCATTAACATTTGCATTTTGTTTATTCTGGAAATGATTCTTAATATTATGTCTGCTTATATATCCCTACTTACTTCAAGGTAATTAGTACAACACATGATGGATGCCTTGGTGGAAGTAAAATAGAAAATTAGGAGTTAGAATTTTAGATATGTATCTTTTAATTCTATAATATCCATTTACTTTTTAAAATATCCTCAAATTCTCTGGTAAAATTGTCCAAGATTTTTCTTATTTTTTTATCTTTTCTCTATTTTCTTGAGCATATGTATCACAGCCTTTTAAAAATTGAAGTATAATTTATTTGCAATATTATGTTAGGAACTTCCCTGGTGGTCCAGAGATTAAGATTCCTTGCTCCTGATGCAGGGGGCATGAGTTTGATCCCTCACTGGGGAACTAAAGATCCCACATTTCTCACAGCATAGCCAGAAGAAAAATTACAACATTATATTGGTTTCAGGTTTACAGCATAGTGTTTCAGTATTTTTACAGATTATAGTCTAAGATAAGGGCTATAATTCCATGTGCTGTATGGTATATCCTTGTTACTTATCTATTTGATACCCATCAAATCCCTTATGATTATACAGTGGAAGTGAGAAATAGATTTAAGGGCCTAGATCTGATAGATAGAGTGCCTGATGAACTATGGAATGAGGTTCGTGACACTGTACAGGAGACAGGGATCAAGACCATCCCCATGGAAAAGAAATGCAAAAAAGCAAAATGGCTGTCTGGGGAGGCCTTACAAAGAGCTGTGAAAAGAAGAGAGGCAAAAAGCAAAGGAGAAAAGGAAAGATATAAGCACCTGAATGCAGAGTTCCAAAGAATAGCAAGAAGAGATAAGAAAGTCTTCTTCAGCGATCAATGCAAAGAAATAGAGGAAAAGAACAGAATGGGAAAGACTAGAGATCTCTTCAAGAAAATTAGAGATACCAAAGGAACATTTCATGCAAGGATGGGCTCGATAAAGGACAGAAATGGTATGGACCTAACAGAAGCAGAAGATATTAAGAAGAGGTGGCAAGAATACACAGAAGAACTGTACAAAAAAGATCTTCACGACCCAGATAATCATGATGATGTGATCACTAATCTAGAGCCAGACATCTTGGAATGTGAAGTCAAGTGGGCCTTAGAAAGCATCACTACGAACAAAGCTAGTGGAGGTGATGGAATTCCAGTTAAAAGCAAAGGAGAAAAGGAAAGATATAAGCACCTGAATGCAGAGTTCCAAAGAATAGCAAGAAGAGATAAGAAAGCCTTCTTCAGTGATCAATGCAAAGAAATAGAGGAAAACAACAGAATGGGAAAGACTAGAGATCTCTTCAAGAAAATTAGAGATACCAAGGGAACATTTCATGCAAGGATGGGCTCGATAAAGGACAGAAATGGTATGGACCTAACAGAAGCAGAAGATATTAAGAAGAGGTGGCAAGAATACACAGAAGAACTGTACAAAAAAGATCTTCACGACCCAGATAATCATGATGATGTGATCACTCATCTAGAGCCAGACATCTTGGAATGTGAAGTCAAGTGGGCCTTAGAAAGCATCACTACGAACAAAGCTAGTGGAGGTGATGGAATTCCAGTTGAGCTGTTTCAAATCCTGAAAGATGATGCTGTGAAAGTGCTGCACTCAATCTGCCAGCAAATTTGGAAAACTCAGCAGTGGCCACAGGACTGGAAAAGGTCAGTTTTCATTCCAATTCCAAAGAAAGGCAATGCAAAGTCTATGAGTTAAACATCACCTTTGGGTATAATTTTCACTGTAACATTCTAGAAGTCTCATCTCAGTTCCATTTAAGGCTGTATTTATGAGTTCAAGTTCTTGTGTATAGTGGATTTACCCAGGATTAAAATGATGCTATATTAGAAATGATGGCCAATTAGAAGAGAAATTCATTTTCTCTAATTTGTAGATTAAGTGGCAGAACTTGAGGCCAAAGCACTGCTGCATGAGTGCTGTCTCCCTGAACTACTGAAGCCAACAATGATAAATGGACTAGGAAATTGAAGATCATTTCTCTTTAATTGAGCTTTATAGCAACTTATATTTATCTACAGCTGGGATTCAACAGAAGCATCTCATTGGCTCAGTGATGAGGATCTGAATAATGGTCAGAATATCACAGCTGTATGAGATTCCAATCACTGGGGTGACCATGAAATAGGACCTTAGATTTTATGAGAGAGACGAAGAGTCATACTCCTGAAGCGTCAGGCTGCTGAGTAACTTGAAGTCACACTGCAAAGCTGCATGTGCAGTACCTACTGAAGAAGGCCATTTGCTGACGTCTTTTCTCCAGACACCAAGAAATCTCTTGAGCCCTATAAAATAACCTCAGTAAGACTGGCCAGAGTAGAATGTGAGCTGGAGATTTAGTTGTCTCTTACAATCTAAATCTTAAATAGCATATGCCCATGTATTGTCCAGTCAGAAAATGGCTGATGCCTTACAGGAAATAAGTTATTTTATAAACAGCTCAGAACTACACACACACACCCCCTATATTTTTTTAGCCGTACCATACCACAGGGCACCTGGGATTTTAGTTCCCTGGCCAGGGATCGCACCCATGGCCCCGGCATTGGAAGCACAGTCTTAACCACTGAACTGCCAGAGAAGTCCCAAGACCCTCTGAGGGTGCATCATTGATCTAAAATGGAGCGGGAAGCCCTGGCTGAATCAGGAATGTTGTTCAGGGAATTTAGCATTGATTAAATAACTATTGACCAAATCCCAGTCAGTTTTCTAAAATCATTAAAGCAAATTTCTCAAGGCCTGAACATTTCCAACAGTTTTCAGTGTTGTACCGTGCTAAATATTGCAAAGTTCGAAAGCAAATATTTTCCCTTATCAAGGTTACATCCCACTGCCATCACTAGGGGAGTGGAAGACTAGAACGTCTATCAAGGGTCAAGTGAAAATATTATAATTTATCCAATCTCTGACACTGGTTATAAGGACTAAAACAAAATTTAGGAATAACTGGTAAGTTACCGACATTCTTTAAAAGCAACGTTTTTCAACATGAGTATGATCTTTCTCATCTTTACATTGTTATTGAATGATCCTTCAGACTTGAGTAGGTCTACCCAGGGTACTTGCATAGTTACATGAGTTGGCTTGCTCATTAGTATGCACTCCAAGTGACCTACCCCTCCCATTTTTATCTAAATATGCTTTGATACTTTTTTTCAACAGCAATGAGTAATATTCTATAATAATTATCAAAATGTTTATACATGTTACCTTATTTGGAAAACTCAGCAATGGCCACAGGACTGGAAGTCAGTTTTCATTCCAGCCCCAAAGAAGGTCAGTGTGAAAGAATGTTCCAACTACCAGACAGTTGTGCTCATTTAACATGCAAGTAAGATTATGCTCAAAATCCTTCCCAGTTAGGTTTCAGCAGTATGTGAACCAAGAACTTCCAGATGTACATGCTGGGTTTAGAAAAAGCAGAGGAACTAGGGATCAAGTTGCCAACATTCACTGGAACATAGAGAAAGCAAGGGAATTCCAGAAAAACATCTACATCTGCTTCATTGACTATGATAAAGCCTTTGACTATGTGGATCACAGCAAATTGGAAAATGCTTCAAGAGGTGGGAATACCAGACCACCTTACCTGTCTCCTGAGAAACATGTATGCAAGTCAAGAAGGAACAATTGGAACCAAGCAACATGGAACAACTGACTGGTTCCAAATGGAGAAAGGAGTATGACAAGGCTGTATATTGTCACCCTGTTTATTCATGTGGAGAGTACATCATTTGAAATGACAGGCTGGATGAAGCACAAGCTGGAATCAAGATTGCCAAGAGAATATCAAAAACCTCGGATATGCAGATGATACCACTCGAATGACAGAAAGTGAAGAGAAACTAAAGAGCCTCTTGATGAGGGTGAAAGAGGAGAGTGAAAAGCTGGCCTAAAACTCAGCATTCAAAACACTAAGATTATGGCATCCAGTCGCATCACTTCATGGCAAACAGAAGGGGAAAAAGTGGAAGCAGTGACAGACTCTTTTCTTGGGCTCCAAACACTGTGGACAGTAACTGCAGCCATGAAATTCAAAGACGTTCTTTGGAAGGAAAGCTATGACAAACCTAGATAGTACATTAAAAAGCAAAGACATCACTTTGCTAACAAAAGTGTGTATAGTCACAGCTATGATTTTTCCAGTAGGCTTGTAGAGATGTGAGATAAAGAATGCTGAGTACCAAAGAATTGATGCTTTTGATTTGTAGCGCTAGAAAAGACTCAGGAGAGTCCCTTGGACTGCAGGGAGATCAAACCAGTCAGTCCTATAGGAAATCAACCCTGAATATGCATCGGAAGGACTGATGATGGAGCTGAAGCTCCAGTACTTTGGCCACCTGATGCAAAGAGCCAACTCGTTGAAAAAGACCTTGAAGGCAAAAGAAGAGGGCGGCAGAGGATGAGATGGTTAAATAGCATGACCGACTTGATGAACATGAATTTGATCTAACTCTGGGAGATAGTGAAGGACAGGGAAGCCTAAGGTGCTGGGGAACATAAAGTCACCAAGATTTGGACATGACTTAGCAACTGATTGGCTGGATGGCATCAGTGACTCGATGGACGTGAGTCTGAGTGAACTCCGGGAGTTGGTGACGGACAGGGAGGCCTGGCGTGCTGCGATTCATGGGGTCGCAAAGAGTCAGACACGACTGAGCGACTGAACTGAACTAGCAACTGAAAAACAACAGCAGAACCTTACTTAATCAAGTAAGGCCAAGTCCTTTAAGGTATTACTGCTTCTCCTAAGTGCCTTAAACCTAGGTCCAAATTCCACCCTATGTGAAGTGACTGGTAAAAGTTGTGGGCATGGCCCGTAACTGGGGAACTTGTGCACACAGGCAAACTCTACGCACGGGGCCTCTTCCATATCTATCCCTGGCCCCACTGCGGGTGGGACTGTGCCTTCATACAGAGCTAATCCTAGCAAAGACTGCCACAGCATTGCAGTGCTCTTGGTTATCCAGGCTAATGTTATCAGGGCTAATGTTCCATTTTTGAGAATCATGTATACATAGATTCAAGAAACAATGCTGTCGGGTAATATTCTAGTCTTGGGTAGTGGTAGTGGTAGTGGTATGGTAACTTCCTCAAGTTGTTCACAAAATAGAAGAGAGAAAACTGCTAAGTGTTGAAGGGTAGTTCACACAGTGTACCGTGAGGGTGTAGTCTAGGGAAATACTTCCTCCTGGGATGATTAAGAAGGGCTTCATACTGGTGGTATTTAAATTGAGCATTGAGGGGTTGTGATTTAACCAGCAGAAATGGTGTTATACGCAGAGGAGAGCACAAAGCAGGAGGAATGGGGATGGGGAGTATTTCCTTTCGTCTGTAAACTATAATATGATAGATTGACTCAATATATTTGGTATGTGCCAGGCCTTATTCCTGACTCTGCTGCTGCTGCTAAGTCGCTTCTGTCGTGTCCAACTCTGTGCGACCCCATAGACGGAAGCCCACCAGGCTCCCCCATCCCTGGGATTCTCCAGGCAAGAACACTGGAGCGGGTTGCCATTTCCTTCTCCAGTGCAGAAAAGTGAAAGTGAAGTCACTCAGTCGTGTCCGACTCCTAGCAACCCCGTGGACTGCAGCCTACAAGGCTCCTCCATCCATGGGATTTTCCAGGCAAGAGTACTGGAGTGGGTTGCCACTGCCTTCTCCGACTCTGGAATACAGCAAAGATCAAAGCAAACACAAATCTCTGCCCTCACAGAGGTTACTACACTCCACAGCCAGGACCAGATAATAGTATGTATTGAGTGTGCACTGTAGGCCAAGCACTTTTCACGTATTAATTCATTCAATCCTGGCAACAGCCCACTGAGGTGTGTCCTATCCTAGTTTGGCAGGTAAGAAAACTAGCAGAGTTCATACAACATTAGTATTTAAAGTACAGGCTCGCCAGTCACATTTTAAGAAAATGATTGAACGTGCACAAAGGTTAACAAAATCGGCTGGATACACAGAAAAAAAAAATTGTAGATAGCTGCATACACATCTCCAGATACTACCAGTGAACTCGGTACTTTTTCTACATAGCAAATGGAAGACAAGAGGGAACATCGTTTCAAAGGCAACTGATGTTTCCCCAATGGTATAATCAGACTTATCTGCTCAATGAAGTACTATAGATTGTATTTCTCACACAGAGATAGAAATTAGGAAAACTGGTGTCTGAGCAGATTCCTAACTTGTGAAACTTACCTCAAGCAAAGAAAAACTGGAAAATCTAATCTCGTGAGTCCACCAAGAGCAGTAACTCATAGGCTAAAAGGCCATGAACCACTGGAGTAGGGGAGAGGAGTGTCATTGAACAGAAACGGGCCGAGTAAACCACCAGCAGAAAACTGAAGTCACATACTTAGCATCAGCAAGAGGCTGTGGTTCCATACGTGCTGAACCACACATCCAATCTGAACCCTTTGAACTGGACTACCATGAGCTGAGACGTGATGCTGGGAATGCACGCTGACAGCGCCCGCATTCCAGCGGAGGGGCAGTAATCACAAGCTGGTATGAGCAGAGGGGGCACTCGCTTCTGTGTGGCTCCTTGGAGACCAGGGGCAACAGACCCGTGCAGCTGTGCCCCCAGAGACGGGTATGTGGGAGTAAGACAAGTAACTCCAGAAGCTCTTGAAGGTGGCTAGAAGGGGGGGTCACAAGACCTCGGTGACTCAGACTTGAGTTCTTAGTACCCCTCACAGTTCACTCCTCCAGGGAGGGGTGAGTTCTGGGGGAATTGTCTCTGGCCTCTCCATTCAAGAGGAGACTGAATCATGTCCAGGAAAAATACATGAATTTGTAGTGTAAAAGAAGTGCCAGAGAGGAAGCCACCCACACAGGAGAAGCTCCTTAATTCTGTCAATATCAGAGAGCACCTCCTGGGTGGAAGGTATTCTGCTAGGTGGGTGTAGAATCACCATGATGAACAGGTCAGCATCCCTGCCCACATGGAGCTGGCAATCTCGAAGGGGGAGGCCAACCTGAAATACTTCACAGCCATCTAACAATGATTGTGATCACTGTTAACCATAAGGAGTCCGGGAGCCAAGAGGGATGTGTTGGCCAAGTGGATAAAAAGTAGAGGTTGCTAGCTCTGTTAATCCTGTTTTGTCATGAAGAACAAATTTATTTAGATGATGAATTTAATGGGCAACTCTAGAGTGTATTTGATTTCATTAAACCAACTTGACACTCAGGAAACCCTAAAAACAACATCAGTCCACAACCCCTTTAAAATCAAGAGCAAAACGAAAAGAAACCCAAACTAACATACACCAGTTCCAAACGCACAACATGGATTTAAAAGCTTTGTCACTTCCCAATTTTTAAATGCAGGTGAAATTTCACTAGAACATGCCTGTTTATGGTTAAAGCAAGAATTCCATGGTCCTACCCAAAGAGTCCCACTTAAATAATACAAGAGAATGTTGGCAATTTGGTTATTTTATCCCTAACTAGAATTGGCCTTATTTCTCCAATTGATTTTGTGAATTTTAAAATTGACCAGAATGAGTGGGTTGGGGGGCTGTTTTTGGCATCTATCCAGCTGTTCTGAAGCGCACCAGGCTGAGAAACCTCCCTTGATTAAGACAAGTAGGACAAAGGCCAAGCTGACTGAGACATCAGGTGGTCCTGTTTTTGTTTTGTTTTTGTAAAGAAATGCCCCAAAGTCTTAGCTGGATCCTAGAGTTCTCTTTACTCCCCAGAACCAGCATCTAGCAAGGAAGAGATTTATTTGTTTATGGCACTACCCTTTCCCCTTGGCCACAGCAGAGCCTTTGGGCTAAATGTGTAAGTGGCAACTGGTTTCCAAGACTATTCAACACACATGGCTGTTGAACAATTTCGGACTGATACTAACAGCCTCCCTTGACAACCCCAGGTGTGGGGAGGCCTCTGGGGCATTGGTGGGGAGAGAGCCTCGCTGAGCAGGTGGGCTGGGTAGCCAGGAATGAGGTCAGCACAGTCCTGACTGCGGGCCTGATCCATCAGACTCACAGGAGCAGACAAGATGGTGCAAGACAGGGTTTACCCAGGTTTCCAAATCAGAGAAGAGGGACTCAGAGATGAATGCGACACTGAAGGCTGGAGGAACCTGCTCAAAGCCACCCAGATAGTTAAGAGGCAGAGCCAGGGACAAACCCTTTGACTTCAGACTTTCAGCAAATTTATCCTGTTAACTAAATTGGTAAAAATCACATAGACTCAAAAACTCTTCAAATTGCCTGTATACAGGACAGCAAGATGCTCACACTGTGAAAACCAGGCCCAAGGACTAAGATTTACAGAAGGAAGGGCAAATCCAGGTTGCCAGTTTCCAGACTTCTCTGGCACCTAGGCTTATAGAGTGGAGGGGTCCATGTAATCATCTCCTAAAGGGTGATTGTGCTCTCTCCTCTTGTGCTCTTCTCTTTGTCTTCAGAATACATAGTTCTATGTGAGTTCATTTGGTGGGAAGGTGGCTACTGTGTGTCAGAAACCCTGCTTGGCCAGTGGGGAGTTCCCACTACGCTGCTGCTATACTACTACTACTAACCAGCCAGCGGTCCAGAGCTGAGTGTAGGCCAGCACTCTTCTGAGAGATTTATTAGCTCATCTAACAAACGATGAATCAGCATGTGCCTGCTTTCAAAGAACTCCTTTAGGGAAGTGGCTCTGAATCCTGGTTGAATGTTAGAATCCCTTGGGGAGATTGGAGAACACCTTGATGTGTGGGCTCCCCCTTCAGAGGCGGTGCTTCCGTTGGACAGGGGTGGAGCCTGGGTACCAGGAGTGTTTAAGGCTCTCTGGATGATTGGAACGTGCAGCCAGGATTGGGCCCCACTGAGCCAAGGTGAAGCACACAGACGTGTAAACGGCAGTGACGGGTGAGTGCACCACAGTCTGCGTCATCCTGTGTGCTCGGGAAGCCCCAGATAGCAAAAGTCAGGAGGAGGTTCGCAGGAAGTGAAATGTGAGGAAGCGTCTGATGGATCAGGCCCGCAGTCAGGACTGTGCTGACCTCATTCCTGGCTACCCGGCCCACTTGCTCAGCGAGGCTCTCTCCCCACCAATGCCCCAGAGGCCTCCCCACACCTGGGGTTGTCAAGGGAGCCCTGTCTCACCAAGGTGTGTCCAAGAGGAGTCTCTTCCCATCACGCTGCTTTGACTCACAGCTACCCAGGTGGCCCTGTCCCAGATGGAAACTTTGGAAAAGCCTGAGCCAGTTAAGGTCCAACCAGCATTTGTGAGGGTAGGAGTTTCCCCCACAAAGCCACACCCAACAGGAGGTGCCTATTTTATTTTATGCCTGGATCTGCAGTTCAGCAGCAGAGCCTCTGTCCCCAGGAGGGACTGCATGGGACTGGACGTCAGTGAGCAGGGGCTGGCTTGTTTGAGGAACTTCTCTTCTTGGCTTGTGGTGGTTTAGTTGCCAAGTCGTGTCCGACTCTTGCAACCCCATGGACTGTAGCCCGCCACACTCCTCTGTCCATGGGATTCTCCAGGCAAGAATACTGGAGTGGGTTGCCATTTCCTTCCCCAAGGGATCTTCCTGTTGGAGACCCGAATCCTGCATTGCAGGCAGATTCTTTACCCACTGTGCTATGAGGGAAGCCTTCTTAGCATAACTCTCCATAATCCAGCATAATCTTTAGGGTAGGAGTTGTAGCTAGACCACGGAACTCCTGATTAATATTGCAGCTACACTAGAAGTCAGATGGGTTTTATGTGAGAATTGAGGGATTGACAACTAATTCATAACATCGCTTTCAATAGGTAAATTCATTCTAGTTCTAAATAGTCAATGGTTAAAGAATTCTTGGAATATGTTCCCACTATGGAAATTGAGTCTGTATGGTATACATTACAATCCGAGACAGAATCAGATATTAATTAAAATGTAAAATGTTATATTTTGAAATCAATATTTGGCCTAACTGCATCAATGTTGGTCAGTTCAGTCGCTCAAATGTGCCATACATTAAATTGTTTAACATATGGAACAAAACAGGAGCAGGATGCTGGTTAAAATTTTACATGAAAACATTTTGCAAATTAAAACTTTACAATTTTCAGGCTTTCTTTCTGTTGGTACGTTTTGACTATTTTGAAAGCAAACTATCCACAATGACAATGGATGAAACACCCTGGCCTTACTGTAAGTGACCTTCAGTCCTGCCTGGAGGTGAGAGTCATGGGCCGCTCAGACCTTCTCCTTCTCGGAGGCAGTGGTCAGACTGAGCTGGCCCTTGATCTGCATCAGTGCAGGGAATTCAGTAGCCCAGGGGCCCAACAAGCAAAGACTGGAGATGGGAGATCTGATTTGAAGTTGTCTGACAAGACTGCCCTGTAGTTTCCACTTCTAGGACCTTATCCCAAGAAAAGAATTGAGGATGTATGTAAGAATTTAGCAAACTAAGAGCAAAAAGTCTGGGGATAACTTAGTTTTCCAAAACAAAGTTTTGTAACATGAATTGTTATATCCATAAAATAAAATACTATGCAACCAACTATCAGGAATGAGGCTAAAGAATTTTATTGATTGATATGAAAAATGTTGACAATATTGAATACTCTGACAAAAAGACAGGTAATAAAATTATATTCTTAGGACCAACCTCATGACTAACACAAAATAGTATTGAGTAGCAAAACAATAATGTTAAACATTTATCTCTATTTTTGTTGAAAAACTAAATAAATGCATTTTTTAAAGAGAATTATAGACATTAAAGTGTTTATTCCTTTTTGTTTATCTCTGCTCATTTTTCTTTTTAAAAAAATTTTTACCTATTTTAGGGGGCTGCACTGCATAGCATGTGATGTCTAAGTTCCCTAACTAGAGATCAAACTCATGCCTCCTGCAGTGGTCATTTTTCTACAATGAGCGTGTATTTCTTTTGTTGAGTTAAAAAATAAAAAACCTTTAGATTTGTGACTTATCTCTATATCTGTCTTTGAGTAGATAATATTCCTTCAGGGGATTTATATTTCTGAAGGCCCTGTAAAGTGATGCATCTCCAATCTGAAACTGCTCATCACTTGCTTTAAGTAAGTACAGTTATTACATGTAAGGTTTATTTCTCATAAAACTTTTTAAAATGTTACTTCAGATTTTTTAAGGTATGAATTCTTTATGATACTGTGAGTGCCGAAGAATTGATGCTTTTGAACTGTGGTGTTGGAGAAGACCCTTGAGAGTCCCTTGGACTGCAAGGAGATCCAACCAGTCCATTCTAAAGGAGATCAGCCCTGGGATTTCTTTGGAAGGAATGATGCTACAGCTGAAACTCCAGTACTTTGGCCACCTCATGCGAAGAGTTAACTCATTGGAAAAGACTTTGATGCTGAGAGGGATTGGGGGCAGGAGAAGAAGGGGACAACCGAGGATGAGATGGCTGGATGGCATCACGGACTCGATGAACGCGAGTCTGAGTGAACTCCGGGAGTTGGTGATGGACAGGGAGGGAGGCCTGGCATGCTGTGAGTCATGGTGTCGCAAAGAGTCAGACACGACTGAGCGACTGAACTGAACTGAACTGAACTGAACGGTGTATACATGACACTGTGTTAATCAAAACCCTTATAACTTTACAAGACAAAGAGTTACCCTTAATGTATGCAAGTATTTAGAAGGGTATCCCAGGATGGAATACAGAAAGTGACAAAAGAATCTAAACGTGTTACAAGTCTATGAAACAGCCTCACCAAAAGGAGTGGGAAAAAGTTGCTGACCTAAGTAACCTTGGAAATGAATGCAGTCTGTAAGACTAAAGGAAACCGGAACCTTGCGCATAAACCTTGTAGTCTGATTGATAAAGTTGTTTCCCACAGGAATATGTGTTAACAATTCTGATACCACCATGAATGTCTGTTGAAACTGAATAATTAACTAAATGGATGAGGGCCCCTGAGAGTTAGGTTTTTCATTGTTGGGGGAGGAGCTACAGAGAAGCAAGGGGAGGAGGTTAAAATGATCCATGTGGTAATGGATGAGAATTAGAGATCTTGGTATGAACTCATATTTAGTTTAATTTAGACACAATTGATTATGTATTAAAATATTTATAGGTAGGTGTAAATATTTATAGATACAGATAAACTCTTACTCTGTCAGGTAAGAGGGCTTATAAGCAACAGCAACAAATGCTCTTACCCCCCTCACCTTTCTCACACAAGCAGCAGCATATTATACACACTGTTCTGTACCTTGCTTTTCACTTAATATATCCTACACATCTTCTATGTAAATGGATGAAGCTCACAATTTTTTCACAGTCACACAGAACTGGGTTGTGTGGATATAACATAAAGTGATAGCTTCCTATTAGCAAAGAGTGAACATGTATTATTTCCAATCTTTTCCATTTCAAAGAATGCTGCAGTAAATCGCCTGGTACATGCATCGTTTTGTATACACACATATCTCTTTAGGCTAGAGGCTTGAATTAAAGGGTACATGCATTTGTAATCAGATGAATGAATACAGACATTATTTTAGAGCGTAGAGGCCGTTCCATTTTTGTACTCCAGCCAATAGTTTATGAGACTGCTAGTTTTCCCACAACCTTACCAATAGAGTGGGATGTCCTGCTTTTGGCATTTTGCCAATTTAATTGGTAGGATATGATTTCTCTCTAGTTTTCATTTACATGCCACTTATTGTAAGTCAAACTGAGCATCTTTTGTTTGTAGTGATTCTTCCTAAGGCCCACTTGCCTTCACAGTCCAGGATGTCTGGCTCTAGGTGAGTGATCATACCATCATGATTATCTTGGTCATGGAGATCTTTTTTGTATAGTTCTTCTGTGTATTCTTGCCACCTCTTCTTAATATCTTCTGCTTCAGTTAGGTTCATAACATTTTTGTCCTTTATTGTGCCTACCTTTGCATGAAATGTTGGCTTGTTATCTCTAATTTTCTTGAAGAGATCTCTAGTCTTTCCCATTCTATTGTTTTCCTCTATTTCTTTGCATTGATTACTGAGGAAAGCTTTCTTATCTCTCCTTGCTATTCTTTGGAACTCTGCATTCAAATGGGTATATCTTTCCTTTTCTCCTTTGCTTTTAGCTTCTCTTCTTTTCTCAGCTATTTGTAAGGCCTCCTCAGACGCCTTTTTGCATTTCTTTTTCTTGGGCATTGTCTTGATCACTGCCTCTTGTATAATGTCATGAACCTCCATCCATAGTTCTTCAGATACTCTATCAGATCTAACCCCTTAACTCTATTTGTCTCTTCCACTGTATAATCATAGGGGATTTGATTCAGGTCATACCTGAATGGCCTAATGGTTTTTCCCTACTTTCTTCAATTTAAGTCTGAATTTGGCAATAAGCAGTTCATGATCTGAGCCACAGTCAGCTCCGGTCTTGTTTTTGCTGACTGTAGACAGCTTCTTCATCTTCAGCTACAAAGAATATAATCAGTCTGATTTCAGTATTGACCATCTGGTGATGTCCACGTGTAGAATCATGTCTTGTGTTGTTGGACGAGGGTTCACTGCATTGGAAGAGACCAGTGTGCTCTCTTGGCAAAATTCTGTTAGCCTTTGCCCTGCTTTGTTTTGTGCTCTAAGGCCAAACTTGCCTGTTACTTGTTATCTCTTGACTTCCTACTTTTGCATTCCAGTCCCCTATGATGAAAAAGACATCTTTTTTGGATGTTAGTTCTAGAAGGTCTTGTAGGTCATCAAAGAACTGTTCAACTTCAGCTTCTTCAGTATTAGTGGTTGGGGCATAGACTTAGATTACTGTGACACTGAATGGTTTGCCTTGGAAACAAACAGAGATCATTCTGTTATTTTTGAGATTGCACTCAAGTACTGCATTTCAGACTCTTTTGTTGACTTATGATGGCTACTCCATTTCTTCTAAGGGATTCTTGCCCACAGTAGTAGATATAATGGTCATATGAATTAAATTAGTATTCTTGCCTGGAAAATCCCATGGACCGCGGAGCCTGGTAGGTTACCGTCCATGGGGTCGCAAAGAGTCAGACATGACTGAGCGACTTCACTTTCACTTTCTTTCAAACCCATTACCGTCCATTTTAGTGTACTGATTCCTAAGATGTTCACTCTTGCCTTCTCCTGTTTGACCACTTTCAATTTGCCTTGATTCATGGACCTGACACTCCAGGTTCCAATGCAATGTTCTTTACAGCATCGGACTTTACTTCCATCACCAGTCACATCCACAACTGGGCATTGGTTTCGCTTTGGCTCCATCTCTTCATTCTTTCTATAGTTATTTCTCCACTCTTCTCCAGTAGCATGTTCGGCACCTACCAACCTGGGGAGTTTATCTTTCAGTGTTCTATCTTTTGGCCTTTTCATACTGTTCATGGGGTTCTCAAGGCAAGAATACTGAAGTGGTTTGCCATTCCCTTCTCCAATGGACCACGTTTTGTCAGAGCTCTCCACCATGACCTGTCTGTCTTGGGTGGCCCTACATGGCATGGCTCATAGTTTCTCTTAGCTAGACAAAGCTGTGATCTGTGTGATCACTTTGGTTAGTTTTCTGTGACTATGGTTTTCATTCAGTCTTCCCTCTGATGGCTAAGGATAAGAGGCTTCTGGAAAGTTTATGATGGGAGGGACTGGCTGTGGGTGAATCTTGAGACTTGCTCTGATGAGTGGGACCATGCTCAGTAAATCTTTAATCCAATTTTCTGTTGATAGGTGGGGCTGTGTTCCCTAAGCAGTCCACAAAAGTGAGTCCATATTTGTACATTGATGAGAACGACTACTCTGACTTGGCTAAGACTTCTCTCACTTAGTTTTACAATCGCTGCAAAATATACAGAAATGATTGATGATACATGCCTGGTATGTGAAATCAAATACCTAAGGATCCCCATTGTATACCTTAAGTTTTGTGGTCTTAGCAGACCTCACAGAATCATGAATTCTTCAGGTCAACAGAGTTTAGAAACATGGCTGGCTCTCTTTCATATCAATTCAGGAAAGCCCATGCCATCATTCAGGGGCCCACTTACTTCCATGAAGGAAATTTCTTAGTCAACTGCAGGTACATAATCTGGTTCCTTCTGCTTTTGTGGCTTTCTGTATCATCAGGCCTACTTGAAGATTTATTGTAGCAGGTCTGGACACTGGATTGCCTCTGCTGGCTTCAGTGGACCAGCTTTTAATATAAAAATGGAGCATATAGGTAAAATTTCCCCTAGCCATGTAATTTCAGAATCTCTGGTAATTTCACCCACATTGATAATTTTGGCCTAATCTAAAATTTAATCTTTCCTATTTGATCCAGCACCATCAGAATATCACTTAGGTATTCCATCTTATTTTTTTCCATAATATAAATTAGCAAAAATCTCTGGGTTTGTAAGTGGCTCTGATTATAGTTGTATTTTTACAAACAACGGAGGGCAGAGGGTAAGTGAAGAACTGTCTTACTCTTGCAAGTAAATTGTTGTAGGAGCTTCAAGTAAGGCAAGATAGATTCATAAGAAGAGAAGCAGGGCAACTTTCTCTAGCAAGGGAGGCTCAGAATATGCTAGAGATTCGATACATGATCTATTTCAGTCTGGGGGTAACGTTCTTTTTTTAAGTACCATCATAGAAAGATTTTTGTTTTCAGCTGATCCTTGGCCAGCAATTTAGGACTCTGAGCTGGACATTCTCTTTCTTTAAACTATCCAGCAATAACCTCGCACTTGTAGATTTCTTCAATTCCTTGTGGCTTTCATATCATTTTATGTCAGTTGCCACTTGTTTCGGAGAAGGCAATGGCACCCCACTCCAGTACTCTTGCCTGGAAAATCCCATGGACGGACGAGCCTGGTGGGCTGCAGTCCATGGGGTCGCTAAGAGTCGGACATGACTGAGCGACTTCACTTTCACTTTTCCCTTTCATGCATTGGAGAAGGAAATGGCAACCCCCTCCAGTGTTCTTGCCTGGAGAATCCCAGGGACAGGGGAGCCTGGTGGGCTGCCGTCTATGCGGTCGCACAGAATCGGACACAACTGAAGTGACTTAGCAGCAACAGCAGCCACTTGTTTCTCCGAAGTCTTACCTTTAGTGAGCACTTTCAGATACCATTCTGGTTAGAAGTTTGCCACTGTACGGCATGAGTTCCCAGAGTTCTGTCCTTTAATACTTGAAAGATTTTTCTTGCTGTCACATAGAGTTTCCAAATGATGATTGCTTCCTGAGAGGCTTTGGCCTGCAGTTGCTCCTGTCACTGTTTTCTATATAAATTAAGGTTCTTGTTATAAGCAACAGAAACAAACTCAAACTATTTTAAGCAGAAACTAGTATTTTTTATTAAAAAAAAAAAAATGCACTGAGTAGATCATAGACTCTGCAGAAGCCAGAGAATCATATTTAGGGGAGGTCGGTTGAGACGTTGAGGTGGCCAGCAGCTAGCTCGTTGGTGCTCGTGGGCTTCGCCTGTTCCATGCCTCATCTCTCCCTGGAAGGGGAGGGGGGCTTTGAAGCCTAGCAGAAGCCGCCGCCACTGTAGTCCCTGACTTTAAGTAACTAAGACTTCTCTCAAACTTGTGTGCTGAGGAGACTCAGATGTTGGCCTCAGCTGCTAGGCTGAACTCAGCAGATTGGCCCATGAAAACTTCTGTATTGAGACAAAGGAAAGGATCTATCAGAAAGCAACATCTATTATCCTGGGCGTGGCAGCAAGCAAGAGGACAGGTAGTGGATATCCTGCAATCGGAAAAGCAGACTGAAAGGTGACAAAGAAGCTGAAGATGGGTGATGGAGAGAGGTGTAACATTCCAGCCCCTCAAACTAGAAATGTTAGGAAGAACCAACAGGAGCTTAGTAGACAGAAGACCAAGGATCAGAATTCCCAGATGAAGACTGTTCACAAGAAAAAGGAAAGAGGACATACTCATAATTCATCATCGGCTGCATGGCAGGCCATGCAAAATGGGGGGAAGAACAAAAATTTTCCAAACAATCAAACCTAGAACTCTAGCTTATCAAGTCCCACCTTCCTTTTTAAGTCTCAAACTAATCAGAACTATGCCGGGGCCAAATTTAGTGAGCCACCATCACCAAGTGTTCTTCCTAAACCACCAAGCCACTGGGTTCCTATTTCCTTTAATCCTTCTGATAAAGAAATAATGACATTTCAACTTAAAACCTTACTTAAAGTACAGGTATAAAATGAGATAAAGTACTAACATTTAAACTTAGTCATATTTAAGGATAACTGGCAATTGTTTCAGACCAAATTCACTAGGGAATTAATCGGTAAAACTGATTAACGTAGGAAATATAATTAGACTTCATATTAATTGTTTTATGTGCACTGTGATGGTAGGATCAGTACAGTTTAAAATAACTGAATTATGGATAATTGTATTTGATCTCTTTACTAGTGTTCTCAATTGAGTAACCATACAAGTGAAACCATTCAAGTTGAGATTTGGGGAATTTAAAGGAATCAACTTTTTATATTGCTTGTTGGGGGAAAATACTAAAGATTATCAGTTCATTATCAGGTCAGCATATTGACTTGTTAAGATATGGTAAATCTGATTATAACCATCCAGTTAAAGACATACAGGGGTTGAAAACTATTTGAATCTTTGAGATGTTATTGTCCTGCTGCTACTGCTGCTAAGTCGCTTCAGTCGTATCCGACTCTGTGCGACCCCACAGACGGCAGCCCATTGGGCTCTGCCATCCCTGGGATTCTCCAGGCAAGAACACTGGAGTGGGTTGCCATTTCCTCCTCCAGTGCATGAAAGTGAAAAGTGAAAGTGAAGTCGCTCAGTCGTGTCTGACTCAGCGACCCCATGGACTGCAGCCTACCAGGCTTCTCCGTCCATGGGAGTTTCCAGGCAAGAGTACTGGAGTGGGATGCCATTAGAGACACCTAAATCGGTACACCTAAACCAGTAGTATGGCAACAACCTGATGCACTGCCTAAAGAAAGTGTGAATTTTTTTTTTTTTTTAGAGAATAGTTGTATTTTAATGAACTGTTTGGTGGTGAATGTGGAAAGGGCACTAGGGGCTATTTAGAATGAAACAAGTATACCCCACTGGCCCTGTTATGTGCACTGGATGGGTGTCTGCCAACAAATGCACCAAAACCATTTTTTATAGCAACAGTATTTGGTGTTCAGAGTAGCTTTCAAAATACATTTTTGTATGTTGGCACTGCACAAGCTATTCTGACAGTGATATGGCTTTAAATCATCCCTGCAAAGGTTTTTTAAAGTTGGGAGCTGTATAATGTGAAAGTTCTGCATACCTAGGAAAGAGACATGTAAATATATGTAATAAAATTGTAGCATATGTAAAGTTTTGTTGGCATTTATCCTACAAAAATAGAACATTTTAGTACGAATTTGCTGAATGTAAGACATGGACTCTTTTATACTATGGCCTAATTTTAAAGGTCAAACAAACCTGTTTTTAAATTTTGCTCTTGTGCTGAAGTGCCAGTGTATGTATGCTATAATTGATCTTGCTGTAAACTATATTTCAAAGTAAATCCTAGTGTAAGAAGTTTTATATAACTGAAAAGGTTTTAAGCTGCTAAAAACACTTGCTATTTTTGAGATGTGAAATGCAGTATGGGGTTATTTTTTTTCCTTAAACCCAAAGATTAACTATTAAGCAGTCCCTCCAACCTTAAAGATTCCTTTTGGCTTTCAACAACTTGTGTAACCTATGAGTATAGTGTACAACGTCAGTGTATTTTTTTTTCTTGTCAACAGGTGCAACCCAGGGGACCAACTTATTGCAAAAGATGTAATTTGTTGCATAATACCTTGATAACATGTTTTGCTTACTTTAAACATGCTAATTAAAACAGCCATCCCAATAGTAAAAGTAAAGTGTGTGTTTGGGAGAGGTGGAATCTATTTTCTAATTTAGCAGCTTTTTTTATACTTTTAAGCAGAATGGCTAAATTGTTTCTCCAAATAAATTGAGGTGAGATAGTATTGTCCAAGTCAGATGATGATATCCTAAAAACAAGTTTTATTTATAAATAGGAAAAGGAGTATGTCAAGGCTATATATTGTCACCCTGCTTATTTAAATTATATGCAGTGTACATCAGGAGAAACGCTGGGCTGGAAGAAGCACAAGCTGGAATCAAGATTGCCAGGAGAAATATCAATAGCCTCAGATATGCAGATGACACCACCCTTATGGCAGAAAGTTGGGATGACAGAGGATGAGATGGCTGGATGGCATCACCGACTCGATGGACTTGAGTTTGAGTGAACTCCGGGAGATGGTGGTGGACAGGGAGGCCTAGTGTGCTGTGATTCATGGGGTCGCACAGAGTTGGACACGACTGAGCGACTGAACTGAACTGAACTGAATGTACATACATGAATTTGAAGCATGAAATTAAAAAATAAAATTCTTTCTTCCCCCCAAAAAAGAATCATATTTAGGGGTTGCAGATGAGCTGGAAACCATGCCCATAATAATGCTACAGAGGGAATCTGCTGGACACACATATTGCAACTTGTACCACTAACATCAAATCTTGCATGTGTGCCACATTGCTTCATTCATATCCAACTCTTTGTGACCCCATGGACTGTAGCCCACTAGGCTCCTCTGTCCATGGGAGTCTCCAGGCAAGAAACCTAGAGTGAATTGCCATTTCCTCCTCCAGGAGATCCTTCCAACCCAGGAACCAAACCCATGTCTCCTGTGGCTCCTGCATTACAGACGAATTCTTTACCATCAAGCCACAGTCCTGAATATTCATTGGAAGGACTGATATTGAAGCTGAAACTCCAATACTTTGGCCACCTGATGCTAAGAGCTGACTCATTTGAAAAGATCCTGATGCTGGGAAAGATTGAAGGTGGGAGGAGAAGGGGACAACAAGAGGATGAGATGGTTGGATGGCATCACTGACTCAATAGACATGAGTTTGAGTAAGCTCCAGGAGTTGGTGATGGACAGGGAGGCCTGGCGTGCTGCAGTCCATGGGGTCACAAAGAGTCGGCACGACTAAATGATTGAACTGAACTGAGTTCCTGGGGAAGCCCCAACATCAAGTCTTGAACAAGGACAAAGAATGTGTCTTTGCTGCCTCTGGGAAGTGGTTGCAGAAACCACCACTGTGTCTACCTGTGCCAGAATAGAGGCAGTGTGATCTCTACAGTTTTGAATCACTAGTTTCCAACGCAAAGTCCTGGAGTTCAGTTCAGTTCAGTCGCTCAGTC
>SJYT01028038.1:722-38414 GCA_006410635.1 Cephalophus harveyi | reverse complement strand
ACTTCAGCTTCTTCAGCATTACTGGTTGGGGCATAGACTTGGATAACTGTGATATTGAATGGTTTTCCTTGGAGACGAACAGAGATCATTCTGTCGTTTTTGAGATTGCATCCAAGTACTGCATTTCGGACTCTTTTGTTGACCATGATGGCTACTCCATTTCTTCTGAGGGATTCCTGCCCGCAGTAGTAGATATAATGGTCATCTGAGTTAAATTCACCCATTCCAGTCCATTTTAGTTCGCTGATTCCTAGAATGTCGACGTTCACCCTTGCCATCTCTTGTTTGATCACTTCCAATGTGCCTTGATTCATGGACCTGACAAAATACTACATATTTTTTTAAGTATTACTTGACTGACTCCTGGCTCCCAGTATTGCTTTCTGCATTTCTTTTTTTCCTTCTCTTGAAACTCTTTAATATATTCTCTTTCTCATTTAGGATGACCATATACTTTCATTGTTTCTTATAATAGCAAATTTCTTTAAAACACAGCAAGTATTCTTATTTCATGATTACAAAAACTTCTTTTATATCCTTATGAATATTATAATTTTTATTTTTTTTTCTCCATTCTGCATTTGGTTTCCTTATTTCTATTCATGTTCATCTTTTTCATGTTGAAGCTTTCAGATGCCTAGGAATCTTTGGAGTCATCCACTCATATTTTGGTTTAAAAAAGGTAATTAAGTTCCTGTAGGGCTAGTAGGCCCAGTGTTTCCCCCAAAGGTTGATTTTATGATCACAGGGCTTTTTCTTTGGAAACTCCCTAAATGTCCGTATCTATAGGTTTTTTCCACATTAATTCAGTAGAAGTAGTCTCTTGTCTCCTAATTGATAGGTATAATTTTGACTGTCAGGATCCTGGACAGGTGAGGAGAAAGGGGCTAAGGGTCTCATGGCTTAGAAAGCAGAATGCATTAATGCTTCCTGGTTTCTGTTTGCTACCTCACTGCTTCCTTCTCTCTGCCTGAATACCCCTTGTACAGAGTCTCTCTGGTTCTTTTTCTCCAGAGAATACACCTCCTGTGTCCTATGGGAGAGAGGTAATCTCTTGACTGCATAGAAAGGAAGTGAAATCCTTATATCTTCGTGTTACTGAAGTTTCATCCAAAGTAGCATTTTCTTAATATTTTTTTTGAAAATGTATTTATTTTTAATTGAAGGATAATTGCTTTACAGTGTGGTGTTGGTTTCTGCCATACATCAGTGTGAATCAGCCATTGTTATATGTATGTCCCCTCTCTCTTGAATTTTCCTCCCGCCTCTGACCCCATCTCACCCCTTTAGGTTATCACAGAACCCCAGTTTGAGTTCCCTCTTCATACAGCAAATTCCCACTGGCATCTGTTGTGCATATGGTAGTGTGTATGTTTCCCTGCTACTTTCTCTATTCATCCCACTCTCTCTTACCTGCCCTGTGTCCACAGGTCTGTTCTCTGTGTCTGCATCTCCATTGCTGCCCTGCAAATGGGTTCATTGGTACCATCTTTCTAGATTCCATATATATGAATTAATATACGATATTTGTTTTTCTGACTAACTTCACTCTGTATAATAGGCTCTAGGTTCATCCACCTTATTAGAACTGCCTCAAATGTGTTCCTTTTTATGGCTGAGTAATATCCATTGTATGTATTCACCACAGCCTTATCCATTCATCTGTTGATGGAAATCTAGGTTGCTTCCATGTCCTAGCTATTGTCAATAGTGCTGCAGTGAACACTGGGGTAAAGGTGTCTTTTTAAATTATGACTTCCTCAGTAGTGTGACTGTTGGGTCATATGGTAGTTTATTCCTAGTTTTTTAAGGAATCTCCATACTGTCTTTCATAGTGACTATATCAATTTATGTTCCTACCGACAAAGCTAAAGTCATCAAGACAGTATGGTACTGGCACAAAAACAGAACTTCCTTCGTTAGCGTCTTATAGTTTCTCTATATAAGCTCTTTTGTCTCTTACGTAGGTTTATTCCTCGGCATTTTATTCTTTTTGTTGCAGTGATAAATGGGACTGATTCCTTAATTTCTCTTTCGGATTTTTCATTGTTAGTATGTAGGAATGCAAGTGATTTCTGTGTATTGATTTTATATCCTGTGACTTTACTTAAAGTTCATTGATTAGCTGTAGTAATTTCTTGAGTGTATCTTTCGGGTTTTCTATGTATAATATCATGTTGTCTGCAAATAGAGTTTTACTTCGTCATTTCTGATCTGGATTCCTTTTATTTCTTCTCTGATTGGCTTAGCTAGGACTTCCAAAACTTTGTTGAGTAAGAGTGTTGAGAGGGAGATCCTTGTCTTGTTCCTGATCTTAGAGGAAATGCTTTTGGTTTTTCACCATTGAGAATAATATTATGTGAGTTTATGTGATTGTAATATAGTCAGGGATTTTATTTTTCAAGTGTTACTACTGTTAAGTGCCCCATTTCCATCTGTAGAATGATAGTTTTCATAAGCTCATTAAGTGTGTATATTTGATTTCCACAATGTTGTAGGAAGAATAATACCCCTATCCCCACAAAGATGACCATGTCCTAATTCCCAGAGCATTTTTATGGGTTACCTTGGCAAAAGGGGCTTTGCAGATAGGATTAAAGTTATGAACCATGAGATGGGAAGATTAAACAGTATTATATGGGCTCAATCTTTTGTTGACCATGATGGCTACTACATTTCTTCTAAGGGGTTCTTGCCCACAGTAGTAGTCATAATGGTCATCTGAGTTAAATTCACCTAATGCAGTCCATTTTAGTTCACTGATTCCTAAAATGTTGATGTTCACTCTTGCCATCTTCTGTTTGATCACTTGATTCATGGACCTAACAGTCCAGGTTCCTGTGCAGTATTGCTCTTTATTGCATTGGACTTTACTTCCATCACCAGTCGCATCCACAATTGGGTGTTGGTTTTAGTTTAGTTTGGCTCTGTCTGTTGATTCTGGAGTTATTTCTCCACTCTCCTCCTATAGCATATTGGGCACCTACTGACCTGGGGAGTTCATCTTTCAGTGTCCTATCTTTTTCCTTTTCATACCGTTCATGGGGTTCTCAAGGCAAGAGTATTGAAGTGGTTTGCCAGTCCCTCCTCCAGTGGACCACGTTTTGTCAGAACTCTCCCCCATGACCCGTCCATCTTGGGTGGCCCTACATGGCATGGCTCATAGTTTCATTGAGTTAGACAAGACTGTGGTCCATGTGATCAATTTGGTTAGTTTTCTGTGATTGTGGTTTTCATTCTGTCTTCCTGCTGATAGAGAAGGATAAGCGGCTTATGGAAGTTTCCTGATCGGAGATACTGAGTGAGGGTGAAACTGGGTCTTGTTCTGATGGGCGGGCAGGGCTGTGTTCCTTTCCTGTTGTTTGACCTGAAGCCAAACTATGGTGGAGGTAATGAAGATAATGGTGACCTCCTTCAGAAGGTCCCATGCACACACTGCTGCACTCAGTAGCCCCATGCCTGCAGCAGGCCACCGACCCATGCCTTCGCCAGAGAATCCTGGACACTCACAGGTAAGTCTGGGTCAGTCTCTTGTGGGAGATCATGGCATCTGGTCCCATCACTTCATGGCAAATAGATGGGAAAACAATGAAAACAGTGAGAGACTTTTATTTTCCTGGGCTCCACAATCACTGTGGACAGTGACTGTAGCCATGAAATTAAAAGACACTTGTTCCTTGGAAGAAAAGTTATGACCAACCTAGACAGCATATTAAAAAGCAGAGACATTACTTTGCCAACAAAGGTCCGTCTAGTCAAATCTATGGTTTTTCCAGTAATCATGTATGGATATGAGAGTTGGACTATAAAGAAAGATGAGTGCTGAAGAATTGATGCTTTTGAAGTGTGGTATTGGAGGATAATCTTGAGAGTCCCTTGGACTGCAAGGAGATTAAACCAGTCAATCCTAAAGGAAATCCTGAATATTCATTGGAAGGACTGATGCTGAAGATGAAACTCCAATACTTTGGCCATCTGATGCGAAGAACTGACTCATTGGAAAAGACCCTGCTACTAGGAAAGATTAAATGCAGGAGGAGAAGAGGACAAGAAAGGATGAGATGGTTGGAAGGCATCACCAACTCGATGGATGTGAGTTTGAGCAAGCTCCAGGAGTTGGTGATGGACAGGGAAGCCTGGTATGCTGCACTCCATGGGGTAGTAAAGAGTTGGACACAACTGAACTGAAAGTAAGAGGGAGATGTGACTAGAGATGATGAGTCAGAGATATGCAGCCTTTGTAGATGGAGGAAAGGGTCCAAGGAATGCTGGAGTCTCTAGGAGATGGAAAAGTAAGCAAAGTATTCTCTTCCTAGAACCTCCAGAAAGGAATGCAGCCTGCCAACACCTTGATTTTAGCCCAGGAACACTTAGGGTATATCACTGTGGTTTTGATACGCATTTCTTTGTTGGCTAATGACACTGTTGATATTTTAAAAGAAAAAGAAATGATGCAGCCCCTTCCTTTCTGTTATGTGTTCTCTATTACATATTGTAAAAATGATGTTGTAGTTGGACTCTTAAAGGAAAAGTGACAGATTATAGATCTGTTGTAAAACGTTATTCATCTGTGTCATTATTGCCATCATCCCTCAATTTTAGCTCTTATGATCTAAGAAAATAAAACCTAATGTGATAGTATGATGAAGTTCTGGAAAAGTACTCTAAGGAGTAATTAACTGAAAGAATATTCACATAGTTACTTGATTTTGCTGCCCTTGTTACTTTATAATTATTTTTTTGATATGTTTATTAGCTTAACAGATGAATGAACAGAGACTCTTAACATAATAAAGACCTGTTCATTTATCTTTAAATATTTAAACTTTATTACCTGAATGCTAGGATGTTTGGATAGTAAAACTGGAACTGATAATTAGAACTGTCTTATATGGAACATTCTGCCTTGTTATCTGGAATAAATCATGGCTTTTCTGCATTGAGTAGAGATTATATGAAATAATATTTGATTTTAATTTTAAGATTAGTGTGTGTGAAATAATCATGATTAAAAGTAAATTCATGTGCCCTCAGTATGTTGTGGGTTTCTTTTCTACATTTCAAATCCAGTTACCATCTTTATTCTCACAGCTACTTAGCAGCCTGGACGTCTAGGTACCATGCTTTCCTTACAATTCCAGTATCTCTCCCACCTCCTTTGTTATTTTAGTGATGTGTCTGCTACTGTCCTTGCTTCTTTTATCTTCTTGCCTATCTGAACTCTTTCTTTTTCAATTCCTTCCTGAGGGTCACCAGTGTCACATATAAGTGTGTTCCTTTGAGAATTTTTTTTTCCAGTTTTGTTAGGCATTTTCCCCACACCCATCTTTAAGGTGAATGTAGTTTTACATCAACTTTGTATCATTATTAAGAGTATACATTATGACTGACTTGAATTTTAGAACAGTTTTGATTAAAGATTTGAGCGGTATGTGACTTTATTTTTAAGCTTCACCTTAGTTGCCCTTTCCAAATTTATAAATAATTATACATTTAATTATTTGTTCTGAACCCAATGGGCAGAGGCTGTCCTGTTCACCACTATGTGTTCGTTACCTACTACAGCAGGTACTTAGTGTATTTCACCAATGAGTTTTTTTCCACTGTTGCTATGTATCAGGAGCTTAGTATACTTTGAAACAGAGTCTTTTCCCTAACCCTTTATTGTTAGGAAGGGAATTAGTTGTTTCTCCTTGTATGTATTAATCATATTTTATTGGTAAAACTATAGAATTACTTGAAAGGCAGCCTTCCCTTTAAGTATCTTGTTATTTAGACATTTTCTCTGCATTTTATTTTTAATGTAGAAACTTTTCACTTGCTTTTAGGCAAGGAAATTACTTTTGAAGAATATATAAATTAGCTTACCCATGTTCCTTTTGAAGTTACTTTAAAATTGATGTTTGTACTTTTTGGCATATTTTCTAATAACTTTAATGTAACTTGAAAGCTTTCATATTTTCTTTTCGTTTTCTTTACACTCTGTGTCATCTAGTGACTTTTCATCTTTTATACAAGTGCCAAAGGGACTTGTTGGGACTATCTTTCCATACTCTTATACACAATGTATCATCTTCTACTCTCTTTGAAGTTGTCAGATCTTTTTTTCTGTCTCATACATTTTTATATTGTTTTATGTATCTCCTTTTTTGGAAAGATAAATGCAGTAAAATGTCAAAGTACTTTTTATCAGCTTTGACTGAAGCCATATTTTTTTCAGAATTCACCTTTTCTTATAGATCATTATTCTAGAAATAGACTTAAACACATTATTAATCTGTTTTCCATTTTACTTAATAAATCAGTAGTCTGTTATAAGTAGTAAGCTTCATTTGAGAGATAATCAAATACCTGAGAGTCTGCTTTCGTTTGATTTTAAAATAGTTTTACACATACACATATGTTTTATGTCTGTTGTATAGTCTATTTAACAGAAAATTTTTAAATCTGGAATGTGTTTTTCATACATACAATTTTTAGATGCTAGTTTAGTAGAAATAATAGAAGCATTGGATTCAGCCCTATTGAAATGACTAAAGGCAACTAGGCATTCATTGCCCAAGTCTTAATTTATTTGTAATCTTTATGCTAATGATTTTGATTAATTAATATAGTTCTGGGAAGAAAGGATTATGTATTGGGTCTTAGATATCAGAGTTATTTTTGAGTTTATTATCAGACTCAAGGGGACTCTGAAGTACTAAATAGATTATATAACCTATGTGTCTGTCACAGATCCTTAGAAGAAACCTAGGCAAAAAATTTTTTGGTGAACTAAACCATGCTTAGTTCACCTTGACTCACTTGAAAGAGAACCACTGAGGGTTTCCTTCCGTCAGGTAATCTTATTCAGAACCCACAGGCTGCTGCTGTGCTTTTTGCCTTTTGGAAAGTCATCATTTTTATTTATTTCCAGGTGTATGAGATAAAGAGAACAAGGACAAGGCGGAGCTTCAGGATTTTCCTTATTTTGAATATGCTATTACCTATGAGAAGGCCGTTACAGAAACACTTGTCATGTAAAATGTAGCTTTTATTTTACCTTTTTAGGCTTGTGGTTATTTTAATTTATAGTGTTAAGTGAAACTGGTCATGATATTTTTTTATTTTTCACCTATTTTCCAAACCCAGTTAATATAAATTAGGTAAAAATAAACTCTAGTCAGTTGACACGAAGTGAAAACACTCATTTTTGGTGATCACCATTCCATCTGTTGTATGCCTGTAGCCAACAGAAACAGATGGTGCTTTGTTCACACATTGTTTATGTATATAACGTTTTTCTTTGGAATATTTTATGAGTTTTAATATATGATTGTTTTTAGTGTTTTTTAAAATTGGAAAACATGCTTATTTTTAAGGAAAAAAAAAATATATGCTGTATATATATTTCACTGAAGCATTTTGAACAGCTGCAAGACAGCCCTGACATTTATTCCTCAGCATAAATCTGAAGCTCTTTTAGCCTGACAGAGGTTTTCATGGTTTAATTGTCCTAATTAACATTGAATTTTGAATTTTGTTAATAAGTAAGCATTTTATCTTTTTATATATAAATTACATCGGAAGGCATTCTTTGTTTTGTCTAATCACGTATGTGGCTTATTTATTGTCATTTGTGTAAATGGTGATTTGTCATCAAAAAAGTGTGTCAAACTTAGAGAAATCAGTGCACAAATGACTGTGAAATCCATCACAGATGTTGAGATACTCTCTTTTAGTTTTAAATTTAGTTCATTTGTGAAATGAATCATTCTAACCTTGGGGAAATAATCATACATCTGACTTAATTATAAATTAAAATAACCCAGAATTAAAATATGTTACATGTTTATTAGTCCAAACGAGTGAAGTTATTGAAATATTTTATTTCAGATGGATGTGCTTTTAAAATGATGCCTATAGTTACAAATGTTTTATTCTTTCCTAACTTAGATACATTGTCTCTAATATTAAGCCACTCTTTGTGGGTGTTTTTATCCCCTCCTGTTTTCAAGTAAATGTGCCAAAGACAGGTAGAGCTAGGTGATCTAAGCAGCTCAGATTGACAGTGTTCCCTGAGCAAATAAAGCTCTTAAAAAATAACAAAGAAGAAAAAAATAGGAACATGTTAAGATTTGGAATGATTTTCAAACTTTCATTTCCTTTTAAGAGTGTAATAATTGAAAAGGAACCTCAATTTGGAAATAAACTTTCAATCATTTGGAACGTCTAGATAATATATCTGTGTTAAGTTCTAAAGCACATACTTATTAAATAATTGTTCCTTCTTCCATGCACTATGTTCTCACTTTATCTCACTGTATTCCATGGAATACATTGTCAGGCTCAATGTATTCCATGAAATGACCACCTGGTTATGAATACTTATGTACATCTAAGATGGGGCAAGCTCTTTGATTATTGAAACTTGTTGAATGAGGCAAACTTTTTTTCTCCTGTCGTTTCTCCTTCTTTTTAACTCCCGTTATGCTTTTGATTCACTAGAGATACCATGTTTAACATATTTTGTCTGTTTTGTTTATAGACTCATGTGAATTACAACAGTTGCTGGCACTTCATTAAAACTAGGGGGCAAAACCCCACTACTCTCAGTATTTTCTTGGTTGAAGGACTTGATATTGTGAAGCATTCTGTTTGGATTAAGTCATCTTATTTTTAATTTTTGGAAATATGCTGCTGCTGCTGCTGCTAAGTCGCTTCAGTCGTGTCCGACTCTGTGCGACCCCAGAGACGGCAGCCCACCAAGCTCCCCCATCCCTGGGATTCTCTAGGCAAGAATACTGGAGTGGGTTGCCATTTCCTTCTCCAATGCATGAAAGTGAAAAGTCAAAGTGAAGTTGCTCAGCCGTGTCCGATTCTTAGCGACCCCGTGGACTGCAGCCTACCAGGCTTCTCCGTCCATGGGATTTTCCAGGCAAGAGTCCTGGAGTGGGGTGCCATTTCCTTCTCCATTGGAAATGCCAGTTATATTTGCTAAAGAAGCTTGCTATAAATCACTTTGGTAATGGATCATATTAGTCATTGTATGTATAGGGTACCAAATTGATAGAATGTAGAGTCAGCTTGAGGTATTGAGGTTTCCACTCCTTTGGGTAGACTTGTCTCCTTTGTCTCATTTACTTGTTTCAAAATGTAAGAACTTTTCATTTAGACATAAGAGTGTACAGTTTAACTATCAAGTAAGAATAAGACATTTGCTTTCTTTTGATAGTTTTACTCATCTCTGTGTGGGATTAAATTATTAATCTTGGATTTATCATGCAAGAAAAATCACTGAATTGAGAGTTGTGAGACCTGGGTTTGAAGTTCACCTTCAGTCAGTTATCAGCTGTGTGATCACAGCTGATCAAGTTTTCTTCCATGACCTGCTTTCTCAGAACTCTAAAATGCTATAATTTCATGTTTCTAGTAACAACCTTGTTTTTCTGGCTAGAAATTGTTTATGTTGGTTTCTTGTATTTAGTTATTTAAAATTACTGCAGGAATACATAAATGATTACCTTCTTGTAATATGTGCACTTAAGTTAAAATCACTTAGATAATTATAAATGTTTAGTCATTTAAAAATACTACTTTCATAAAATATAAAACAGAATTTATAAATGTAGAGATATGTAACTGTAGTTATGAGATAGGATCAGTGTGACATTACACTTTATGATGGTAATTGCAGTATGGGTGATAGCTTACAGTGAATGATGTCGGACTTGTTATCTCCAAAGAAAATTTAGCTTCAGGACCAGGGACCAGGTTTGATCACTCAATAGCTTTTCTGTAGCAGAGTTCTATTAAAGTATAAAAAGTGAGAGAAAGTTTTTGACATAGACATCAGAAGGGGGAGGGATAGTGCCAGAAACCCACTAGTCATATCAAGGCCTTACATACTTTTACTAGACCTGCTCCCACAACATACATCTTATATTAACAAAATTAAAACTAACAGTAGAAAGGTCTTACCAGACCCACTCCCACAATATATGTCTCAAGATAACAAGATTAGTCAGAATGTTCTTGTTAAGGAGAAACATGTCCTTCAGCAAGATAGATTGTTATATTGACTAAGACAAAGCTATGTAGGGAAAAAACCTTTGTCCTTTTCTCCTTCTTGAGAGCCCCAGACCCGTTTCTCCTTGAGGGCTCTGGACCCCTTCCTCCTTGAGGGCCCTGGACTCCTTACCAACCTACCTAAAGATTAGCTCTTCCATGGGTATGTAAAGCTTCCAATTGATGGAATCAAACCAGATGTTTGAAAATTTAAAGTATTAATCAGAAATGGTAAATAATTATATATTTTTAAAAGAACTGAGAATATGAACTTGGAGCATTGACATATATACTTTAAAAATTAATTCAGTGAGTAGATGATTCAAAAACTAGATGACTCAGCAAAAGATGGGTTGAATGAAGAGAAATAGAGAAATGTGTGAAGGCCATTTGAACATTCTTTAGATGTTCATAGAACTAAAATAGGTAGTTTGAGTATTTTTCCTTTGATAGTGGTTATTAATTTTGATCACCTTATTGAAATGGTTCTATGCATAATTTTTGCAAATTGAAAATAGATTATTAGAGAAGGGAACAATAACTTACCCTTTTTTTCAGTGTTATCATTTGTATTATCTGGTGTATTCATTTGTAGTTTCAATCCAGATACTTATATTTATTTTATTTATACAAATTTATTGAATTTCCTTGTAATATGCATTATATTAAGTTTAATTGGGTCTGAAAAGATGAATATGACATGGTCCTTACCAGTTTTGGGAGAAATTGTGTAGGGGGACAGAATTTGAAGCATAAAAGAAGGAATGTCGTAGAGGGGAAAGATGACTATACAAAGAGCTAGCCTTAAGGTTTTAATTAGGACTTGGGTAAGTGTTGTCAGTATTAAAGGCTGTTTTCAAACTTTAATGTGTATGTGACTTACTTGAGGATCTTGTGAAAAGACAAGTTCTAATTCAGTATGTTGTTGTGGGCATTAGATTCTTCATTTCTAACTCCCAGTGGATGCCAGTGCTTATGAACCATGATTCATATTTTGAGAAGCAAGGCTTAGTACTAATCTTTGAAATTAAAAATAGATATATGTTTGCTCAATCACTTAGTCATGTCCAGTGTGGACTGCATTTGAAACCTTTCCCTGGGTACAGCCTTACTTTTTCTTCCTAATTTCTTCTGCAATATAATCAAAATATACTGATTGAGAGTATAAATGTAAATGAATATGTTGTCTTTAAATCTACTTATTTTGAATGACTGATTTAGTTAACTCTTGGTCATCTGTTGTTGTTCAGTTGCTCAGTTGTGTCTGATGACTTTGTGATCCCATGGACTGCGGCTGGCCAGCCTTCCCTGTCCTTTACTATGTCCCTGAGTTTGCTCAAACTCATACCCATTGAGTCGATGATACCATTCAACCATCTAATCCTCTGTTGCCCCCTTCTCCTCGAGGGGCAGATTAAACAGGATGTGGGTTCTAAATAACAAGTAACTTGGTTCTGTGGAAAATTGAAATGACAGTAATTTAGAATTGTTTGGTCCTTACTGTAGCTTGGGAATAATGTTCCTTGATCTCAGCAGTCAGACGAAGTAACTGTTGAAAGTGGTGCCTCCTTTCTCTTCATTCTCTCTTAAGAACAGTGATCTTCTCATGAGAATTGTAGATCTCCAGAGAGTGTGCTACATGGGTCGAGATTTTTAACATATAGGCTGCAAATACTATTGTACTTGTGTTACTTTAAAACATACAAATGTTGTCTTTCACATGGTAAATGTGTTCTGAAATACAGGATATAAATTTCAAAAGTTTTAAGTAAATAAACTCAAGTCACCTGTACTAAACTAACCAGGATTGGGAGACATCTGAGCCCTTTGCCTCCCACTGGTTTCATAGCTGTTCAAAATTGATTCTTGTTACTCTGACATGTTTGTGCAGCACACAAACATACACGCACACACAATAGATGTATTGTGAGTCCAGGTTTAGCTCTAGCAGTCATATATGATAAGTTATGAAAGTTTAAATGTTCTTCATAAATCATCATAGTATGACATCTATGGTGTTCATAAATCTTCAAGCTAATTTTGTAGCTTATTTTTCTTATCAGATATCTGTTATTTAAAAGTAAAGCACTGTTACTGTAGGCTGTACTTAATTTGTCATGTTTTTATTTTCTATGATATAAATTGTAACAAAGTGCAATAGAGCAGTACTGCATTAATTAGAAATGCTGCTAACTTTCCAGGTGCTTAACCTAAGCAGTAACATTTAACAGAGAATATTTTTTTTTACCATTAATTAAACATTGGATATTTTTGTGGATTTTTCTTTCTTTCTTTCTTTCTTTTTTAGAGAACCAGAGGACGAAAACGAAGCTTCATTCCTGAGGAAGAAAAACATGAGGTTGGAATAAGTTAAGCATATTTTGCATAGTCTAAACTTTGAGAAACTTCCTTGCTTAAAATTATGTCTGTTTTCCTCATATCCGGATTTTATATTCTGTTTCTTCCTTGTATGACAGGAAAGAGTTCCTAGAGAGAGAAGACAAAGGCAGTCTGTGTTACAAAAGAAGCCCAAGGCTGAAGATTTACGAACTGAATGTGCAACTTGCAAGGGAACTGGGGACAATGAAAATCTAGTCAGGTAAGCTGGATGCTGAGACTTTATCTTTAGGGGATTAAGGTTCCATCCTAATCATTTTCTCATCACAGATATAATGGGGGAAAAAAAATCACCGTATAGGACCTTCTTAAAATCTTATTTAGTGAAAAAAGTACTTCACAAACAAATTTCATCCAATGTGCTACACATGGTTATTCCTGGATTTAGATATAGTTAAGAGTGATAATCTGGATTTTGAACAAAAGAGAATTAATTTTCCCATGACATGAGAAGTTGACTGTGTTCTATAGATAGAGGCCACAAAAATAATTTGATCTAAACTCTTTGCGCTAAGGTTATTATGTTTTATCTCATAAAGCAATAAAATTACTGAGTTTTGTTAGCATATAAAAGTTGATAAGTTTTTAAGCAGTAATGATAAGAAATACTTTTCATTGACACGAGCTTTGTTAGTACTTTATCATTTTTCAAAAAAATGTGTTGAATGCTTCTCTCTTATGAAATAAAGAAAGGTGAAAAGATGGCCTAGGTAGACATTTTTTGTTTTCTGTTTTGTTTTCTTCTTTGTTTCTTTGTTTCGTTTTGTTATTATTATTTTTTTTTAATCAGACCTAATTCTAATCAGGAATCTCAGGTGATATGGCATAGTGGCTATTCCTGAGGGTCCAGAGACTGCTAACTTGAGCCATTTGCCTCTCTTGCTGAGATGATGAAATTGCACAAAGCTTTCAGTGAGGTGAAGCAGTGGGTTGGTGAGAAAAAGGAGACCTCATCTAAGAAGAGGTATCCTCTTTCAAAAGACAGTGACACAAAGAATTTTTTAGTATGTTATGGGAACACTTTCTGATTTCCCTCAAAATTTTGTCATTTGATAAACCCCTGACTAACTCATGGCATATAAATTAAATGATTCAAAAATTATTAGTTAATGTGTATTAATACCTTTATAAGATTTTAAATATTTGCTTCCAAAATGATGTCATTTGTCATTAGAAGTATAATTTGCTTGTTTTGATTTCTTAAATTAAAGGCATGTGGTTTTAAATTTCATGACTTTATGCCGTCATTGAGGTAGAAAAAGTATAAATTCCAGTGAAGAAATACAGAGTGCTTCAGCAAACTTGAAAAAGTCTGTAATATTAGGCCACTATTTTTTGAAATAGTTTATGTAGAATATCATGAAAGCTTTCCTGGAGATTAAGCTTATTTAAATTTAGGGTAAATTAGTTCTAATATCAGAAGAGACCCATGAATAATTCTCATCACAACATGATATTCTGATTTATATAAAAAAGAAACCCCAAACATAAGCATAACATACTGGAATGCGTAAAACAACAAATAAAAGAAAAAACATAAAAGCACTTTACATAATGAACAAAAATTCAGTCTAGAATTGAGAGTGGCATGATCATTTTGAAGCAATAGTTAAGAGAGCTGGTTATTCTTTTTATAACTATTAAAATCTATGTAAATATCTACCTCCTATTTATTTTCTTAAGATAGTAGGCTGATGCAGGCCTTTTGCTATAGACTCTATGTTTTTGTCAGGTTTTTATTTTATTTATTTGGTCATATTTGAAAAAAGAACCTAAGAAGTAAATACAATTTTCATCTTAAAAACCACTTTCTAACAAGAGTATCTCCAGGACATTGTTTTATAGTTGTCTTAAAAAAGAAAAAACAGCTATCACCTTTCTTTGATGCTTGATAAACATTTTTATTTATTATTAGCCTTTCCTCTCATTTATTTAATCAGTTCCTATTATAAAATTTTCATCCTCACTTGCATTATTATAACATTCCAGTGTCAGATTTTTGTGAAAGTCTTCTGGAAGGTGAAGATATTTTGTTACTCTAGAAATGATGGATATACAAATCTCTTCCTTAGTTTTGCCTTGTTAAGAAGATAATATCAGATTTTCTGCAAAGACTTTAGAGGTAATGAAGAGGGAATTAAATGTTTTATAAACATTATATACTAATAATGCTCTGAGAACAAAATAAGCTGGATATAAAGCCTTGCCATAAAATGTTTTATAGTTATAATGTGATTGTTCTTTAAAAATACATATATATTTTATCTATATTTTATACACACACACACACACACACACACATACACATTTAGTTTAAGCACATTGCTTTTGGGTTAAAGAAGAATTTTATGTAGAATTTCATGTGTTTCAAGAGATATGCTTATAAGCCAGTATCTACCATTTCCCCTAAGATCTCTTTTATTTTGTAATGGTACCATCGTTATTTGCAAACCCCTCTCCCCAAAACCCACACTTTTATGATTAAGTTGCATCTTAAATATTATGTACACATGCTATTTTATCAACTTTACTTTTAAGACATTTTAAATTAACCTTTTTTTCCCCTGAAGATATATTTCAGTGCTTGATCATATTACTTATTATATATGTTTATTAAGTCCTCTTATAAAATCAAACTTCCTGGGTCATAATTTAATTACTAATATTATATTGAATATACTGTATTTTGTCAGGTTCCTTTGAACTAATGTACGTGACTCACTGGAATCGGCTGTTTAGCAGCTTTGATTTTGAAACCACACTTCTCTATGTAATTCAGGCTATATAAAAAATTCTTATGATGTTCCTGGCTTTTTAGTTATTTGTAAATGTGTATATGTTAATTTACATGTATAATTTTTTTAATAGCACGAGAAAGTTGCATTCAATTTGTGAGTTACCTGTAATAGTAGGTTCCAAATGTTATTTTCTGTTTTGCTTCTTTAGCTTTCTCAGGTCTTTGACAAGTAATTTAGAATTTCTGTGTCTTGGTTTTCTCCTCTCTTGTACATGATCACAATCATGCTGTGCTCCATTATAAGCTTTGTGAGTTATTCTGTATAAGATAGTAGGGCAGTGGTATTATTAATACTTAGTAATTCAAAGAATACATGTATGTGTGCTCTGAAATAAGGGTTCTAGATGGTAAATATGTTACATTACTAATACTAATGCATATTTTTTTACCTTTCAGAGAGTGTGCTTGTCCTGTTTTTGTATATGACTATTCTTGCAATAAGGGAGACAAAAAATTTGAATTTGTTGAAACATGGTCCCTAAAATGATTTGACCAACTATTTCTTCTAAACATGGGAAATATGAAAGTTATAAGTGTCTTAAGGATGAAAGATAGTTTACATTATTATATTGATTAAAGAAAAATAGTGCTTCCTTTTTTGCCATCTACTTTTTAAACTTAATTAAAATTTAACTGGAAAGTTTCCAATTGAAAATATATTCCTCTGTGTTATTTAGTGCAGTTAAATGCTAAAGGGCAAATTGAAACTGTCTTCAAATTATGAGGTCTTTGGGGATATTTATCTTTTTGCTGTGAATGTTCCTTGTTGAAGGTACTTTTGAGCTCTTAGTGATATCTTACTTGGTTTTGCTTCCTCAGTTCCTGGGACATTTAATTCTCAGTAAATGCGTGGCAAATGAGTGACTTTGCCATATGAGTAGTGACCAATTATTCTTTGCTAAATTAATTTAAAAACATTTACTATTCTAATTTATTCCTAGAACAAATTGTTCACTCAGTATATGATAAAATGTTTAAAAGACTTAATAAAGGAGGATTACTTTCATGTCGCTAAAGAGCAGTGGTTTTTTTCTGTGTTTTAGGTAAAGGACTAGGAATCACAAATTTGAAATGTTTGTTGATATGTTAATGTAAAAGTAGAAATAAAGTGATTATTCTTCTTGAACATATTTTATGTTCAAAAGATAGATTTTAGAGGTAGGTTGGCTTTTGTTCTCTACACATCTTTATCAAACTATCAAATTAGGAATAAGACCAAAATTTTAGGCTTCAGATTTTATCTTAACTATGTAAACTCAGTGGGACACATTTTATTACTTAATGGGAGATAGGCGAGAGGAAAAAGGTCTCCTAAAACTAAGATCCTTAAAATCCATTGGTCCTCTTAAATAACATCTTTAGTTTTACCTTGTATTGTGGCCATTACTTAGAAGCATTGAGGGTAGGAAATGATCTGTGCAGCTGTTTTATTTTTATAGCTAAGTCTATACCATTAAATGTTTACTATATTCTCTTCCTTATTTGAGTATATGGCAAATTGTATAGGTATTGAACCATTTTGGTTACAGAGTTAGGATGTTTATTTGGTCAGTTAACACTGTTATTAGCACTTTTATTTATTTGACATTTTAAACATCTAGCTTCTGAGTGCCTTCCTCAAAACAATTTGTTGGTATCTTAAATTACTAGGAACACAAACAAAAATTCATATTTATCAATTATTTCAAATATTGGTCTCTGTGATAATTCAGATTTTTCAATTTATAATTACCTTTCCTGTTTTAGCTTTCTGGAGGTTTATAGATTGCCTGGGTCATAGTAAGGGGTGTTTTATTCCCCAGAGATTCTGTTAGACTAAGAGAGCAGATCTTATTTGTAACTCTGTGTTAACTCTGTGTTCACAGAATGTAAGATCACTTTAAATACTAATAGATTGTTTTAAAGTACTTAAAAAAATAAAGCATAGTTTCATTTCTCTTAAGAATAATTGATTACATTTGATAGATTGCCAAAAATATTTCATACTGTTCATGGGGTTCTCAAGGCAAGAATACTGAAGTGGTGGGCCATTCCCTTCTCGAGTGGACCACATTTTGTCAGAACTCCCCACCATGACCTGTCTGTCTTGGGTGGCCCTGCACGGCCTGGCTCATAGTTTCATTCAGTTAGACAAAGCTGTGGTCCATGTGATTAGATGGGTTCGTTTTCTGTGATTGTGGTTTTCAGTCTGCCCTCTGATCAATAAGGATAAGAGGCTATGGAAGCTTCCTGGTGGGAGAGACTGACTGAGGGGGAAACTGGGTCTTGTTCTGATTGGCAGGGCCATGCTCAGTAAATCGTTAATCCAATTTTCTGTTGAGGGGTGGAACTGTGTTCCCTCCCTGCTATTTATCTGGGGCCAAACACTTATGAAGGCAATGAAGGCAGAGGTGACCTCCCTCAAAAGATCCATTGCATGTACTGCTACACTCAGTGCCCCAAACCCTGCAGCAGGCCACCACTGACCCACGCCTCTGCCAGAGACAGCCGGACACCCACAGGCAAGGCCGGGGCAGTCTCCTGTGGAGTCACTGCTCCTTTCTTCTGGGTGCTGGTGCACAGGTTTCTGTTGTGCCCTCCGAGAGTCTATTTCCCAGTCCTGTGTAAGTTCTGGAAGCTCTATGGTGGGGTTAACAGCAACCTCCTCCAAGAGAGCTTAGACTAGACTATTCGCTCAGTCGTATCCGACTCTTTGCGACCCCGTAGACTGTAGACAGGCTTCTCTGTCTGTGGGATTCTCCAAGTCTGCTGCACCCAGGGCCTCTGTCCCTGTGGCAGACCACCACCGACCCATACTTCCACAGCAGACACTCAGACACAGTTCTGTCTCAGTCTCTGTGGGGTCACTGGGTCCTGGTGTGCACATGGTTTGTTTGAGCCCTCTGAGCGTCTCTGGCGGGAATGGGGTTTGATTCTAAATGCAAATTCGCCCCTTCTACCTTCTTGCTGGGGCTTCTGCTTTGCCTTTGGACATGGAGTATCTCCTCACTGCTGGTCCAGCAAGTGCAGCCACCGCTCCTGACCTTGGGCGTGGGTTATCTCCTTCTATGTATTTCTGCTTTATTGACTATGTGACTTTGACTGTGTGGATCACAATAAACTGGAAAATTCTGAAAGGGATGGCAATACCAGACCACCTGACCTGTCTCTTGAGAAATCTGTATGCAGGACAGGAAGCAACAGTTAAAACTGGACATGGAACAAGAGACTGGTTCCAAATAGGAAAAGGGGTACGTCAAGGCTGTATATTGTCACCCTGCTTATTTAAGTTATATGTGGAGTACATCATGAGAAACGCTGGGCTGGATGAAGTGCTGGAATCAAGAGTGGCAGGAGAAATATCAATAACCTCAGATATGCAGATGACACCACCCTTTTGGCAGAAAGTGAAGAGGAACTAAAGAGCCTCTTGGTGAAGGTGAAAGAGGAAAGTGAAAAAGTTGGCTTAAAACTCAACATTCAGAAAACTAATATGGCATCTGGCCCCATCACTTCATGGCAAATAGATGGAGAAATAGTGGAAACAGTGACAGACTTTACTTTCTTGGGTTCCAAAATCACTGCAGATGGTGACTACAGCCATAAAATTAAGACGCTTACTCCTTGGGAGAAAAGTTATGAGCAACCTAGACAGCATATTAAAAAGCAGAGACATTACCTTGCCAACAAAGGTCCACCTAGTCAAGGCTGTGGTTTTTCCAGCAATCGTGTATTGATGTGAGAGTTGGACTATAAGGAAAGCTGAGTGCCGAAGAATTGATGCTTTTGAACTGTGGTGTTGGAGAAGACTCTTGAGAGTCCCTTGGACTGCAAGGAGATCCAACCAGTCCATCCTATTGGAAATCAGTCCTGCGTATTCATTGAAACGACTGATGTTGAAGCTGCAACTCCAGTACTTTGGCCACCTGGTGTGAATAGCTGACTCATTTGAAAAGACCCTGATGCTGCGCAAGATTGAAGGCAGGAGGTGAAGGGGACGACAGAGGATGAGATGGTTGGATGGCATCACTGACTCAATTGACATGAGTTTGAAGAAACTCTCAGAGTTGGTGATGGAGAAGGAAGCCTGGTGTGCTGCAGTCCATGGGATCACAGAGTCGGACACTACTGAGCAACTGCACTGACTGACTAAAATATTTAGCATGATTTATTTTGATTATGCACTTTCCAATTTATTATTTCTTATGTAGTTTATCACAGAGTAATCAGTCTTAATGATAAAATTTGCATGTTTATGTAGGAATGTCAAGTGATGGTGCAAATGTATATTATTTGGACACTTATAAATTAGGAACAAATAGAAATTTTAAAATGATTTGTCTTCTAATAAATTTCAAATTAGTAAAAATATTTCCTGCACAAAGACATTTCTGGTTAATCTTCTGTTTCTATTCCTTAGTTTTACCAACAGTTTCAAGGATAGGTTTTAATGTTTTGTTCTGTTTTATAACCCTGAGTCAGTGATCAGTGTAGTACAAATTGCTGTATTCTAAAGGATTGTTTCCAAACCTTGGAGGTCTAATATTTCTTTCAATTATGTGTAGTAAAATGTATCGTCTCATGTCACCCTTATGTCCTGTGTTATATATCTCTTCTTGAAGTTCACTGCTGTTAGTGCTGTAATATTACTTGACTTTTTTCTCTTGCAAGTATGGCCATCTAGAAGGCACAGTCTCTGTTTTACATATCCTGTAGCTCTGCTGGTCTTACTCCAAGTCACTGAGCAACGAGCGCCTCCCTGTGGTAGTTAATGGCTTACACACTTCATAGGAGGTTGCATTACAGAATCACTGGCCAGATATTAAATCTTCCTAATTTTTATTTTTAATATAAAATAGGCTTAAAAATTATAATCAAAAATCTGATATAAAAATCTAATTTTACATAAAAGGCAAAGATAAAGTAGCATATCAAGATGTTGAAAGACATATAGACTTCCTATAACTCATAGCCTGAGGAAATGTGCTAATTCTTTAACAAGAATTGCATCAAAAGGGAAGGTAAGTGTAGCATTCTAAATACAAACCAATGAAGCACTAGAAATTATTTGAAAATGTAAACAGAAGTATAATTATGACTTGAAACTTCCTTTTCTTAGGTTTTTTAACTGCCTAAAAAACTTTTACATTTACTTTTTGAATAACCATATATTGTGGTTGCCAGGAGCAGGGTGACTGGGGCCTTAGTGTTTGAATAGGTACTGAGTGTAAGTCTGTCTCTTATACACATCTCCTGGTTACTTATTTGTATTAACTTAAAAAAATTAAAAAAGCTTAATTCAGTCACCTTAATACCAGAATTAAAACTCTATAAGAATGCCAGCATTTAATACATGAATAATGCTAGAATGTATAAATAAATCACCCTGAGCACTGATTAACAAAGATATTTTTCTTTATATTTTTAATCAAAGATTGGAGAAGGATATGGCAACCCACCCCAGTATTCTTGCCTGGAAAATTCCACAGAGGAGCCTAGCAGGCTATAGTCCATGGGGTCGCAAAGAGTCGGTCGGACACGACTGGACGACTTTCACTTTAATCAATGATAAGTAGGAAAAATGCAAACAGTGCAACTATTTAAAGTTTCATTATGTGTCACCCTATCTGATATATTTTTTAAATAGATATTTTGGCAAAATATGATCTTAATAATTTTGATGTAAACAACAAACATTAAAATTCAAGTAAGAAAAATGGCTGTATCTGTATAGAAGTCTAGTTACATGTGCTTTGTTCAGTGTTTTTAAATCCAGATTCTATAAACTACCTAGAGAAACAATAATTAAGCTTCCCAAAGGTTGTAAATTCTGAATTAATGATGAAATGAAACAGTTTCATAGAAACATTTCTATAAAAATATAAATATTTCATAGAAATATTAAAATGTATTCATAAATTGTCTTATCCAGTTTAGGTTTCAGGATAATATATTTTCCTATTTGCTCAACTTTAGAATATATAGGAAGTAGTTTCGGAATTGCCAGCCCCAACCACTGCAAAAAATAAATCTATTAAGTTCAGTAGTTGCTTGTGTATGTGTGTGTGTATGTGGTTAAAGTTACAAACAGTGAAATGCATAAATGTTAAATGAATAAATTGGTGAATTTTAAGAAAAGCCTGTAACAAAATTTTTTATGATGAGCTTATGTAACCCCTATTTCTATTAAGACGTAGAACAGTTTTTATCATTCTCAAAAGCTGTGCCCTTTCCTAGTCATTCCCTCTTCTCAAAGACAACCACGGTATTTTTTTCCACTAGAAGTTACCTCTTGTAGAACATATAAATGGCATGTTTAGTTTTTATTTGATTTCAGCTGTTTTAATGAATGTGTTAGGGAATGGCACTGTGGTTTTAGTTTGCATTACTCTGATGTATAATAATGTTGAGCACATTTTTATATGCTCACTGGCTGTTTGTATATCTTCCTTTGTGAGCTAATTCTTTTGCTCATTAAAAAAAAATTGGGTAGTATGTTTAGTAGGAGTCTATATGAGTTTTTAATATACTCTATTTTGCAAATACATGTTTTTCAAACATACAGTCTTTATCTATGGCCTGCTTATTCATTTTTTAATGGTATTAGCAGAAATTAATAATTTTACTAAGTTCAGTTTAGCAACTTTTTATTTTATGATTAATGCTTTTGTGTCCTATCTAAGAAGCCTTTGCTTATGTCCAGGTCAAAAAAATTATCTTTGTGTTCTTCTAAAAGCTTCATGAATTATCTTTTATACTGAGATTGTATGGTTCATCCGAAATTAATTTTTGTTTTACTTCAGGTATAGTTAAGGAATTTTCTAGCACCAATTTTCTAACAAACTTCTAGCAAGCATTTCCTTTCTACATTAAGTTGCTTTGGTTTCATTGTTAAATATTAATTGACTTTTTAAATGAGGGTCAGTTTCTAGACTTTGTATTCTGTTCCATCAAGCTATGTACATATTTCTAGGCCAGTACTAATGTCTGGATTATTGAGGTCTTATCATAAGCTCATTTGTTATTTGGGATCCTTTGCATTTTCATATGAGTGTCAGAAAGAGCTTTACATTTTTATTAAAAGGAAGAAAGCATGGATATGATACCAAAAAAAGCACAGGCCAGCAACAACAACAAAAATATATGTTAGACTTCGTTCATAGTTAGAAATATCTGTGTCAAAGGAAACTACCAACAGAGTGAAAAGGCAACCAACAAAGTGTGAGAAAATATTTGCAAATCATGTATCCAATGAGAGATTGATATCAAGAGTATAAAAAGAACAACAAATCATTTACAACAATGAAAAATACTGATTAAAAATGAGCAAAAGACTTGAACAGACATTTCTCCAAAGAAATTCTACAGTTATTAAGCATATGAAAAGATGCTATACATTAATCATTAGTGAAATTCAAAGCAAAACCACGATGAAATACTGCTTCAAACCCATTAGAATGACTATTATTAAACAAACAAAAATATAAACTAACAAGTTTGGAGGAGGATGTGGAGAAAAAGAAATTTCACTTCTAGAGAGTGTATACCCCAAAGAATTGAAAGCAGGAGCTTAAAGAAATATTGTACATTCGTATTCATGGCAGCATTATTGCTGTGTGCTTAGTCTCAGGCTCCTCTGTCCATGGGGATTCTCAAGGCAAGAATACTGGAGTGTGTTGCCATGCCTCCTCCAGGGGATCTTCCCAACCCAGGTCTCCTGCATTGCAGGTGGATTCTTTACTGACTGAGCCACCAGCGAAGCCCAGGAATACTGGAGTGGGTAGTCTTTGCCTTCTCTAGGGTATCTTCCCGACCCAGAAATTGAACGAGAGTCTCCTGCATTCCAGGCAGCTTCTTCACCAGCTGAGCTACCAGGGAAGCCTGGCAGCATTATTAGTAGTAGTCAAATGGTGGAAACAAACCAAGTGTCCATAATAGATGAATGGATGAACAAAATATGATATATACATGTTGTTGTTGTTTAGTCTCTAAGTCATGTCCCACTTTTCGCAACGCCACGGACTCTAGCCCACCAGGCTTCTTTGTTCATGGTGTTTCCCAGGCAAGAATACTGAAGTGGGTTGCCATTTCCTTCTCCAGGGGATCTTCCTGATCCAGGGATCGAAGCTAGGTCTCCTGCATTGGCTGGTGGATTCTTTACCACTGAGCCACCAGGGAAGCCCTCAGGATGTATTCCAACAATAAAAAGGAAGGAAATTCTGATACATGCTATAACAATGAACACTGAAGACTTTAATGCTGACTGGAATAAGCCAGTCAAAAAAGGACAAATGTTATATGATTCTACTTAATACGGGATACTTAAGAGTAGTCAAATTCATAGAGACAGAAAGTGGGATTGTGGTTGCCAGGAGCAGGGTGACTGGGGCCTTAGTGTTTGAATAGGTACTGAGTGTAAGTTGTGTAAAATGATAAATGGTGGTGATGCTTGCACAACAGTGTGAATCTACTTAATGTGTCTGAAATGTACACTTAAAAATGGTTAAAATGGTAAATCTTACATGTATTTAACTACAGTATTTCAAAAGAAGCCTACAGGGATTTTGATAAGTTTTGTGTTGAATATGTGGATGAATTTGGGGAGCATTAATATTAGGAAGCATTTACAGAATTGTTTCCTGATGCATGAACTAGGTATATCTTTACATTTGTTCAGATTTTCAGATATCCATTATTTTTTTCATCGATGTTTTTATAGTTTGCATTGTAGAAGTCTTACATGTTTATTATTAAATATATTCCTAAGTATTTAATGTTTTTGATGCTATTGTATAAGAAATTTTTAAATAAGATTTAAAAAAAAACCTGTTTATGCAGATGTTGAGAGCTGCCAGGTGTTGAGGTAGGTAGGTAGGATCAAAAGCCAAGCTGAACATTATGGTTAAAATCAGAAGGCTTTTGCTGTTTAATGGACCCAGGGACTGGAGTGAAGAAGAAGGGAAAGGGCTAGGAAATTGAAAAATACAGAGTCAGTGGCGAGAAGTGTTGCTGCTGCTGCTGCTGCTAAGTCGCTTCAGTCGTGTCCGACTCTGTGCGACCCCATAGACGGCAGCCCACCAGGCTCCCCTGTCCCTGGGATTCTCCAGGCAAGAACACTGGAGTCGGTTGCCATTTCCTTCTCCAATGCATGAAAGTGAAAAGTGAAAGTAAAGTCGTGTCCGACTCTTAGCGACCCCATGGACTGCAGCCCACCAGGCTCCTCCGTCCATGGGATTTTCCAGACAAGAGTACTGGAGTGGGTTGCTATTGCATTCTCTGATGTGAGTTCTCCCTGCTGCTGCTGCTGCTAAGTCTCTTCAGTCATGTCCGACTCTGTGCGACCCCATGGACTGCAGCCCACCAGGCTCCTCCATCCGTGGGATTTTCCAGGCAAGAGTTCTGGAGTGGGGTGCCATTGCCTTCTCCGGGCAAGAAGTGTTAAGACCTCTCAATAAGGAGATCTTGGGACAAGTAGGTGCACAAGCAGTGTTTCAGTCTAGCTTTTCCATCCTTCACAGATGGAGACCTCAAAAGCTGTATCAACTTTACAATCCTGGGATAAGGCCCTCCTGGGCTATATATTTGGATTTTATTTGCTAGTGTTTTGATAAGGGTTTTGTGTCTCTATTTATGTAAATATTATTCTTACAATTTCTTTTCTTAAGTCTTTATCAGATTTTGTTTTTCAGATTATACTGGCCTTCTAGAAGATGTTAGAAAGTATTCTATTTTTTTAAAGTATTTATTGATTGATTTTATTTCTTCATTGAATTCTTCAAATGTAACCATCTGGACCAGAGTTTTCTTTCTTTTTTAAAATCTAATTTTAATTTGAGAATAATTGCTTTTACAGTATTGTGTTAGTTTCTGCCATACATCAACATGAATCAACGATAGGTGTACATATGTCCCATGTCCCCTCCTTCTTGAACCTCCCTCCCACCTTCCATTCCATCTCACCCACTTCACTGTCACAGAACCCTGGGTTTGAGTGCTCTGTGTCATGCAGCAACTTCCCACTGGTGGTCTGTTTTGGATATGGTAAGGTACACGTTTCGGTGCTACTCTCTCAGTTCATCCCCACCTCCTTCCTCACCTGTGGCCACAAGTCTCTTCTCTAGGTCTGTGTCTCCATTGCTGAGTTGCAGATAGGTTCATCAGTACTATCTTTATAGATTCCATATATATATATGTTAATATACAATATTTGTTTTTCTGACTTATTTTACTCTTTATAATAGGCTCTCAAAGTGAAGTCGCTCAGTCGTGTCCGACTCTTTGCGACCCCATGGACTGTAACCTATCAGGCTCCTCTGTCCATGGGATTTTCCAGGCAATAGCACTGGAGGGGATTGCCATTTCCTTCTCCAGCGGATCTTCGTTACCCAGGGATCGAACCCAGGTCTCCCGCATTGTAGACAGACGCTTTACCGTCTGAGCCACCAGGGAAGTCCAGGCAGAATACTGTCAGAAGTGGGATAAGCTCTAGGTTCATCCTTTTCTTTAGAACTGATGTGTTCCTTTTTATAACTAAAACTCTATTGTATGTATTTACTACAGCTTATTTATCCATTCATCTGTTGATGGACATCTAGTTTGCTTCCATGTCCTAATTATTGTAAATAGTGCCTCAGTGAACATTGGAGTGTGTGTGCCTTTTCTAGTTATGGTTTCCTCAGGGTATATGCCCAGTAGTGTGATTGTTGGGCCATATAATAGTTTATTGCTAGTTTTTTAGGGAATCTCTATACTGTATTCATATCAATCTACATTATTATGCCTGTATGAATTTACATTCCCACCAACAGTACAAGAAGGTTCTGTTTTCTCTACACCCTCTCTAGCATTCATTGTTTGTAGATTTTTTTGATGGTGGCCATTCTGATTGGTAGGAGGTGATATACCTCATTGTATATTGATTTGCGTTTCTATAATAATGAGCAGTGTTAAGTATCTTTTCATGTGTCTGTTGGCCATCTTTATATCTTCCTTGGAGAAATGTCTGGTTAGGTCTTCTGCCCACTTTTTAATTGGGTTGTTTGTTTTTCTGGTATTGAGTTGAATGAGCTGCTTGTATATTTTGGAGATTAATCCTTTGTCAGTTGTTTCATTTGCTATTATTTTCTCCCATTCTGGACTAGAATTTTCTTTGTTGGGAGGTTTTTGGTAATTAATTTCATATTAAAAAATCTTTACTTATTTATTATTACTTTTTATTTCTTGACTGCCCCATGCAGCATGTGGGGAGTCCTAGTAACCCAACTAGAGATTGAACCCACCCCCACTCCATTGGAAGGACAGGGTCTGAACCACTAGACCACCAGGGAAGTCCCTCGATTTTTAAAATATTTAGATAATAGAGCTATTGAAAACTTTTTCTTTTGTCTTACCTTAGTTATGGTAAGCTGTGTTTTTCAAGCAATTTATTGATTTTATTTCAGTTGTCAGTTGCTTCTTTTCTTGAGTATGCTTATCTTTTGGATGGGCACTACAACTGTTTGCTTGAGACTTTCCTGCTTCCTATACTATTTCAGATCATATTCTCTTCTTTCTTCTAAGACTAGGTTGGTATATACTTCTTTCATGTATCCTTCCAGACTTATATGATCCCATAATGATGTTTTTCTAACTTTGACCTTGGGATCCACATAAAATCCCACATCATGCTATTATCCAATTCCTTGGAAATTATCAATGAATTACTTTTTTCACTAGATTAAGTGAGGCCTTCCATTTATTCATGATGATTCTCATAGTCTTCTACAATATGGCACAGGAAGTTAATCAGAGTAAATTTTTGTTAAATTATTTACTGATGCACTGCTAAATCTGTATGCATTTCAGCCTTATACACTGAATTAGTGTCATCTCTTTGAGAGCAAAGACTTTTCTTTAGGTCTTAATTGATTTTTCATTTTTACTTATTAAAAACAAACTTTAAAATAGTATATTCTTGTAGCAAACAACAACAGAAAAGGTAGGTAAATAAGGGTTTCTGGTTGACTGTGATTACTTCACTGAGAATTAAAAGACCTCAGTTAGTCCATGCTTGTCTCTTACCAGTTCAAGCAAGCTGCTGAATCTCAGAGGGTCTGTGTTTTTTTTATTTGAATAGAAAATATGTCAGGCTATGTCATCTCTGAGCTCTAACAGACTACCTCTCATAATCATACATGATGTTGATTGAGTGAGTGAAGTCGCTCAGTTGTGTCCGACTCTTTGCGACCCCATGGACTGTAGCCTACTAGGCTCCTCCGTCCATGGGATTTTCCAGGCAAGAATACTGGAGTGGGTTGCCAATTCTTCTGCAGAAGATCTTCCCGACCCAGGGATTGAACCCAGGTCTCCCGCATTGTAGGTAGTCGCCTTACCGTCTGAGCCACCAGGGAAGTCATGTGATGTTACAAGTTCCCAAATCTATACTAAATTACATCCCCTCACAGGCTCTCCTGTTCAGAATCTATTTCTAGACTATCCTGTAACTATGTAGAATATATATATATTTTGATTAAGTCTGTTAGAGTGAAAGTCATTCTTGTCGCCTTTTCTCTCATTTAGCTAAAGAGACTGGAAAATAAGTCATTTCCCTTGGTACAGCCTACTTCCTTTGATAAAGAGCAAATATTTTTTCTTTTTGAAAATAACTATATTGAGCTTTAATTTTCATACTGTACAAATTCAGCCATTTTATATGTAGACTGTTACAGTTTTTAATAAATTTATAGAACTGTTCAGCTATCAATAGAGTCCCATTTTAGAGAATTTTCCATTACCTCAAAAAGTGCTCTGCTTTTATACTGTCAATTCTAGCTCCCACCCTACCCTCAGACAACCACTGCAAATATTCTCTTGTCACTGGTTCTTCATAGCCTCTTATTTCCTGATTCATTTTTTTCATCTTCCTATTACTCTTATGGGCTTCCCCAGTGGTCCAGTGGTTAAGACTCTGCACTCCAAATGCAGGGGTCATGGGTTTGATCCCTGGTTGGGGGAAGATTCCATATGCCATGTATCCCATATCCCACACTCACCCTCACCCTCAGAAAACCACTGCAAATATTCCCTTGTCACTTGTTCCTCATAGCCTATTCCTTTCCTAATCCATTTTTATCTTAATAATATTTTTACACGTGTTTGATTAAATAAAATTAGTTTCTGTTGTTTTTTCTTCAAAAAAAGTTTTTTTAATGTGCTAAAGGCAATAAAGATTCTTTGCTGGACCAAACTTTAGTCAGGTTACTGAACTTTCTCCGAAGTTCATCTATATGTTTCCTTATAATGTCCAGTTTTAGCAGGAACCCTTGCTCAGTCAGTTTAAGCAGAACCTCTCACCCTTGATGTCTGATCACCCTGGGTATCTGATCCAGTTCCTCAGTCTCTACCATTCTGATCACCCAGGCATATCTTAAGAAAAAATTCTTTCAAGTCAGTTTAGCCAAAACCCCCTTAGCACTGATATTTCCGCTTATTAATTTTCTATCCATTGATCGCCACCATGAACTTTTTCTATAAATTCCCTCTTGGCCATACTGTATTCAGAGTTTGGCCCAGTCTTTCTGCCCCAGTATAAAAGTCCCAATGCAGTGGTTCCTAAATCTATCATGATGGTCCTAAATAAAGCCTGCCATACCATCTTGAACACCTGTCATTGAATATGTTTCTTCAACAAAAGAATTTAATGAAATAGATACTTCTAATTCAAGTGAATCTTGTATGTGAAAAACTTATCCCATTTTATTCCTTCTTCAGCATGATATTTTACATTGGATATTTTTAAAGCAAACCTGCTAAATTTATGTGAAAAGCCTAAATGTTATTAAATTTCAGAGTCTTTCTACATTTTGGGAAACAGTTTTATATAATGAACAATTAAAAATGGTTATTTATAGCCAGCCACCTGATTTAAAACCTGCTTCTGTTATTTGGGAATTCTGCCTTTATGTTCTCTGTGGTTTGGTTTCTTTATCTGTAAAATAACCATAGTCAATAGTACCTAACCCAGAGGTTGTTGGAGGATTAAGTGAGACAAATAGAAGTAAATGGCTTGGCACAATAATTGGAATTGTAAATACCCTATATATGCAAACAGCTGTAATAAACTATATAATGCTCATATGGACCAGATACCATATATATATATACACACACATATTGAATCATTCAATCCTTACAGCTACCCTATAAAGTGAGCAGTAGTATTGCTTCCATTGAGTTGATGGGGCAACTGAGGCATAAATAACTTCCCAAAAGAAAGTAGTGAAACTGATACTCAAATTCAAACAGTCTGTGCTCTTAGCTCATGCAGACTCAATATAAATCTACATTTCAGCTTCATGGTAGAATAAAACTTGCCTTTGATAAATGTGTTTGTTTCAGGCTAAATGGTGACATCCCTTTTGGGATCATATCTGATGTTTCGAATTTTGGTGTTTGTTTTTTTAATTAAATTGGATGTTCTTTGAGACTATAGTGCTGTAATCTTTATTCTTCCAACTATACTATTTGATTTTCTTTTATATTAAAAGGATTTATTAAAATTACTACTTTTTGTTTTTAACCTTAGATGTCATTATTCTTCATTTGTATTTTATATTAAATGAGAGGCATAGGACTCAATAAATGTGACCTTTGTAGATGTTTATCTCTGGGACTTTTGTTTTTAAGGAAATATACTCTATGCTTTTTTCATGGGCAAGTTACATCTTTTACAAATAACTTTCAGGTTGAAGGGTATATGAATATATTTACATTGTATTTATGTTATATGTATACACATTAAAATGGCATATGTGCACATACTTAAATCACATAATGTTGCATATATTAATTGAAGTTGCTTTTTGTAAAAATGTATGATGCCTCTTATCTTTACCTTTTTGGTCACTCGTGATTTTAATTGTGGTCATCTGTTTACTAAATGCTTTTGTAGTCCCTCTGTGTTGTCTTGAAAAATACAACAGCATCATTCTAATAATAGACTGAAGAAATCTTGAGTTTATAGGCACAATGATGTGAAATTTTAGAGAGGTGTGTGTTTGTATTAACCACCAGTTGTGGGGGAAAAAAAAAGATCACAAATGCATTTGCTAGATTAAATTTGAAAGCCAGATTTACCTCTTTTTGTAGTCAGCCTCTTAATTACCTGTGATCTGAGGGTTTTGTTTTTGAGAAGAGAGGTTATTTAAATGAGTAGAACAATACAAGTTAGTAGACAAAGAATTGCGGTCCTTTGAAATTCAGTGAGTAAATAAGAACATTGTCACTTCAGAATCTTCATAAAATAAATGTTAATATGTTCCCCACTTGGGAAGTTTTGCATCATTTAGTTGATTCTTTAGCATACATAAAACTGAGACTTAAATCTCAGAAATACATAACCTCAGAATTCTTTAACCTTAGGATGATCTTGTTCAGGTTTTAAAATATACATGTGTGAATGTGTGTGTATTAGACATAACGTTGTATTTGAACAAATGTTTTCATATTTCTATCTCTATTTTTTGAATAAGGATAAAAATAAGTTATCAAACCTCATTTTTCTCTTAATTTCACCCTGTTCACTTATTATTTAGATGTGGTATATGTCATTATTATAGCTCTAATTTTCCACATAATGCTGTTAACATATATATGAAGAAATTGTTAATTAGGAAAACCAGGAATATAATTTTCTTGCTTATTAAGGACAGTCTCTCTTTGGCAATGATAGTGCATTGAATGTTTATCTTAATAGGCTCAAAAAATGAACCTCACTTGAAAACTTCATTAGATAACTAACCAGGCAGAATGATGGTGGAGGGTATAGGACTAAAACTGAGAGTTGAAGACTGTGTCACCTTGAGGATGCAGACAACTGTTCTGAAACCATCTGTCTCATTCATAAATTGAGCAATGTATTAGATATATTTGAAGATACCTTTTAATTTTCACATTCTGTGATTTCATTATATCATAGACTAAAGGAGAAGAGAAGGAAATTCAAAAATGAAAAATACCCAGCAGTCTGGGATTTTGAACATTTACAGCACAAACCTCCCACCAACAGTGCTATTTTTTTTATTGTATTAATCTATATTATTTTTCTAATTTTGTTGTCAATTATACATTTTATAGGTCATAGCTTACCAGAAGCATATGAGTTACTTTTAAGGCAGCCACTTTTCATTTTTTGCTAATTGAGATGTAGAAATAGTTTGTGAGAAATAGTTTATAGTAGAAACTGTTTTCTTTCAATTTGAAAAGCTTTTTATTTTCTTAATTCTATAAAATAAAATATAGATTGAGCTTTTAAAATATACTTTAAATATATTAATATAAGTAATCTATTCAAATATTTGTAGATTAAAATATTATCTGGGTATTTATAGCATATCTCATTTACTATATCTTTATAGTTCTTAATTGATTCACATGTGTGATATATGGTTTCTTTTCATTTTAATTTCTAAGAATATTCCTTTAAATTGTTTATTTTAACCCTTTTTGTGAAACAGTTTCAATTACGTTTATCCCAAACTGAAATGAGTTAAGAATTACCAATTTCTGAATTAACTCTTTCTATAACAATGCAGTTAATAGGATTTAAAATTAAATATAGTATACTTGTGTACAGCAGGCTCCCATTTAAATGGAGTTTTCTCTAATTCTGGCGTTAGTTTCTAGACTGACCTCATGTATTATTAAGAAAATATGCAATCAAGAATTAGGTTGATAATGTGAAAAGAGTTGGTAGCTGACTTTTACCACTGCACATAAACAGCGCAGTTATTCTGAGTTGCAGTATCACTTTCAGTCAGATAACCACTAAAATCACTGCACTGTGGTTTCTGAAAATGCCATAATCCTTCAAATGCCACATTAAACCGAAAGAGAAAACCGTCAGTAGTGCCTGCACGGTTATGTAGAAGGATGAGCCGTGAACCAAGTGAAAAGATGTTCTGGAAGAACAGTAACCTTTCCCTTGATGTGTGCATTCCCCATTACATTTTTGACACAAAATGTTGCAGAATGATTTAATGGTGGCATTTTGTTTTGCTGACTCCTTTTTTTCATTAAAAAGAAACCAAAGTTTAGGATAGGAATGTAGGGGAAGAGTGACCAAGCACTGAATTCTATTATAGGAATCTGTTTTCAAAATAAATCAGTTAAATTTTTTTTAGTAACATGACTGTTACCCCTTTACATTTTATGTTAACTGTGATACACAAATCATTTAGTTCTAGTATATCTTTAAAGCAGTGTTTTTATTCTTTCAAGTTAATTTTTTTCTCCATTGTCCTCCCCTCTCCTTTTTTCTTCCTAGTAACTCTTGATTAGAAATGACATGTCAGTAAATCAGGACAGCTTTGTTTAGTAATTACATAGACCTTACCTATTACGTGTAACCAGAAAGTATCCTACTTTTTATTGTCACTTTAGATGTGTATTATTAGAGCTGATTTTATAGGCTCACTGGTCTAAAGATCAATGCCTGTTAACTTTGAGAGGGCACATTTCTGTTGGGAATGAAGTCATAAAGTTGTCCCATATAAAACTTTTTTGCTCTATGGAAACATACTGAGAAAGAGAGAGTTGCTGCTGCTAAGTCACTTCAGTCGTGTCCGACTCTGTGTGACCCCATAGATGGCAGCCCACCAGGCTCCCCCGTCCTTGGGATTCTCCAGGCAAGAACCCTGGAGTGGGTTGCCATTTCTTTCTCCAGTGCATGAGAGTGAAAAGTAAAAGGGAAGTCGCTCAGTCATGTCTGACCCTCAGCGACCCCATGGACTGCAGCCTTCCAGGCTCCTCCATCCATGGGATGTTCCAGGCAAGAGTACTGGAGTGGGGTGCCATTGCCTTCTCCGAAAAAGAGAGTAACTTACTAAAATATATTTTGTAGCACTTGTACAGCATTGGACTCTGTTTTAGAGTTGATACGGAGTGCCTGGATATTGGCCCCATCACACAATAATTTAAAAAACAAAACCAAAAACCTTGGAAATGTATTTTACACATACATATTTCTTAGTATCTCACTTTTGAAAAAAGATACATCAGATAGTATTTGACTAAACACTATTTTGGTTCCCCTGTATCCCCAGGATTATAGGAATATTCATAAAAGGTGCGATTTCAACTAAAGAAATGGAAATTTAACTTGAAATCTCTCACTCAGTCTGCCCGTTTTCCCAGCTGGCTTTAATAGGAGACCATCACTCTTTATGAACTCTATTGTCGATTATATTTAGTTGCCTGACAGACTTTAATTCTGCTGCTCTTTCTTGCAAATGTCTCAGAATGGGAGGGTTTACATTGAGTTCAACAGTTCTTTGTCTTCAAATGATTATATAGATCAAAAGAACTAATTAGAATAATATGCAGTGTGGATATAAATCCCTGTGTTTTCAACTGAAAATGATTTGGCACTTTGTTAGTGATATAATTAAAGTATGCCTTACTGAGCAAGGACCTTTCTTTTGCTTTCCTTTTCTTTTTCACTTTCTTCCTTCCTTTTTTTTTCTTTTTTCCCTCCCTCTTACCCTCCTTCACTTTCCCTTCTTCTTTCCTCCTTTGTCCCTCCCAACTCTCCATCATTATGACCGGAAAGCCACAGAAATTTGTTATGTAGAAATAATCAGTTTTCTGAAAATTCTCAGATAGTGGGAACTGTTAGTATAGGATTACCCAATAAGATAATTGTAAAAAAAAAAAAGAAAAAGAAAAAATGGTAGCCAGTAAAGCCAATGGATTTGTTAAAGAATGGGTAGGTTTAAGCAAGTAGGGAAAAAAAGAGCAAGGCTTTCCAGAAGAGAAAAGATGCTTTGTGAGCATTCTCAGGAAGATGGGAAGTCCTTTTGTGGCAGAATTCTGTGCAGAATTATTTGACCTAAAATACCATAATTTATGATTGTTTAGGGGATTGTAACATTATATAAGTAAGATTTTAAAAAGATACTTTATAATGTGCTATTTTACATAACTTATTATATTTCCTAACGTAGTTAAAAATAAATACAAAATGTAAACATGTTCATGAAGAAACTGTATACATACATTATACATACATACACATACAATTCTGGAAAAAACAAAAACCATCAGTATAATAAATGTTTGGCATATACAGATAGCCTTTTATTTTGGAGATACTGGTATATTGGATTAGAGCATATTTGTTCATTTAACAGATTGTTTTTTAAGTATTAATGCAATATATGTTGTTTTTAATTGCTTAGTAAGTGTACAGAGAAATGTTATTTTCACTCTGCTTCCTCAAAACCCTTTCCATTTGAGGAACAGACATAGTCAATTAGTGTATAATCAGCATACTTCTTTCTTCTAAGTGCAAACGAAATATTCAGGGCATATTGGCTGGCTTCCTCCCTCTTTTATAGCTATTTTGGCTTTACTCTGAAACGTCCCTTGTTTTTTTTTTTTTAACTTGAAAACATATAATGGGCTTTTTCAGTAAATATAGAACTAAACCAGTCTTTTAAGTAGCAATGAAATAATACAATAAAATAAACCACAATTTATTAGTACTTATCTATAAATGGAAACTCATGTTTTTTTTGTTTGATTTCTATCCCAAATTGAGTTTGCTAGACCAAACTATATTTATATTTTACATTTTAATATATATTATTGTATCATTTCCCAATATACATAATTGTGTGAGGATGTTATTGCATAAGTTTTTGACAATTTGGTTGATATAGATTGACATTTTTATTTTACTTTGTGACTCTGCGGTTAGGTATTTATTCATACGTTGATTAGCCATCTGGATTTTCTCATCCATGTGTTGTCTTTCCATATCTTGTGCCTCCTTATTGAGATATTTTCTCTTTTTCTAAAAATGATTTTATCACATATTTTTTATATAGATTACAGGCCTTTTCTTTCAGGTATTTTGTGTGTGTGTGTGTTTTGCTTGCTAATGATACTTTTGGCAAAACTGAACTTTTAATTTTTATATGTTATGATATTTATATCTGAAGAAACTAATATGTGTTATTATGACATAACCAGCTAATATCTCATACATTACCTAGTTAGGCAGTGCATATTATTTGTCTTTGCCCTTTGGATGATATATGTGTAGTTGTGCTTTAAATATTTTTAAAGACCTGTGGAGATACTATGTCAATCAAAAATAGTTTTATTTTATATTTTTGTATTAACATAATATAAAATGTTAGTTTGCTTTACTAGTATATGTCAGATTCTTTTGATTTAAAACAAACTTGTTTTCAGAGATGATTTTGTAACTTTTTAAATATTGAGAATGCATATTTTCAAGCTCGTTGAAGCTTCTTTTCAATTTTGTGACTTTTTATATAATGTTTTGGACCTTCTTAATAATGTTTGGTGATTGGACCTTGAGAAAATTGAATTTGTGTTTGGTGGTTGATTACAGAGGCAAAATTATTGTTTTAATTGAAGAAGTCACTGATAAATTCTGAATTGCTAAATTCAAAGGCATTTTAATTTTCTTAGGTACTCTTCATTTTTGCTCTTGTTTCAGCATTTAATAACACTGGTTACGAACATTCCTTCTTAAAGCTTTTGTTTTTACTCTAGTTCCTATCAGAGGCAGAACAGTGGTTAAAATGCTTGTGTCTGGGGCCCAAATTGTTTGGGTTCAAATTCTCCACCAGCAGTTATTAGTTTTGACTTTAAGTAAGTTATATAATCTCTGTGCCTTCAGTTCAGTTCAGTCCCTCAGTTGTGTCCAACTCTTTGCGACCCCATGGACTGCAGCACAGCAGTCTTCCCTGTCCTCCACCATCTCCCAGAGCTTGCTCAAACTTATGTCCATTGAGTCAGTGATGCCATCCAACCATCTCGTTCTCTGTCATCCCCTTCTCCTCCTGCCTTCAATCTTTCCCAGCATCAGTCTTTTCTAGTGAGTCAGTTTTTTGCATCAGGTGGCCAAAATTTTGGAGCTTCAATCCTTCCAGTGAATATTCAGGACTGATTTCCTTTAGGATGGACTGATTGGATCTCCTTGCTGTCCAAGGGACTCTCAAGAATCTTCTCCAACACCACAGTTCAAAAGCATCATTTCTTTGGTGCTCAGCTTTCTTTATAGTCCAACTCTAACATCCAGCAGCAGCACATCCATACATGACTACTGGAAAAACCATAGTTTTGACAAGATGGACCTTTGTTGGCAAAGTAATGTCTCTGCTTTTTAATATGCTGTCTAGGTTGGTCATAGCTTTTCTTCCATGGAGCAGGCATCTTTTACTTTCATGGCTGCAGTTACCATCCGCAGTGATCTCTGTGCCTTAGTTTCTTCATTTATGAACTGAGAATAGTAATTGTTTCTACCTCATAGAATTGCTGTGAGGATTAAATAAATAGAAATAGAGGTTATATGCCTTCATTAACTCCCTCTTAGTCTGTTATAGTAACCAGCACCGTCAGTAGTTTGAATGTCTCCAGTCTCCGTCTAGTTGTTTAAAGAATTTGTTCATGTTGTACTTATATTTGTCCAGAAGCTTCTCGTTTGTTATAAGGGTAAACCCCGAGTCTAAAATATGGTCTAAGGTCTTCCACACCTGACCTCAGTCTTTTTAATCTTCATTTCAGTTGTTCACAGTTTGGGATAACCTAGTTCTCCTTCCTGAAACTTTCACTTAGTTTCGTGCCATCTTGCTTCAACTTTAATTTATGTTACGTTAGTCACTCAGTCCTGTCCAACTCTTTGTGACCTCATGGACTGTAGCCTGCCAGCCTCTTCTGGCCATGGGATTCTCCAGGTAAGAATACTAGAATGAGTTGCCATTTCCTTCTCCAGGGGATCTTCCCAACCCAGGGATCGAACCCAGGTCTTCCAAATTACAGGCAGATTCTTTACCATCTGAGCCACCAGGGAAGCCCCAACTTTAACTTGCTCTTATCTAAAATGATCTCCCATTTTTCTCTGGAATGAGGCCTTCTCAATCATTTATATTTAGTCTGTGTGTCTTGGTCAATTCATGATTCTTAGTGTGTAAGTACCATATCATTAAAAAAATATTTTTTAATTTTTAATTGGGAAATAATTGCTTTATAATGTTGTGTTGGTTTCATTTTATTATTAGTGTAGGGCTAGACAAAACAACCAACAGAAAGGAATAAAAATCCCAGAAAAAGGCTTATGCACATAAAAAAATCTCAGTAATTGTATTTTTTTAATTTATTTAATTTTAATTGGAAGATAATTGTTTTACATTATTGTGTTTGTTTCTGCCATACATCAACATGAATCAGCTGTAAGTGTACATATATCCACCCCTCTTGAACCTCCCCCCTATCTCCCAGTACCATATATTGATATTTAGGTTAATTTTAATTTTTCCAGTCCCAGGCTCCCTCCATGCTTATCACATAGTATGCCCTTTACATAGATGAAGAGAATAGAGAATCTGTAGATTTTAATTAAAGTCATTTGTATTTAATATTTTAAGAGTAATATTCATCAGATGTAACTGGAAACTTGGCTT
>SJYT01028030.1:254549-279245 GCA_006410635.1 Cephalophus harveyi | reverse complement strand
ACATCTCCGCAGGTGCCACGTGGGACAGGATCGGGGGGCTCTGGGCTCTCAGCCTGCTGGTCTTGCACTTGGGGCTCGGCGGGGGGAAGGGGGGCGCCTGGGGGAGCCTGGCTTAGGCTCTTGGTGGGAGATGTTATGGGCAGGGACCCTAGGGCCGTGGATCCCTTGCCTGCCTGTCTGCCCGCCACCTGCTAGCTGGGCCAGGCCTGTGGTTTCCTCCGCGTTCTCTCAGCCGTGCTGGCCCCCACCCAGGCTGAGCCTTGGCCACACAGCGTGATGATGAGGAATGAGTCACCGCCATAGTGGAAGGGTGAGGAAATGAGGTCCAGCCAGCACCGAGATCCAGGGCCGGGATCCAGCTGGGGAAACCAAGGCCAAAATGAGCAAGCTGCTCAGCAGGGACAGGAGAAGCTGGGACTAGAACCCAGGACCACAGGCCTCATTTCTCCCTCTATGAAACAAAGGACAAAGGACAAAGTTTCAGAGGACAACCTCAGCACCGCTGTCATCTGCCATCCCAAGGGCCATGGTGACAATCAAGAGATAGGACAGGGGGCTCAGTCCCCATATCTCACAGGTGAGGAAACAGGTTCAGAGAGGGAAACTGATCTGCCTGAGGCCACACAGCGACTGAACGTGTCCTGGGAAGGAAGCCCACCCAGAGCCGTGGAACAGGGCTGATCACTGCCTCTCCTGTCTCTATTCCCTCCAGGGAGCACACCTTACAAAGCTCTTTTTGATTCATCGGGTGCCTCCTTTGGGTTTCCCCTGCTCCCTGGAGGTAAAGGATATGGATTCGACAATATGGAAACAATGAAGGTGGGGGTGTTCAGAGAGATTTTGCTCCCCTAGGGCCACAGAGCACACCCAGGAGAAGGCTGGGGTGGCAGTGCTTGGTGTGGGACTGACTCTCTGCCCATCTGAGGCTGGGATCCAACCCCATGACCTTCCCTAGGACTCCCATCCCCAGCAGCCTCGGAGCTGCCCTGATTGGGGGAGTGGAGCCAGAGCCAGGCCCAAAGCTCGGGGCTGGGGCTGGCGTTCTGCAAGTCCCGGGCAGCAGACCCTGCCCCTTGCTTGGCGTGCCCTGCCCACCCCCGTGCCTGTGTTGTGGGCTCCCCCGGCACAGTGCCCATCACGATGCTGATGCTATAATCTTCTCTGCAAGGAGCTCTGTTGCCCCATGGGGCCAGGGACACCAGCTGCTCCTGCCCACCATCGCAGGCAAACCCCTCCCCCTACCGTGGGCTCTGAAGGGTTAACACCCTCAACAGGACAGCTCCTCCCGATGGGTCCCAGCTCTCTGGTCCCAGAGAGCAAAGCGGAGAGCAGCGTTCTCCAAGACTATTTCCTGCCTCTGGGCCTTGGCCAGGCCCACAGTGACCACCCCCATGGGTCTGAGGCCACATCTGGTTTGGATTACTCCAGGGCTGGTGACGCTGCCTTTTCCTGTCGGCATCCAGTGGCCTTGAATTCCACCAGCCACCTTGGACCCAGCAGGGCAGCTGTGGGAAAAGATTCAGCCAGTGACAGCGCCGCCCCGAGGAGGGGTGTGCCCACCTGGACCAAGCATCCGTTCCTGCAGCTTTCCCACACCTGTTCCTTCCTTCACTCTAATGGGTGTTATTTACTGAGCACCAGGCACCGTACCAAGTGATTCCCATGTGTGCACTCACTTCATCCCGCCCTGTGAGTGTGTATTTTAGCCGTTCAGGGATGAGGAAACTGAGGCACAAGGAGCTGACGGACAAGTGCATGGGTTCCCAGCCAGTACATAGTAGGGTGAGGATGCAAAGCAGGTGGCTTGACTTCAGACACATCCTATCACTTCACTGCTATTTCTTGAGACCCTTTTCTGGGCCTGGTCTTAAGCCAGAGCCGGAGATGAATTAGTCATGGCCTTGGTCTTCGGGGAGTTCATAGTCTCTGGAACCCCTGGTGGGAGGTTGGGGATTGTAGTGAAGCTAGAAGGGCGTAGAAGAAGACACTTGGTTCTATTCTCTCCTCTCCAGTGGGAGTGACAGCCAAGCTGAGAGCAAGCAAGGAGCAGGCCTTTTCCAGATAGAGTGAGGCGGGTTGTTCCGGGCAGCTCCAAAGACTTGGAACTGAGAACAAGCTAGTCTTGAAGCATCCCAGGGGGCTTTTGCAGACGAGGAAGCAAGAAATAAGTCTGGAGAAGTTGGCAGGAGCCTCAAATGCCAGGCTGAAACCCAGCCATAGGAAACCATGGAAGGGTTTCAAATGAAAGAGGGACATGATCAGATCTGTGATTTATAAGGATTGCTGCAGTCTGGGACATCACTGAGTGGGAGAGAGAGACTGGAGGCAGGGAGAGGCCGGGGGAGGTTGGGGCATGACTGCTTGAGGGGGCTGTAAGGACTGTGGGGACAAGAAGAGGGGGCTGCAGACAGGCAGAATGGGGTTCACGTGGACCTGTGCACCCTCTCTGAGCCTCAGTTTCCTGTCTGTAAAATGGGATGATAGTACCTGCCTCCCAGGGTCAAAGCAAAAGTGACCTGAGATGTACAGATCAAGCACCTGGCCAGGCTGCTGAGTTCACGTGTGTTCCACAACTCTCTCCAGTCCCTACTCTGTTCCAGACACTATTCCAGGTGTAGAGGACAAGCAACCAATAGACAAAACTCCTGGCCTCATGGAACTTCCTTCTTGGGAGACAGACACTGGGCGGCAATAACGAACTTAGAATGAGTTGGTGGGGTGGATGGGGGACATGGTAGTCAGGGAGTGAGTCCTGTGGGTGTTCGTGGAAGACTGGTCCAGGCAGAAGGACGAGCAAGTGCAAAGCCTGTTTGGAGTGAGGGTGGGAGAAAGTGCAAGAGGAACCAAAGCCAGATCATACAGGCCTTTGAGAGCTTGGCCTCTGTCTCTGACCAGGAGCCCCTGGAGGATTCTCTGAGATTTAATCCATGGCAAATGGATTTATCCTTTTATCCCCCAGCACACCTTTATTGAGGGCCTGTTATATGCCAGTCAGTGGGTTGGAGAAGTGGATAAAGTGGATAAGGCAGACCCAACCCCTGGCCCCAGAGGCTTATGACACTAAGGCAGAGAAATAAGAAAGTGAATACACACAGAGATGCATATTTCCACATTACAATAGGTGCCAGGTGGAGGAAACACATGGGATGCAGAGATGGGGAAAAAAATCTAGAGACATCCATTCAAATCAAGGGGTGAGGGAAGGCTTCTCCCAGGAAGTGATATTCAGCTTGGGCTCTGGATGCTAAGAAGTCAGCCATGGGAGTGAGCTTTTCAGGCAGAGGGAACAGCGAGTGCAAAGGCTTAGAGGAGTCAGCTGCCTTAACTCACTCGGGAGAGTCAGCCTCCTCTTGGTCTCCCAGAGAGATCAGGGCACCCTGAGGACTGTGGTCTGGAGGAGGCAGCCTTTCTGGGGGTCAAAGGCAGGGTTCTGGCTGACTGTGGGACTAAATGAGCCTCTGGTCTGTTTTTAGCCCAGAACCACTTCCTTTAGCCCCACCAGCTACCTCCCTGAGTCACCACTCAGTTACCAGCAGGGCGGGATTAGGCAGCAGGCGGGGGATTAGGCACCTCGGGGTCTGGACCCTCAGGGACAGTTTTGCCAATGAAAGGGGCAGAGAGGACTGGGCTGAGGGTACTGGGCCCTCCAGCGGGGCTCTTTCGTGTTCCGGGAGTTGACGTACCATGTAATGTTTGTTTCAGGTGTCCAATTTCATTCATGTTGACTGAATTGTACACATATTGTGCAAGATGAGATTTTCCCATATGCCAGTCCTTGAGAATTGAAATCTTGCTCCATTTTACAGATGAAGAAACTAGTACTCTGAGAGGTGAATCTACTTGTTCAAGGTCACACAGCAAGGAAGTGAAGACGCCAGGAATTAAATCCAAAGCTTCATCTCGTAACAATCTCTCCTCTCCCTACACATACACTCCCAACCTCCACAGTAGCTACAGCCTCCCCTGGGGGGTAAACCAGGTTAAGAAGACAAGCCCCCAGAGCCCACGTATTTATTTTGCTTAAACACATACATTGCTGTTTCCATGGGCCAGACCCTGTTCAAAGCACTTTGCAAATATTAATTCATGTAATCCTAGCAACAATCCCATGGAGGTAGGCACTGTTAGTAAATCCACATTTTTCAGATGAAGGAAACCCAGAGAGGGGACGCAACTTGCTCAAGATCACACAGCTGGGAAGGAACAACTGGGACCTGAAGCCAGACAGCTGGGGTCCAGAGCCCTTGCCCTTAGCTGTCGTACCTACGTCCTCTGGCAGCCTGGCCTCTTAGGAGTGATGGGAGGGGATGTTTTGGCCGAGGCTTGGATTCCTGGGTTTGTACACTCCCAGTAGGTGGACATGCCAGGCTAGCTGACACAGCCTCTCCCGTCCTCCTCATCACTGTGGTGGCCCCAGAGAGCCCACGCTCTAAGGGAGAGGGTCTCCCCACCCTGGCCCAGGCTCTGTCTGGGGTGTGGGAAGGAGCCTGGAACTCTGGGCAGTGGAATGCTGTAAACCAGGGAAGGAAGCGGGTGGGCGGAGAGGCGAGGGGGAGATAAGATGTGGAGGGTGGAGAAGCAGCTGAGGAAGGCCCAGCCCTGTGGGTGGGGGCAACCTCCCTGGAGGCAGAGAGAGCAGAGACCAAAGGACCAGCAGGTGAAGAACTTCCTGACAGCCCTTCAGAGCTGCCAAACTTGGGTGGGAAGAGGCCAGCTCTGAAGGCACCCCACGTGATACGCACTGCCTGGTGTGGAGGGGATTCAGAAATGGGGCGGGAGACGCCCTTTCAGCTCTGATAGTCCAAGAATCTGAGCCGCTGTGATTAAAGACTCTGGAATATTCTGAAGTACCACTGGTTTTACTGTTTTAGATTTGATTTAGCCTGACTCTACAAGGCCACTCAGCACCCTTTTGCACTCTGACCTGCTGAGAAGGAGTGGAGGTTGGGAGCCCGTCCTGGAGACAGACCAGCCTCCAGTGTGGAGAATCAGGAGAGGCTCCTGTCCCCCTAAGAGCTATACAGTTAAGGCAGCAGAGGGGTACTCCTGCCCTGCTGTGTGGCCTTGGGCCCATCACTTACCTTCTCTGGCCTTGGGCTCTCCATCTGTGCTGAAGTGCTTTCTCTGGGTCGGCCCAGCCGCGGCATTCCAAGTCTCTGCTGAGCACGGTCCTTCCCGTCAGGTGGGGGTGGCTAGGCAGGAGCCGGAGGGCGTCTGTTGGTCACGGAAAGTATGTGAGGGCAGGAGGCCCAGTGGGTGGGGTCCCCAGGCTGGGCAGCAGGCAGGCAGAGGGTAACGTGAGACCACGGTGTCTGGTCTTCCTGGTCCAGCGCCTCTGGGAGGGGATCCCTTCCAGTTGGTGCCTCAGGTCAGCCCCACCCTGGGATTTGGGTTCAAAGAGTCAGGCTGTGCCTTCCTGACTGCAACCCCCTCATCGGGCAAAAGGAATGAAATCAGGGCCCAGAGTGATGGGCGCCGGTCCAGGCTCACACGGCAAGTCCAAGGCAGGCTCTGAGCCCAGGGTCCTGCTTAGGCACGGGGGCTGAGGGGCCCATCTTCACTTCTGGACTCTTTGAGGGGCCCTGAGAGGGACATGGAGGGGGCTTGCCCAGCTCTGGGTGTGGCTGACCCCTTTGCCTGTTCCCTTACCACAAATCGGGGGCAGGGGGTGCAGTTTCTTCTCCACAAGCCCCCACCCAAGTTAGATACTAAACCTCCTCCAGGGGTGGGTGGAGCAGGATGCCGAGGCTTCGGCTCTCCTCCTGTTGGGCCGGCCTCCCCATCCTCCTACTAGCTCCAGGACACAGGCTGGGAAGGGACTGGGGTCACCAGGCCTCCACAGGAATGCACCACAGGGACCAGCGCCGGCAGCGGCCTCTTCCTCTGATCCAGCTGAGATAGGACCCCCGCCCCCGGAATCTGTCCCTGTCCCTGTCTCCTCTCTCTCACACACACACCCCGAGTCGTACTGACCCACACAGGCACACCCTGCGGTGTGAACCTCTCCTCGCCTTGCCCTGCACTCGTGAGGCTCCATCCTGTCCCCTTTAGGCCACAAGGCCGCCCAAATGGGACACGACGTCCCCCCACTGCTCCATGGGTTCCAGGCTGGGGCCCGGCACACACGGTGAGGAGGGTCCCCAAACTCACCAGGCATTTTTCCACCCCCTTCTGGCCACACTGAGCCTCCCACCCTGCAGATCCCCCTCCACCCCAGCTCTGGAGTCTGTGGGAACCAGACAGCTGGGGCCGTCCAGCCGGGCTCGCTTCCTCCCAGGCCTCAGGGGACTGGCCTAGGGAGGAGGGAGCCACAGAGACTGAAGCCAGCGTGGCTGCCTGCCCGAGAGGGGGGTTTCTGGAGGGAACTGGGCTGCCTGCCTGATGAAGGGGTCTCTAGCCTCCTGGGTATCATCTTGTGGGACCCAAGAGCCTCCAGCAAAGAATCCTTGGCTCCTGTCTTCTCTCCCTACACCCATGATCCAGACGGGGGACTGAGGTCCCGGAAGAAAGCCATCTGCTTCAGCAAGCCTGGTGTTGGAAGGTGTGGGAACAGTGAGGTTTCAGGTCCCTAAGTCTGTTCCTCTGATGGGAGACATGAATATACCCACTTCTCCTGCTTCCACCCAAGGGGGCAGCTGAAGAAGGTCAAAGGTCAGGGCTCAGCCTCTTCTGAGCTGTACCCTGGATAGCCAACCCCTCCCACCAAGAGGGAAATGTTTTCTTAAAGAGAAACCAGGAGACTTCAGTGAGCTGTTGGCTCAGGGAGGTCTCCCAGTCACGTGGGAAATCCAGACAAGGGAAGTGTGCCTGCCTTTTGAGCCTTGGGCTCCCTGTCTGTGTTAGGGGTGAGGGGTGGCTTTTTAGCCCTGGCACGCCAGGCTTCAAAAGATGCCCCCCTCCCTCTGAGGGGGTCACCCTATGTGCCACCCTGCAGCCTCACTCAAACTGCAAGTTAGGACTGGTTGTTGGGGGGTGGGGGTGGGGGCAGGTAGAGCCACACAGACCTGGTTTGGATTTCTTCTCTGCCACTCATTTGCCACTTGGAGCCAGAGCTAGTGAGCCCCGAATTCTTTGAGCCTCAATTTCCACCACTGTAAAATGGGGATAACATTCTGTACCACACATATATATATGAGAAGATATACATGAGCCCAGGACAGGATAAATACCACAAATGGTCACAGGTATTGTGGCTGCTCATCATGAGGGAGCCAAGTCATAGATTTTGGGGCTGGAGGGTCAGCCCCTCAGTGCCGCCCAGCCCCAACCCTGCTGGGCATTTCTCCTGATTCGATCCCTCCTCTCTCTCTCTCCCACTCCCTGCTCCCCCTTCCTCTGCCTTCCTGGGAAACCCCCTGAGAAAGTCCCCAGCAGTAGAGAGCCTCATGTGGGACATTTCTATCTGGTGTCCCCTGCCCCTGCCATTCAACCCCACAACCACACCCACACCCACTCCACATGGAACCAGGCGTCCTGGTATTCAGCTGCCAACCATCCAGCAGACTGACCCTCATCATCACACTGGCTTTATTGGCCCTGAGAGCCACAGAGTAAATCCCCAGGGGGCCCTGCTTCCCCTCACCCCCAAGTCTGTCCAGAGGCCCTAGGGCTGGCTGAGTGTTCACCGCTGCAATCTTGGCTTCCTGTCCCAGATGTCGTGGGCTTGCCAGGCCTGCGTCCTTTGAGAGCTCCCCAGATCCCAGAATCAGGCTCAACCTGGAGGGCGTAGTTGGCAGGGGCTATGCAGGGACGGCCTGAGGCCGGCTGGCCTTCACTCAAAGAAGAACATTCCTGGCGTCCGGTACAGGCAGGGGGTCAGCCCCAATGGGTAGCTGGAGCTTCCCTGGACAGGGAAGCTGCCTGCAACCCAGGGTTCCTTGGGGTCAGCTGGCAGGGGCAGCGGGGCCCGGAGTGAGGCTGGAGGGGTGGATGGTACAGGGGAGGGGGCTGCTGAGGCCAAGAGGTGCTCGAGTCCTGGGTCAGTCCCCACGCAGAGATTCAGCGCCTGCAGCCGGCACTGGTAGCTGCTCCCGATGGTGGCCTCGGGGGTCAAGGTGGGTGCAGGGGCCTTGCTAAACCCCTCAGCCTCAGAGAAGCTGGTGGGAAAGCCAAAAGCAGGGCATGAGGAAGACGAGGTGGCCACAGGGAGCTCCCCTGGGCCTGCAGCCTTGGGCGTGGGGATCTCCTTGGCCTCTGAGGGTGTCTGAGGTCTGGCATCAGTGGTGGCCGGGCACATGCTGGCTGGCAAGGCCCCCATCAGACCCCCATAGCTTAGGCCCTTGGGTTCCAGTGGCTCCGGCGGGAACGGGCACTGTCTGCTAGCTGCAACGTCGGGGGCTCCTGGGTCCTGGCTGGTGGCTCGGAGGGGTCCACGACGTGCTTTGGTGGGGCCCTTGGCGCCCGCGGCACCTGCCCGCCGGGTGAAGCGCCGGCGGCGGCGCAGAAAGCTGCCATGCTCGAACATGTCATGGCAGTCGGGGTCCAGCGTCCAGTAGCTGCCCTTGCCCGGCTTGCGGTCATCGCGGGGCACCTTGACAAAGCACTCGTTGAGTGACAGGTTGTGGCGGATACTGTTCTGCCATCCCGGCCGGTTGTGGCGGTAGAAGGCGAAGCGGCCCATGATGTAGCGGTAGATGCCGCTGAGTGTGGCCCGCTGCCCTGGAGAGTTCTGGATGGCCATGGCGATCAGGGCGATGTAGCTGTAAGGAGGCTTGGTTGGCTCAGCCGCAGGGGCCAGGGGCCCGGGTGGGGGCGGCTGCTGCATGCTGGCCGGGCTGCCGGAACCGCAGAGGCCAGGCACAATGTCCAGGGCTGGTGTCCGGCACAGCCTGCCCAGGCTGGTTAAAAGGCCCACTGGCCCAGCCTCCCAGCCTGGAAAGGCAAAAAGGGGTGGGCCCGCCAGGCTGCCCTCCCTTCCTCCCTCGCTCCCCTCCCCCCAGGCCCAAGAGGGGCGGGCAGGAGAGGCCAGGATTGGGAAGTTGTGAGCAGCTGCCCAGGGTGAGGAGACACGGGAGGGAAGGGGCTGAGACCCTCAGCCCACGTGTGCTGGCTGGTGGTGGTGGTTGAGGACGGACGGGATGTGCAACTGGGCGAGACAGAGACAGAAACAAAAAGAGATCCAGGCAGAGATAGAGAGAGAGAATGAAGAAAGGCAAGACAGAGAGGAAGAGAGGTGGGGACACAGTAAGAGAGATGTGTATAAGAGACAGATTATTCACTGTGTTAATTTTGCTAGTATTTTATTTAATGTTTCTTTGTCTCTATGTTTACATATGAGACTGCCTATAATTATGCTTTTATTATCCTTATCTTGCTATTGGTGTATAGTCTATAGTAGAATGAGCTGGAAAGTTTTTCACCTCTTTTGTTAGTTTAAAAGAGTTTAAATAAAATGAATCTTTCATTTACCTATAGGCTGGATAGAAGTTCCCTGAAAATTTTGTGGTCCTATTAGTACTTTTGTTACTTTTATTACTTTTCAATTGGGTTATAACTGTTAATCTATTCAAAATTTAAAATTCTTAGGGCAAATTTATTATTTATAATTTCTTATTAAAAATACTCATTTTGTTTAGATTTTCAAATTTGTTGATATGGAGTTTTATGTAAAATATTATTTTTTTTAATTGAAATATAATTGTTTTACAGTGTTGTATTAGTTTCTGCTGTACAACAAGGTGAATCAGTTATGGAGTGAAAGTTGCTCAGTTGAGTCTGACTCTTTGCAACCCCAGGGACTATACCAGTCCCTGGAATTCTCCAGGGCAGAATACTGGAGTGGGTAGCCTTTCTCTTCTCCAGGGGTTCTTCCCAACCCAGGGATTGAACTCGGGTCTCCTGCATTGCAGATGGATTCTTTACCAGCTGAGCCACAAGGGAAGCAGCTATGTGTATATGTGTATCTTCTCCCTCTTGAGTCTCCCTCCCAACCCCCCAACCAATCCCACCCTGCTAAGTCATCCCAGAGCACCAAGTTGAGCTTGCTGTGCTATACCACAGCCTCCCACATACAGCAGTGTATATATGTCAGTGTTACTCTCTCCATTCGTCCCACCCTCTCCTTCCCACCCTGTGTCCACAAGTCTGTCTCATCGTCTGTGTCTCTATTCATGCCTCACAAATAGGTTCATCAATACCGTTTTTCTAGATTCCATATATATGCATAATTATATGATACTTGTTTTTCTCTTTCTGACTGACTTTACTCTGTATGACAGACTCTAGGTTCTGCCACCTCACTAGAACTGATTCAAATTTGTTCCTTTTCATGGCTGAGTAATATTGCATTGTATATAAATGTAACACATCTTCTTAATCCGTTCATTTGTTGCTGAGCATTTAGGTAGCTTCCATGTCCTGGCTATTGTAAATAGTGCTGCAATGTACATTGGGGTGGATGTGTCTTTGTGAATTATGTTTTCAAATTGTGAAGGCTTAAGCTCTCCTGTAGCATTTTTCCCTTTTTGTAGGGGCTAGGATTGTATGACCATTTCATCTGGTCTGTTGTGCATGTGATTTCCTTGTACCCATGTTGCTTTTAGTTACTTATCTTCTTAACATATTCAACCCTTATGATAAAATGGAAGAAAGCATGGACTCTTGTCACAGATTCATGACAAAAAAAGGCATGTCATGGAATTGACTGCCATCAAAAGGGCCTTTCATACCCCTGGAATCCATCACAGTTCCAGATCTCAGGCAACTAGAGGAACCCATCCGACAAAGCAGTTCTGAAAGCAATGATATAATACAGAGTCACAGAGTTGAAATTTTGTACTAAGTAATGTTTTGAAATTAGGTGACATATTGTCAATGTATTTCTAAATTGACAGTCATTGGGCAGCATTCTGTGATGTCTCCAGTTTATGTCTTAACTGAGCTGCCTGGGAATACATCAAAAGTTACAGCTTCAAATTGTTGTAATGTGCTTCTTACTGTACTATGGTTATGGTAGAAGCACTTTCATTACTTTGCGAAGCTTATAACTTTCCTTTTAAATTACCTCTTTGAGTTGACATTTCTCGGTATAATCTACTCTAAGGTTAAATTTGGTTATCCCCTTTATAGTTCAGAACTTAAACTAGTTAAAAATCTTTATGCACTTCTGTATATTCAAGATAATTTAGGCTTTGTTAGTTTCAACTTCAAAAAATCTTCAGAGATTTTTTTAGGGACTTTGGCAGTAAATTTAGAAAAGTGTCTTGGTTATAACATATAATGTTTTCATGAGTAGAAATATGGCACCTCTGAGATATCCCAGAAGGGATCTAATTTAGTCCAGTACCTGGATTTTAGAGTCATTTTCTGAACTGTAGAAGGATACCCACTCCAATATTCTTGCCTGGAGAACCCCATGGACAGTATGAAGAGGTAAAAAGATATGATGCTGAAAGATGAGCCTCCCAGGATGGGAGGTGTCCAGTATATTACTGGGGAAGAGTGGAGGGTGATTACTAATCCTCCAGTAAGAATGAAGCAGCTGGGCCAAAGCAGAAATGATGCTCAGTTGTGGATGTGTCTGGTGGTGAAAGTAAAGTCCGATGCTGTAAGGAACAATATTGCATAGGAACCTGGAATGTTGGTTCCATGAATCAAGGTAAATTGGAAGTAGCCAAGCAGGAGATGGCAAGATTGAACATTGGCATATTAGGAATCAGTGAATTAAAATGGATGGGAATGGGCGAATTTAACTCAGATGACCATTATATCTACTACTGTGGGCAAGAATCCCTTAGAAGAAATGGAGTAGCCCTCATAGTCAACAAGAGTCTGAAATGCAATACTTGGATGCAGCCTCAAAAACGATAGAATGATCTCAGTTCATTTCTAAAGCAAACCATTTAACATCATAGTAATCCAAGTCCATGCCCCAACCACAAATGCCAAAGAAGCTGAATGGTGCTATGAAGATCTATAAGACCTTCTAGAACTAAGACCAGAAAAAGTTGTCTTTTTCATCAAAGAGGATTGGAATACAAAAGTTGGAAGTCAAGAGATACATGGAGTAACTGGCAAGTTTAGGCCCTGGAGTACAGAATGAAGCAAGGCAAAGGCTAACCGAGTTTTGGCAAGAGGGCATGCTGGTCATAGCAAACACCCTTTTCCAACAAACCAAAGAATTGATACTTTTGAATTGTGGTGTTGGAGAAGACTCTTGAGAGTCTCTTGGACTGCAAGGAGATCAGATCAAACCAGTTAATCCTAAAGGAAATCAATCCTGAATATTCATTGGAAGGACTGATGCTGAAGCTGAAGCTCCAATACTTTGGCCACCAGATGCAAAGAGCTGACTCATTGAAAAAGATCCTGATACTGGAAAAGATTGAAGGAAAAAGGAGAAGGGGACAGCTGAGGGTGAAATGGGTAGATAACATCACCAACTCAATGGACATGAATTTGAGCAAACTCTGGGAGATAGTGGAGGACAGAGGAACCTGGTGTGCTGCAGTCCATGAGATTGCAAAATGTCAGATCCAACTTAGCAACTGAAAAGCAACAGAGACTCCTCTGTTGTTCATTCTAAATTAAACCAAGGAAGTCCTGAATAATTTTCACTTATTCAACAAATACTTATTGGTGAGGATGATAGCCTCATAGAGGATACAGCCTGATGGGGATACAGTAGGTAAACAGGCAGTGACAAGACTGGTGTGCATGCATGCTCAGCAACTTCAGTCGTGTCTGACTCTTTCTGACTCTATCTCTGTCTGCAGCCCTCCAGGCTCCTCTGTCCATGGAATTCTCCCACTCCAGTGGGTTGCCATGCCCTCCTCCCAGGGGATCTTCTCCACTCGAGGATTGGACCCAGGTCTCCTGCATTGCAGGCAGATTCTTTACTACTTAATCACTAGGAAACCCAGGTGCTCTGAAAAGGAGGCACAGAAGGAGGGAAGCACTGGAAGAGAATGAGTCACCCAACCTTGGGGAGTGAGGGAAGGCTTTGACAGTAAATGACATCTCCTGAAGCGTGAAGAGGAGGTAACTGAAAATGGCCAATGAATTGAAATGTGCCAAGGCTTGAGGATTATAAAGCTTGATCCCATATCTGGAGAAGTCAGTAGTTCTGAATGGCTAGACTGAAGCTGGCTGGAGATCAGGCTAGAAAATTAAGTGGGGTCAGGGTCATGAAGGACCTTAAGAATCATATAAAAGCATTTGAAAATGACATTGATTGGCCTGTTTCATATACAGATTTCCTATTTAGTCTTCTTTTTCTATCACTGAAACATCATAATAGCATAAGAATTATTGCCATTCTGTTAGTCACAAGTGAATGGGAAGTTGATATTAAGGTTTGTTTACAAGATTGACCCTTGGCTGGCTTCTGGGAACTTAGCTAGTAAACAGTCCCCCATCACTGATACAGAACTTTCTCTAACAGATAAAGGTGGCTCACTGTGTGCAGACTGTGCAAATAACCTGATTTATGCTGAAGATCTACATTAATTCTGGGACTCTGGAATTTTAATACATGCTAGGCAGAGGGTGCTTATATGACCAGCCCCAGGGAAAAAACAAAGACAGAAACAACAAACAAAGACAAAAAACCTTGAGTACTCACTCTCTTAATGGGCTTCCCTAGGCAGAAGCATCACACACATGTTGCTACATATTCATAGCTGCAGAAGAGTATTGTCTGTGTGACCCTTCATGAGAGGGAGAGAACATGAGAAAGCCAGGCAAAGATTCTTCCAGACACCATTATCTTTTCTGTAAAGAGTTCTTGTATATCCTTATACATCTCCATGATAAATCTTAGCCTTGAGTACAGTTTTATGCTAAGTCCCATGAGACTTTCTAGTGCATTCCCCTCGTCACAGAGGAAGGGCTTGAGGATCCCCTACACACGTGCTGTGAATGTTCATTGAATATTTATTGAATGAGTAGAAAATGACCTATTAAGAGGTAGAAGGATTCGTGTCCTTATTTTATATTTGTGTGATGTTTTTTTAATCAAAACTTGTCTAACTCAGTTTGATCTCTTACCATATTTCTAAAATTCTCAAACTTGGCACTGAATTACTTTTGACTTTTACCTTCAAATGAGAGAGAAGTGTTAGCTTTGAGGAAAGTTAAAAGAATGCTTCTAGCTGTAGGGGCAATTTCAAATTAGGAGATCTGGAAAGGATTTGAATAATGGGAAAAGTACTGAGAATTTTTATAGTGTCCCAGGGTGACTTTTTTTTTTTCTTCACAGGTGAGGACTTAACTTGCTTGTGCAGCTTCTGGTATACAAATAATCAGCTTCATTATTACAGTGCAATTATACCTTCATGCACACAGCCTTTCTTATCACGTTAAAGCTACACTCATATTTGCCATTTAAAGACCACTGCAATTAACCTTGGGTTTCCCTGGTGGTTCAGATGGTAAAGAATCTGCCTGCAATGCAAGGAGACCCACATTTGATCCCTGGGTCAGGAAGATCCCCTGGAGAAGGAAATGGCAATCCACTCCAGTATTCTTACCTGGAGAATCCCATGGTCAGAGGAGCCTGGCGGGCTACAGTCCATGTGGTTGCAAAGAGTCAGACACAACTTAGTGACTGAACAGCAGACATAACTAGATACTTTTATACAATTAATATTGGGAAATTCTACTGAAGGCTTACTTTAATAAAAGAATTTATTTTTAAACAATTAATGGATTTATAATGAGCTTCAGATCCTGCCTGGAGGAACTTACACCCAACCAGGAAATCCTTAGACTGCGAGCCTGTGAGCTTTGTCGTCATTTTGATAAATTCCTTAGAGTTCTGTTCTTTCTGACTGAGTAACTGCCAACATTGTGACCCATCAAGCAGCAACACCCTCACCCAGACAGGCTTTGTGTTTCTTTTCCATCGGCTTGCCTCCCTCTGGACTGAGGTGGGCTTGGAAAAATGACAGGGTTACTACTCCCTGCTGTTTGTGCCTTATACCCTTCATAGAAGTCTTTTCTTGGATTGAAGAAGTGCTACTTCTTCAGCATGGCTAGGCCTTTTTTGATCTTTATTTCTTGTCTATTTGGAGAGGATTTACAGTTTGTAAATATACTTAAATTCTGAAGGTCCCTGGAGATGTTGGTATATTGCAACACAAAGACTTCTCAACACCATGAGGTTTTACAAGAGCAGTTTTCTTCGTAGGCTGTTTACGTTGTTCCACTTCAATTTCATTGCCTTTCCATTCTTTACTTTTCTCTTTTTATTTTTCACTTCCATTGTTGGATTCCTCCCTTCAACTGTCCATTAATATTTATTGTATAGAATGAAGTTTTATGTTTCTTATTCATAATTTTCAAGGCAAATTAAACATTTTATTGTATTTCTCTCTGCACAGGAACTTCATGGAAATGTATTTCATTCATGTGGGCCTAGATTCTTTTTGTTATGCTTAAGCAAGGGAATTATTTTGTTTATTTGATGTGATTTTGTCCTTCTGGGCTGATAGTTTTAATGCAAAGTATCTTTTCTATTGCTGATGTAAGTCTGTGTGTGTCTGTGTGTGTCAGTTGCTCAGTTGTGTCTGACTGCGACCCCATGAACTGTAGCCCACCAAGCTCCCTTGTCCAAGGGATTCTCCAGGCAGGAGTACTGGAGTAGGTTGCCGTTTCCTTCTCCACTGATGTAAGTCTGCTGCTGCTGCTGCTGAGTCACTTCAGTCGTGTCCGACTCTGTGCAACTCCATAGATGGCAGCCCACCAGGCTCCCCCGTCCCTGGGATTCTCCAGGCAAGAACACTGAAATAGGTTGCCATTTCTTTCTCCAATGCATGAAAGTGAAAAGTGAAAGTGAAGTCGCTCAGTCGTGTCTGACTTTTTGCAACCCCATGGACTACAGCCCACTAGGCTTCTCTGTCCATGGGTATTCTCTAGGCAAGAATGCTGGAGTGGGTTGCCACATCCTCCTCCAGGGGCTCATCCCAACCCAGGTCTCCTGCACTGTGGGCAGTTCTAATCTAAGTGTAGGTTATTCAGGTAAGCCCTTGTACTGAGGGGTCTGTGCGTGTTATAAGATTTGCTGGTATTTGTCATATCATTAAGTTTAGGAAAAAACTTTCTGGAGTTGCTAGTTGTAATCATTATGACTTGGTAGTCTTATTTTTTTTCTTCTCACATAATGTCATTATTATATTCAATTATTTTCTTTCCTAGTTTTCCAGAGAGGTGGTCATTCAGAGCCTATACATCTGTTCTGTATTTTGATCCTTGGATGAGAATATTCATTCAGGCCAAAAGAGTTAGAACAAAATACCTATGCTATTGCCTCTACAGACCCAGGTAATTCACCTTCGTTCAATTGTGTTCATAGAGTTTTCATTTGTAAAATATCCGCCGACCCCAATTGTTAATTTGATTGGAAGAGTTTTACAATGGCAAATAAAATTTGAACTGCATTCTGGAAGGTTTGCTGAAGAGTAATCATATGAAACAAATATTTGGCCATAAAAGCAATATGGTGTAGTGAACACTCTCAGTCAGATTGTCCCCCTCAAATAGGAATTTGTTATTTACTGCACTGAATCCTAGGTGCTTTGATTGTGATAGGTTCTGTTAAAAAAATTCAGTTCTCTTACATTTTCTTTTTATACAATGTAGAACTATTAAATCATATACATATATGTATAGGTATATTTTATATATAGAAAGAATATATGTATAAATGTGCATCTAATTCATTCAGTTCTCTTACATTTTCTTTTTACACAATGTTGAACTATTAAATCATATACATATATGTATATGTATATTTTATATATAGAAAGAATATATGTATAAATGTGCATCTAATTCATTTATATTTTAGCATAAAATATAAAAAAGCATAAGCTTTTTTTAAGCTTATATTTGAATATTGTATAACTTACCTTGTACAACTATGTGTGCAATCAAGACAGTCTTTTTTTAGTGTGTGATATGTGGGTGGTCATTCATTTATTTACTAAGCATTTATCAAAACCTGTGAGTCTGAGATTGTGCTAGAAAGATAAGACTAGCTCTAGCTTTCAGTTTACTATCTACTGGGAGGAACATTTAATGCTTGTGTGTGTGTGTGTGTGTGTATCATTATTTAGAAATAAATAAATGTCAGAACTGGATAAGAACTCAAATTTTCTTACTCTGAATTCTTTATCAATTCAAATTCCATGCTGCTTCCTCAACAGCACACTAATTCTATATAATAGACCCACATTTGTTATGTTGTCTTATTTTCTTGAAAAAGTAGTTGCTGTCCTGAGGACTTGCAATCACTCATGTCAATACTGATATTAAAAATTGTGGATCTCTGAATTGAATGAGCTGACCACACACCAATGGATTCCTCAAAAGCTTTACTCTTGATTTCTGATTATACTGCAGGTCATATTTTGAAAAATGAAGTATATGAAGCCTGAGACTTACTCTATAAATCTATTCATTCCCTAATTCATATCAAAGTGATACTTCTTTTCATCAGCCTCATTCTTCTGGGAAGTACCAAGAGTCTCCTGGATCAATCAATATAGCTGATCTTTTCAAATTAAATTATTTCTCTCTCAGGGAGTTTGGGTACAAATGGGTTAAGCCAATGGAAAATGTGGGTTTGTCTCTATTTTCTGGGGAAATTTTATTAAATTGAATTTTGTCTACCTAAATTACTTAAAGCAAGTGATGGCTGTCTTCCATCCTAGTGTATTTTTTAAAGGCACATTTCATTGTACTATTTTTAGATATATCTTACCAGGAATAGATATAATATAAATACTTATTTTATTCCTTAAAAGATACTTAAGGAGGCTTGAACCTTTTCCATGTGTTACATGGGGCTCTGATAAACTGTTAAATCTGATATTTGGTACCTATAGTAAGGACAGATTTAATTTTCCATGGGTTTATCCCTTAGGCTAACTTTCTCTCCATTTGCCTTATTTACTTGCATATTATTTTCCTCACAGGTTCTCTAGTGGCAAAAGTTTTATGTAAGAAATATGTGAAGTTCTGTCCTTGTTATCTCACTACTTGTGGGGTCACCCTTACTTTATTTCTTCCCTGAAAGGCACTCTATCTCTAATGGCGGTATCAGAACAAATTAAAAGCTGGGAATGACCCTATGTGACCAGCATAGATATGTTTAAAATATATTAAAATGTTTAAATACTCTGTCCACTTGACCACCCAAGCTCCAGTATACTTCTAGAAATGAACACTGGATATTATTTGTAAGAATACATATCTATACATCAGTCATTTCTCTGTGTTTTTATTGCAAACACAAAAAAGAACATTGGATTTTAGCTGTGTGAATTGATTTATAATTACTGGAGCTTCTTTACCCCAGTGTCTCTAACAAGTTAAAAAAGGGACTGAGGGGTATTTTTAATCCCTTAATCATATTCTGTTCAGTATGTTTATCAATAATTTGGATAAAAAGCAATTTTGAGTTCATAATTTACCCTTAACTAGAAGGAATATCTTATATCAGGCACAATATGAATATGAGTTAAAGTACAAAAGATAAATGTAATATAAATACATACAGTCCTGAATTTAGATTTTTAAAATCTATTTGTGTTAATATATTAATACTAGACTGGATACTGATTTACATGAAAAAACTCGGTATTTTCATTGACCACAAGCCTAATATAAGCTGATAGGATGATGGGGTTGCTGAAAATGTTTATGGAATTTAGTGAACAGACCAAGATGTTAATAAACTGTGCCCTGCTTACACCATGTCTGGGGGGTGATGTTCAGATGAGGATGCTTTAGAAGGGAAGGGGACTTCCTGGCTCATAGTAAGGTAACTATCGGATAGGGGCTAATTAATGGAATTGAGCATCATGTTGTGAATGAGAGAAGAGTAAGTGAAAACTTGAAAGGCTGCCGTGTGATGGTTGGAGTTCTAGAGGGCAGAACTTGAATGGCTGGGTAGAAGTAGAAGACTAGCTCAGCACGAGAGTGTTGTGCTATTTTTTTTTGCAGAGACACACAGATTACCTTTTCCCACTGATGTTTAAGATAAGGATACTCAGAGAAGTCACAGAGCAGGGCGCGTACAGCATGCTCGCTGTCACTTTCGTCTCAGTGTTTTCTCCATGGCTGGGGTGTTCTGGAGAACTGAAGCTACAGCCTAGTGTTGCTCGGGTTACACCTGAGCTCTATTGAGCTGACTTTGCTATGTATATGTAGTATTTGCTTCATGAAGGGTGGATTTTCCACCATCAAATTCAAAGCTTCCTTATTGGACAGAGTGTAAGGACAAGACAAGAGTTTGGGAAGGTTTGATCCCTCACATAGCTTCCTTTGATTGAAACAGTCCCTGGGCCAGTTAGCAGGTTTGATGTCCAGAATACTAAATCAAGTATGTCCAGAATGGGAAGTTTAGTTTCTCCAGACACATGACATAAGGTATAATACACCAACTCAGAGTTGTGAGTGTGGCATGAAATTAATGAAGCAGTGAAAGACACTCTCATTCAAGATGAGGACAAATTTGTCCTTAAAAGAGCCTAGATTGTAGAAAGAATTATTGTTTAGGTAAGAATTTCAGCTAGGTGATTTCTTTACATTTTTCAATGTAAAGATTTTAGAAGTCTTGGGATCTTAAATATTGTTTATCTATATAATACAGACAGGCTAATACATGGCTGTATTATTTGATCTTCAGCAACAGACATTACTGATTTCCTTTGGCTTTGGATTCTTTAGGTTTAGTAGAGAAATAACTCTCAGATTTATGCAGGCGTTAAATCTCTGCACATTAGGACTAAGGAAGGACACTTTTGAAAGCTCCTTAAGGGAGATAGATCCTGGGTCGGGAAGATCCCCTGGAGAAGAAAATGGCAACCCACTCCAGTATTCTTGCCTGGAGAATCCCATGGATGGAGGAGCTTGGTGGGCTACAGTCCACGAGTCGCAAAGAGTTGGACACAACTGAGCAACTTCACTTCCACTTCACTAGGGAGATAGAGCCAAAGTATCTGTTTGAAGATCTCCATTCCTCATTATCACTGCTTTGCTGTGGATTAGTAGCACTGAAAGGAGCTCAAATGGTATGGAGTTGGAGTCCCCCATTTTCATAGGAGCAGCATGATCCTTTTAAAGGTATTCAGGGACATTGAGTTTATGGTCTGCTGTTGAATATCCTGCAATGCTGTGCTTCTGGGACAGTCTTCATTTTTTAGGGATATTCCCCAACTGCTCACCTCCCACCCACTGGGACAGACTAACAATGTTTTGAAAGTGTCTCTTTTGTAAGTTGTGCATCTTATGTATTCCTTCATGAGTTTGTATTATCTTAAATCATTTAATCTTTCAATATCTGAAAATAGTTGAAAGCAAAATGTGGATCAATGACACTTTGAGTTTTGATTTTGCCTTTCACTAGTTGTGGACCTTTAGCAATTGCTTAAACCTGACACTTCTCTACTATGTATTGAAAAATTCCCCTCTCCCTCAGGGTAGTTGAAAGGATTAAAATAAAAGTATGTTTATTTTAAACATAACGCTCAGCATAGTTCCCACACATTTGTGAATAGACAGAGATTCACGGACTGAGGGGCTTTGGATGACTATTTTAGACAGAAAATTAGGGAAGTTACTTTTTAAAGTAAAGAGCTTTTGAGCAGACAGCTGAACAAACTGAGAAAGTGAATGTATCTAACCCTGTATAAGTAAAGCACCTGCAGATTGAGTGACTTAATAATAAAGTAGCCATCTGTTATTGCTCAATGTCTGTGGGTCAGTAATTTGATAGTGGTTTTGTAGGGTAGTTTTGTTTTGGGATCTCCCATGAAGTTGACAAGAGACTTTGGCCAGGATTGCTATGGAGCTGGATGGGAAGTAGAAAGCACACTTCCAAACTGGCTGACTCCCATGGCAGGCTGGCACTCTGGTTCCCCTTTACCTCGACCACTACACAGGACTGCCTGAGTATTTGTACAGGGATTGGTTTTCCCTGGAGTGTGCAATCCAAGAGGACAGAGTAGAAACTGCAGTCTTTTCGATGCTAGGCTCGAGAGTCATCTACCATGACTTCTTCCATATTTTGGTCACACAGATTCAGTATGGGAGGGGACTGCATAAAGGCACGAACACCAGGAAGTAAGAACCATTAGAGGACATCTTGGAGGTGGATTCCACTATGAATCGTATAAGAATTTTATGGGATGATGTTTCCAGGAAGAGAAGAACAGCTCGTAGAGGCAGGAGGGAAAGAATAGTAAAGCTAGAGCATGGTGATTGAAAAGCGGCAAGGAGGATGGCCACAGGTTCTGCAGGGCTTGACCAAAACGGCAATAAGAGGAATTTCTATTGAGAATGTAAAGTCTTTTAAGAAGAATTACATTACTTTATTTATTATTTTAGAGGATTACTGTGGCCGCTTAGTGGAGAATTGATTTTATGGGGCAAGAAGGGAGGAAGGGAAATTAGTAGAATACCATTACTGTATTCTAGGTGAGAAATTACAGTGGCTTGAGCTGAGGTGGTAACAGTAGAAGTAATGAAACATGTTTAGATTACATGTGTTTAGATTAGATTGTAAAGATAAGAGTCCACAAGACCTTCTGACGGATTGGATGTGACATGAAGACAAGGAGCCATGAAAGCCTTCTAATAATATGGGAGGTGCGTGTGTGGGGGTCAGGGAGAATGGTGATGGGGTTCTTTCCACTTGTACTGGACATACTAAGTTTGAAAATTCTATCTGGCACCCAGGTCTCACTGTCAGCATCCTACAAGCCAGAAAATTCTTGATCATTCCTCATTAGATGTTTTAGTAAATAATATAGGACTATAACTATTTTATAGTATGACTAATCAGGCAAACTTAAAAAGAAAATAATTATGGTTGTGAGTACTATAATGTTGCAGTTCATAACTGTGGGCTGATTTTTTCTGCATAATTAGAAGTTTAGAACTTTAATTTTCTTGTAGTCTGTTTTTTCAACTTAAAATTTAAAAAATACTTTGTTTTATATTAGCCAACATGTTTTGGACCAATTTTGTAAGTGTGAGCGTTAAAAAACAATGAAAATTGAAATTTTTGCAGCTGATTCTGATTAAAACACTCAAAGTGCTGTATTATGCTATAGTCTATAGTTTTGCCACATAAAGTCTTAAAAATTACTCAATATTTTTTCATATTTTGATTTCTCTTTAGGGCTTTATTTCTCTCTGGGGTCCATTTTGCTCCTAAAATAGTAAAATTTATTAATTAAAACTCAAACAGGGGCTTCCCTGGGGTAAGAATTCCCAGTCAGTGCAGGGGACACGTGTTTGATTCCTGATCAGGGAAGATCAAACAGGCCGTGGGGCAACTAGGCCCATGTGTCATGCTACTGAACCCACACACCACTTGCTGCACCTAGAGAAAGCCCGTGCATAGCAACAAAGACCCACCACAGCAAAACATTAAATTAAAAAAAAACAAACCTCAAACAGTACAGAATTAGATACTGGAGAAGATCAAATAAGTAAAAGCCCCCTTTACCACTTGTCATTCACTCTGTGCTCTAGCAATCTGTAATCTCCCCAAAGGAGAATCTCTACCTGGAGTTTAATAAATAATCTCCCAGGTCATCTTCTGCATATTTACATACACATAAACCACACACACAATTTTTAAACATAAAATTATATAACTTTTTTTTTTTTAATTTACAAAAGTTCTCTTGGAAATCTTTCTTTGGCACTGTTAGATACACTGTATAGTACCTGTGGTTTAACTACTTATTGATGTATAGTTAGGTTTCATGGTTTTCATTGTGTGTGTGTGTTAGTTGCTCAGTTGTGTCTGACTCTTTGTGACTCCATGGACTGTAGCTTGTCAGGCTCCTCTGTGCCTGGGATTTTCCAGGCAAGAATACTGGAGTGGATTGCCATTCTCTTCTCCAGGGAATCTTCCCAATCCATGGATCGAACCTGGATCTCATGTACTGCAGGGAGATTCTTTACCATCTAAGCCACCAGACAGTAAAGCAGCGTTTTCATTGTTACAGTGCTAAACTGGATATGCTTGGACATCATTTGACATATGCATATTTATGCTCAAATATGATTATTTCTGTAGAACAGATTATAGAAGTAAATTATGAGTCAGAAGATAGATACACTGTTAATTTTGAGGGGTCCTGTTAATTTATCCTCCAAGAAGTAGAGACCAATTTATTTTTATACCAACAGTTGTGTAAGTGAGCTTTTGTGTGGTTGCAAATCTATATGTGTGATTAATAGTATTTTCTTATTTTATTTTTGCCATTCTAAGGAACAAAACTTTTATTATTTATTTTTTATTGTGTTAGTTTTCATTTTCCATCAATACTTTCCATTGACCTTATGTTATTAAGGGCTTCCCTGGTAGCTCAGAGGTTAAAGCATCTGCCTGCAATGCAGGAGACCAGGGTTCGAGCCCTGAGTTGGGAAGATCCCCTGGAGAAGGAAATGGCAACCCACTCCAGTACTCTTGCCTGGAAATTCCCATGGACGGAGGAGCCTGGTAGGCTACAGTCTATGGGGTCACAAAAAGTCGGACATGGCTGAGCGACTCCATATGTTATTAAGCTCTTTTAGAAAGAAAATATTCAATACATTAATTTATATGAAAAGTGGACATAAGCAAAACATTTGAATGCAATTTCATTGATGGAAGAAAGTAGGGATGTAGGAGGTGAAATGTGTGAGGAAGAGTGGAGACATAAAATGAGGCAGAATGGGCAGAGAAAGAAGGCAGAAACAAAGTGAAAACAGAGACCACAGCCTCCAGTGTGGGCAGAAGTCAAGTATATTCAGAGTTTGGGAGCTGGTGTTGAAAACATTCTAACCACTGAGAAACTAGAAGCCCAGTGCAAGAGAGGACATCATTCCCTTGCAAGGAATGTTGCAAGGACTGAGGAGTAGAACTGGATGGATTCTCTTATTTTTCCTCCAGTATTACTCTGATTCTCAGGAGCATTTTTATCTTCAAGAGACCACAAGTAGGAAAAAATAATGTGTGAGGCTGATGGGGGCTTCTGATTATGGATGGGGATTTGAACAAAGAAAGATTCATTCTTTTATGAGAACAGGCAGATTTACTATATCGGATTTAAAAAAATCACATATATTTCATAGCTTTCTTTAACTGTTGTGAGCAGTGTGTGTGTGTGTGTGTGTGTGTTGGTCACTCAGTCGTGTCCAACTCTTTGTGACCCCATGCATTGTAGCCTGCCAGGCTCCTCTGTCCATAGAATAATAAAATTTAAACCGTCATCTGAGATGTACACATCATCTAAGACCAGGTTATCTCAATGACCCATTGTCATGAAGAGAGAGCATTTTTTGTTTCTGTTGTTTAAAATTAAGCACTAATGCACAGTTGGCACCTTTTATGCCACCTATATTTTCTTGTCTGTAAAAATGTAGTCTCTAAAAATGCTTGAGTAGTGTAATTCACATCATCTTTGAAGGATTACCTCATTGTTCAGTTTCTCCTTAATTTCATTTTGATTTTTTAAATAAAGATTCGATTTAAGTGATTCAAATAAAAATAATTATGTGATTAATACATGATTTTGTTTTAAAAAGCAAATTATAATTCCAGTATATAGTGGTCAATGATTTCCTACTTTAAAACTTAGATTTTGTTGTTCTCTAAATGTAACAGAGACTGATTTGAAATACACCTAGGTTATGACTTAAATGAACAATGTTTATTGTAAAAGAAAATCAAGGGAACAAATTGAGAATTGCTTC
>SJYT01028030.1:166637-254539 GCA_006410635.1 Cephalophus harveyi | reverse complement strand
GATGAATTTAGGATGTCATTTAGTGAGGTTTTTTGTTTTTATTAATTTTTTTTAGCATTAAGCCTTTTTATAGGTAATTAGGCACACTTCCACAAGTTTTTCAGATTTTTAAAAGAAAAAGAACTGATTCAACTACTCATTTTATTTCATATTCCCAATGTTTATTACCTCTAAAATACATACTAATATTTCCTCTATACCATATATCTAATAGACACAACTTATAAGGTGTTTATTAGGTAAAACACATTCTATTAAGTCAATTTACTATGAAGCAGCATTATTCTAAGTTCTTTAGCTATACTGATATTTTTAATTCTCTTAAGAGTCCTGTGAGAGACATCACTGTTTTTATCTCAATTTACAGATAAGGAAATGGAACCACAGAAAATGAAGTCATTTGCCCAGTCTTTTGTAATTTGTACTCCTAGAAAGGGACAAGCAAAGGCTTTTAACCCAGATAGAAGGGGCTCCAAGTACCCCAAATCTTGATTAATCATGATGATGTTCTGTCCAGAGTATATCTGTACAGCCTCTGTTGAGATAATGGAAGAGTCTTAAAACAAACAGACTCCAGCTAACAGCCATGTAAATTATGTGTGACCTGTTTGTATTGTGAAGAATTTGCACTACTGTTTACATTGTTTAAAAACCAGAGCATAAAAAAGCAATTCTAGATCAAGCTCTGATTCAAAAACCATTGATATTAGCCTAGATTCTCGGATTGGTCAACTTTTTCTATAAAGGGCCTGAGAGTAGGTATCTACTGCTACTACTACTACTAAGTCGCTTCAGTCGTGTCCGACTCTGTGCGACCCCATAGACGGCAGCCCACCAGGCTCCCCCGTCCCTGGGATTCTCCAGGCAAGAACACTGGAGTGGGTTGCCATTTCCTTCTCCAATGCATGAAAGTGAAAAGTGAAGGTGAAGTCGCTCAGTCGTGTCCGACCCTCAGCGACCCCATGGACTGCAGCCTTCCAGGCTCCTCCATCCATGGGATTTTCCAGGCAAAAGTACTGGAGTGGGGTGCCATTGCCTTCTCCGGAGAGTAGGTATCTAGACATATTCAATCTCTTTTTCATATTTTAATTTTTTCCTTTTTTAAAAATCCTTTAAAATGGAAAAAAAAAAAAATCTTAGATCTTAGGCTATAATAGAAACAAGCTGCTGGCTTAATTTGGCCCATGAGCAGTATTTTGCCCATTCCTGGCATAGATTCATTGGGCATATATATATTAATAGATTCAGACTCTCTCCTCTGCATGAACAAATTTCTCTTTTTACATGTCTTAAAATGTTTTGGCTTCAAAAGATGTTCTAGAATTCTCCATCTACCTCTCACTGTCTTTCTAAACCTTGCCTTATCAGAGAATTGTAAGCTTCCACGTCTACATGGATATGAGAGGCAAAAGTTATAGAATGAGGTATACAGAGCTTTGAGTATTCTCAGACCAAATATTGATCTGGAGTTTTTCTCTCTATGATGACTTAAACCAGCATTTAAAATCCTTATTCCAGGAATCTTCTATTATAGAAAAACATAGTTTCAACTCCTTTCAGAGAACCTTTGATTCTGCAGAGCCTTTCTCATCTCTATTTTGCTCACTTTGATTGAGGAAAAATATATATATATACATTTCTTTCTCTGTGATTGTTCTAGAATATCTTTGCTTTCAGTAAAACCCTGAACCTTGAAAACAGGCTTCTTGAGCAATAATTCAGAGAAATGTTTTAGTAGTTTAAAGTGATACATTAATGTGTGTTTTTGAGCATTTCAGTTAGAGATAATTGTTTATGGAGAGAGAGAAGCAGTTTACCCAGTATCAGTGATGCTCTGGGTAAGAAGGATGGGTATATTAACCAGAAACTTTGATAATGAAGCAGTTCAATAGAAAATTTTCTTTTTAAGAAAATTATCACATTTTACATGTTTAAGTGAATATTTATGGGGGCAGACATTTTCCTGTCACTCTCCTGAAGTTTCCCTACAGAAACAAAATTGCTCAGTCTTACAAAGCAAGGAATTTTTCTTAGTTATAAACTTTGCTGATTTAACAGCTGAATGTAACTTACTTGATGAATTTTTCTGAATAATAATGTATCTCTGGAGTATATAGTCTTCTTAGAGAATATTTTTGCATTGTGAACTTTAAAATGATAATCTGACTTGATTATGTTCTTTCCTATTTTATTTCAGAAAGTATATGTATGTCACATCTTCTTTTAAAGGAGCATTTAAATGTGAAGTTAAAAAGGCAGAAGAAGCAGTAAAGAAAGGTATGTAATTACTTGTGGCCTGTATCATTATTGTCATATGGCCTACATCATTATTGTCGATTTAATCAGTACACATTCATTGAGCAATTATTCTGAGACATACGTTGCACTGTGTGGATCACAACAAACTGGAAAATTCTTAAAGAGATGGGAAAACCAGACCACCTGACCAGCCTCCTGAGAAATCTGTATGCAGGTCAGGAAGCAACAGTTAGAATTGGACATGGAAAAACAAACTGGTTCCAAATCCGGAAAGGAGTACATCAAGGCTGTATATTGTCACCCTGCTTATTTAACTTATATGTAAAGTACATCATGAGAAATTCTGGGCTGGATGAAGCACAAGCTGGGATCAACATTGCCGGGAAAAAAATCAATAACCTCAGATATGCAGATGACACCACCCTTATGGCAGAAAGCTAAGAAAAGCTAAAGAGCCTCTTGATGAAAGTGAAAGAGGAGAGTGAAAAAGTTGGCTTAAAGCTCAACATTCAGAAAACTAAGATCATGGCATCTGGTCCCATCACTTCATGGCAAATAGATGGGGAAACAGTGGAAACAGTTCAGTTCTGTTCAGTTGCTCGGTTGTGTCTGACTCTTTGCGACCCCACGAACCACAGCACGCCAGGCCTCCCTGTCCATCACCAACTCCAGGAATCCACCCAAACCCATGTCCCTCAAGTCGGTGATGCCATCCAACCATCTCATCCTCTGTCATCTGCTTCTCTTCATACTCTCAATCTCTCCCAGCATCAAGGTCTTTTCAAATGAGTCAGCTCTTTGCAGCAGGTGGCCAAAGTACTGGAGTTTCAGCTTCAACATCAGTCCTTTCAGTGAACACCCAAGACTGATCTTCTTTAGGATGGACTGGTTGGATCTCCTTGCAGTCCAAGGGACTCTCAAGAGTCTTCTCCAACACCACAGTTCAAAAGCATCAATTCTTCAGTGCTCAGCTTTCTTTATAGTCCAACTCTCACATCCTTACATGACCACTGGAAAAACAGTAGCTGACTTTATTTTGGGGACCTCTAAAATCACTGCAGGTAGTGAATGCAGCCATGAAATTAAAAGACACTTGCTTCTTGGAAGAAAAGTTATGACCAACCTAGACAGCATATTAAAAAGCAGAGACTTGACTTTGCCAACAAAGGTCTGTTTGGTCAAAGCTATGGTTTTTCTGGTAGTCATATATGAATGTGTGTTGGACTATAAAGAAAGCTGAGCGCCGAAAAATTGATGCTTTTGGACTGTGGTGTTGGAGAAGACTCTTGAGAGTCCCTTGGACTGCAAGGAGATCTAAAGTCCATCCTAAAGGAAATCAGTCCTGAATATTCACTGGAGGGACTGATGCTGAAGCTGAAACTCTAGTACTTTGGCCACCTGATGTGAAGAACTGATTCATTGGAAAAGACCTTGATGCTGGGAAAGATTGAAGGTGGGAGGAGAAGGGGATGACAGAGGATAAGATGGTTGGATGGCATCATGGACTCAATGGAGATGAGTTTAAGTAAATTCCAGGAGTTGGTGATGGATGGGGAGGCCTAGCATACTGCAGTCCATGGGGTGGCAAAGAGTCAGATACAACTGAGCAACTGAACTGAACACTGCTCTCACCATTGCAGGAATAACCACAATTAGTCAAATGTAATCCCCTCTCTCAGGAACTTTATAACACATTTTCCATCTTTGGTTTTGTCTAAATATGATGTTATTTATTATTACAAAAATAGTTAAATTCTAAGGACACACTTGAAACTAGATTGATGTATATCAGAAAACCCCAGGGACTTCCCTGATGGTCCAGTGGTTAAGACTCCTTGTTGCCACTGCAGGGAGCTTGGGTTAGATCCCCGGTCAGGGAACTAGATCCCGTGTGCCACAACTAAGAATTCACATGTCGTAGCTAAAAATCCCACGTGCCACAACCACCCAGCACAGCCAAAAAAAAAAAAATAGAAACCCCCATTGTTTCATTGCAGAGTTAGATAATTTTAGAGACTGATGTTACATCCACTTTAAGACAGAATGCTATACACAATCAGTCCTCCCACAAAAGAACAAAGTCATCCTTCCCCAGTGATCCAGGAGTGAGGAGTAGCTCTGCATCCATATTTCATGGATTTTAGAGCGTTTCAGTCAACCATTCAGTTATGACTTTTGAATTTGTATGTATATGTATAGGTGGCTCAGACATAGACAGCCCACCTGCAATGCAGGAGATGGTGGCAGGAGCCGTAGGTCTGATTTCTAGATCAGGAGGAGGAAATGGCAACCCACTCTAGTATTTGGGAAATCTCATGGGCAGAGAGAGCCTGGTGGGCTACAGTCCGTGGGGTTGCAAAGAGTCTGACATGAGTTGGCAACTAAATGACAAGTGTATGCTCTGTAAACTGTCATGCCTTAGAGGAAACACTGTATAGCTACCTAAGCATGGAATGTGTGAAAACTGTAGAATATAGAATTTTCTGAAATTATTATCTGTAAGCCATTCTTACTGGTCATGTATGTATTATGTATATGTAATATTCATTTAAAGATGTTTGAAAGAATTTTATTTTATTAAATTATCTTGCTTCTGTTTCTAGCTGAACTCATCCTGAAAGAAGCACAAATCAAAGTAAACTACTCTGACAGAACTTCTTTGTCTTCCTCTGCCGAGGTATGATGTAGCGTCTTCTTAAAGGGCACACAGGGTCATTTGCTTTTTCCTGTACATAGTTGTCTCTTATCACTTACTTCCTAAACCTTTAAACAAGCTGAGGAGATTAAGTTCGTTTTAAAGATGTCCTTTTCATCACAGGGGACTAGCATGCTAAAGGAGGAAGTATGGGGTCACAAAGAGCCAGACACGGCTTAGCGACTGAACAACCTGCCAGTCTAGTAGTGGTCTCTGCTCTGCGGGGCTCTGAGATGTGTAAGACCCAACGTCAGTACATCTTTGTTAAATTTTTAGATGAGTTTATTCAGAACTGATAAGTTTGTTCATACTGGAGAGAAACCTTACATATGTGATGAGTGTGGCAAGGCCTTTCATCTAAAGTCAACCCATTTAAGGCATCAGACACTTCATACTGGAGAGAAACCTTACGAATGTGATGAGTGTCGCAAGGCCTTTCATGTAAAGTCAATCCTTTTAAGGCATCAGACAGTTCATACTGGAGAGAAACCTTGTGATGAGTGTGGCAAGGCCTTTACTGACAGCTCATACCTCAGGAGACATAAGAAAATTCATACAGGAAAGAAATTATTTAAATGTGATATATGTGACAAAGTGGAGAAGGCAATGGCACCCCACTCCAGTACGCTTGCCTGGCAAATCCCATGGACGGAGGAGCCTGGTGGGCTGCACTCCATGGGATCGCGAAGAGTCGGACACGACTGAGCGACTTCACTTTCACTTTTCACTTTCATGCATTGGAGAAGGAAATGGCAACCCACTCCAGTGTTCTTGCCTGGAGAATCCCAGGGACAGAGGAGCCTGGTGGGCTGCTGTCTATGGGGTCACACAGAGTCAGACACGACTGAAGTGACTTAGCAGTAGCAGCAGTAACACAAGGTAAACAGATGAGTGCAGAGAAAGGGGTGGAAACTCAGCAAGTTGGGGAAAGGCTGAGATTGAGAGCAAAGATGAGCTGAACATGGGGTGAATTGGAAACAGTGGGGAAGGGCATCACGACTCATTTCTTTAAAATGAAGGGGAAAGTATAAAGAAAGGGAGAAAATAATGAAAAGCTAAAAGGAAAAACTAGCCTATCAAGTCTCCCTGAAAATATCTCTTCAAATTATAGCTCCCTATGGACCTAAATGAATGGGGAGAGCAAAGAGAACACTAATAAGCAATCCTTCTTTCTATTGCCAGGAGCTATATACTGTAATTATGAATATTAATAACAGTGCTTCCAGCTTGCAAAGCTCTTTTCTTATGAGTTATTCCATACAGCTCATAAGCATTCTCTGTAATCCTTGCAATATGCCCATGAGTAAGATGGGTTGTAAAGAACTATTATTATTAATTACAATACATAGCAACTAAGAGAAAAAGAATATTGCTGCAGGACATGTAAGTTTGCTAACTTTTACCAAAAATACAGTACCAGACTTTCTACTGTAGTGCATATTCATCATTTGGCATATTTCTTTGCTTGCATGGGGTAAGGAGGTGTTTGGAGAAAAAAATGCTTTACTTCACCCTTCCTTCTTCCTCTTCTGCAGTCTCAGTGTAGGAATTCTTTCTGTAATTTGCTCTTAAACTTTCAAGGACCAAGGCTGTGTGTGAGGAAGAGCTCTCATATCTCACTGTCATGAATACGGGATGAAGTCAGAGAGGAGCACGTGGTAGTTCCTCAAAGTGCTCCATGGTTTTCCCAAAACTCTTTTACCTATTTCTTTTCACTTTTTTTTAAGGTAAATGTAGACCTATCTTATTGTTACAGATTTTTTAAAGAAAATTTAAGCTTTATTTTGTCTCTAAAAAAAAAAATCAATTTCCTTAGCTTTATGTGTTTGCAAGACAGAAGAAACAGATGCTTTCTAATGGGTCAGGACCTCGCTTTCTTCCTGCCTGAGCCCATTACCTCTCACCACCCCTCTGCTCTGTGCTCTAAGTCCATTGACAGGAAAGGTGGGGACTCTTTGAGCAACTTGCTTTGTTGCTGTGATATGCGCTTACTTCTTTAACTCGGAGAAGAGAGCTAAGCAGAATGACCTCAGCTTTTGACCTCTTAAATTCCTCTAGGCAGTTGAGTGGTTGAATTTGAAGTGAAATACTTACCATTTACCATTTTCTTTTACAAGTCAGTGAAAATAGGTTCACTCCGTGGTCTGCCCATCAAGTGAGATGCCCATATTTCACATCGGTGGATGGAGCAGGTTAAAAGTTTGTTCTTCTTCGTGAAATAGTGCTGATGCATGATTTCTTTTCTGCCTGACTAGAGGGAGGATAGTAGAGATAGAGTTATGAATGAGCTGATATATCAAGTTAGAAGAAAAGAAAGACAGGCAGGCACTGGTATGGAGGCACTGAAAGGGAGAAAATCCAGGGATGGGGTATCCTATAAGGGGAAAGTTTGGGGAGTATTAGTGAGGACTGTGTGGAACTTGACATAGAGGAGACATTTTCTTTTGGCCTTTGATAAAATGTTGTAGTCACAATTTCTTTTTTTCCTGAAAAGAGCCTTAGTGATGGATCACATGATGAAGCGTTGTCCATTCTCACAGACAAAGGCCAGGTACACTGAATGACTTTCCCAAGCTTTCACGTTGTTTGTGTGAAAGCCACTGTGACTTTAAAGGGAGCAGTGGCTCTTTCTCTAAAGACAGAGAGGACATTGGAATATGCGCAAAAAGAGAACTGTGGGCTTGGATTTGGTTTGTCTTCTTAGCTATTGGAACTTCATATCTATCAAGTATCTATTGAGTATTTGCTGTCGTAGAATTGCACTAGACAGTGTGACCTATCACTGTTACCCTTGTGAAACCTCTGGATAATAGGATAATAAATATCAACTCAGCTCTCATTAATTTAGTGGCATTATGTTCTCTCCTAACTAAATGTACTTTTCTAGGATGTATTACAGAAAGCTCTGGAAGATGTTAAAGCAAAGCAGAAGATTCTTCAAGAGAAGCAGAGGTAAGACAGGAGATATTCTGTTTTTTGGAACGCTCTGCAGTTTGTTAAACAAACTCTGATTTCACTGTAGACAGATTTGGTGATTATTATGACAGTTTCTCTTCCTTAGCCTGTGACATTTTATGCTATTCATCATTTTATGATGAAGAAATGAACTGCTCAAGGGGTCACCTGGCAGCTTCACTTTCTCTATGTCCTCTGCTATTTGAACTCTGAATGGTTAGTCCCAGTTTCTTCCATCTTCCAGTACTGCTTTCAGTTTAAGATGGACGATATTTCAGGTAAAAGTATCACATATACAATTAAAATAAAAATAGCAAGCCTGTATTACAAAACCATTGTTTACATTGGTAAGGTTGACTTGCTGTCCAGCTCGGGTGTTAAACAAGTTAAACTGAAAATAATAGCTGTTGTCCAAGCTAAGCCAGACTTTGAAAACTGTGGTAACTTTTAGAAACAAATTTTTAGGGAAGCGTTACTGGTTTTCAGCATGTTTTGGTATGTGTGAATTGTGATGTGCTATATGACCATGTGTGTGTGAGTCGCTCAGTCAAGTCCAGCTCTTTGCAACCCCGTGGACTGTAGCCCATCAGGCTCCTCTGTCCATGGAATTCTCTAGGCAAGAATACTGGAGTGGGTTGACATTCCGTTCTCCAGGGGACCTTCCTAACCCAGGGATTGAACCTGGGTCTCCTGCATTGCAGACAGATTCTTCACTGTCTGAGCCACCAGGGAAGCCCACTATTTAACCATAACTTTCCTCACAACTTAAATTTGAACTGCTAATTATGCATGTATCAAAATAAATAATAAACAACTGCCATAGGATTCTTTACTGAAAAGCAAAGGCCACTTTAAAGTCTTCAGAAAGAAAGAGCTGGTTGATGACTTTTTTGTTATCACAATGATAGACATAAAAGGTGAGCAACCTATATTTTATAATAATGCTAGTTGGGGTGGACTTGTTTTTATAGCAAAATGCTTTTTTTAATATTTGAAGAAGATCAGTATGCCATATTGCAGAGTGATTATGTCATACCCTCTAATACTCTGTTTTGGGGTTCTTTATAAAATCAGCATTCTTTTTAGTTAAACAGCAGAGATCTAATTATAGAGTAGACATTTTTGAGAAAAAGTTTGATTCATATATATTTAACCCTACATGTTTGTGCATTTAAAAATATGTAATATATTAATTCATGTCAGTAACTCCCTCAGAAAATCTAATGTACTCTGTCATTACATCCACATAGAAGGACTGCTGAAGCATTATTATTGTCCTTTAATGATAGATATAATCAGTCCAACAAGTATATTGTATTACTTTTAATAGCCCATGATCATAAATTTGAAAAGAAAGAAGCTGTTTCTGTGGAATGAGGGGAGCTACGGGATGAGTGGAGGGAAAGAACTGTTTGATACCATTCTTGGTGGAAAAGGAGAATGACATTTGCCACACACCTAAAGTCTTCCAGATTCATGAAGAATATCATCTCTTTTAATCCTCATGGCATCCCAAGTGGCTAGCGGATACAATGCCCATTTTTCAGATGAGACGAAAAGTTGAAGTGGCTCATCCATAGTCATATGGTTATTACAAAGATGAGCTTGTACTTGAAGTCATGCCCCTCTTTCTGGTTCTTAGATGCAAGTGCTTTTCAGCCTCCTGCTTCTATGATGGTTTCTTGTGTATTCTGCTGTCTCTTAATTTCTGCTTTTATACTTTTAATGCAAATGTCAGATAAAACATAGTATAGCAGATAGAGTCAGAAAAACAGAAGCTGTTGTTCTTGTAAACATGCTTCATTAACTTTGATTTACTTTTGAATTTGGAAAAAGAAAACTGAAGAATATCTTTGGGCACATTTCAATCTGTGTAGGTCAGGAAGCCAATAGGTAGAACTGGGCATGGAACAACAGACTGGTTCCAAATAGGAAAAGGAGTACATCAAGGCTGTATATTGTCACCCTGCTTATTTAACTTATATGCAGAGTACATCATGAGAAACGCTGGGCTGGAGGAAGCACAGGGTGGAATCAAGATTGCCAGGAGAAATATCAATAACCTCAGATATCCAGATGACACCACCCTTATGGCAGAAAGTGAAGAAGAACTAAAGAGCCTCTTGATGAAAGTGAAAGAGGAGACCAAAAAAGTTGGCTTAAAGCTCAACATTCAGAAAACTAAGATCATGGCATCTGGTCCTATCACTTCATGGCAAATAGATGAGGAAACAGTGGAAACAGTGGCTGACTTTATTTCTGGGGGGCTCCAAAATCACTGCAGATGGTGATTGCAGCCATGAAATTAAAAGACAGTTACTTCTTGGAAGGAAAGTTATGACCAACCTAGACAGCATATTATAAAGCTGAGACATTTCTTTGTCAACAAAGGTCCCTCTAGTCAAGGCTATAGTTTTTCCAGTAGTCATGTATGGCTGTGAGAGTTGGACTATAAAGGAAGCTGAGCGCCAAAGAATTGATACTTTTGAATTGTGGTGTTGGAGAAGACTCTTGACAGTCCCTTGGACTGCAAGGAAATCCAACCAGTCTATCCTAAAGGAAATCAGTCCTGGGTGTTCATTGGAAGGACTGATGTTGAAACTGAAACTCCAATACTCTGGCCACCTGATGTGAAGAGCTGACTTATTTGAAAAGACCCTGATGCTGGGAAAGATTGAAGGCAGGAGGAGAAGGGGACAACAGAGGATGAGATGGTTAGATGGCATCACTGACTCAATGGACATGAGTTTGGGTGAACTCCGGGAGTTGGTGATGGACAGGGAGGCCTGGCGTGCTGCGGTTCATGGGGTCACAAAGAGTCAGACGTGACTAAGTGACTGAACTGAACTGAATCTGTGTAGAATATTTGAAGGTTTGAGAACATGCTGAAAGTTAGAAATCACATTCAGTGTTAGAAATACCTACATTTTCACATGGTCAGATGATCATTTTTCAAAAATGCTGCAATGTGCATATTAGACCAGTTAATGTTTCACAATTCCACTGCACTTTCTAGTTCTTATAAATTTAATTGGCAAACTCATATGTGAATCAAGGAATGCTTATGTTTGACTGGTATGGTTATTGCCAATCATGTTTATGCAAAATACTTGGCTATAGAGAGATACTGAATGCGCCAACTAGGTTTTGCAAAATACCTGGATATTATATATATATATGTATATAAATACCTGGATATTTTATATATATATGTATATATATAGTTCCTTTATGTCTACCTTCTGAGTATTATTATTAGTTTGTAAATTATTAGTAATAATTTTTGTAATTATTAGTCTGAATTATTATTAGTTTGTAAAATGTATATTTGTACTTAATGTTTTTTTTTTAACTTTCTAAATGTAATGCTAGAGAGTTAAAAAAAGCAAGGACACTCACCCTGTTCTTTGGTGTGAACATAGAAAACCGAAGCCAAGCTGGGATGTTCATTTATAGTAATAGCCGCTTGATCAAGATGCACGAGAAAGTCGGCCCACAATTGAAACTGAAGTCCTTGTAAGTATGTTTTTGTTTTCAGAGGCACAGGCAGGATGAGGGAAGATGTGGTAGGATCCTGTCTGTGGAGTTAGATGAGTAATTAATCATAGTGGGAGCAGGTGTCGTGTCCCCCATCCACCCTTCCCATTAACGTGCAGGCATTCATCTGCCTAATTTATAATATCAGTAGGATTGAGTGCCTGCTCTAAGGAAAAAGCACACTTTTGGAAATTTTACCATTTCTGTGCCATCTACTCAGGAGAAGTTGCTGATATTTCTCCAATTAAAAAATAATGCAAACAGAGTAAAGAAATTTTAGAAAAGAAAAATCCATAGTCTTGTAACACAACCCCTTCAACATTTTGTGTAGCCCCAGCATGTATGAGTTCTTGCCAGTTACCTGCATGAGCGTTTATTCTTAGCTCTCACCAGCCTGCCTGGATTCCAGAGGAGTACATTCTGGTGCTTTCCCAGTGGTTGGTCTGAAGCTCCACAAGCTGCTCTCGTGAATTACGTAGAGTCCTGAAGAGAGACTGTAGAAAATTACAGAATCAGACAGGATAACCATGAGCAATAGGATAGCTCAGGGGAACATTTCTTCATCTTGTCTCCTCACTCTCAAGGAGATCATGATTCATTCATTTGTTTATTCAGCAAGCACTGGTATTATAGTACCATGTGCCAGGCACTGTACTAAACTCTGCAGACAAAATGGTGAAGACCTACTACCTTTTGCTAAGGAACTTATAGTCCAGTGAGAAGGATAAGTGTATAAATACATGTTTTTTATATTGTGTGGAAACAGTGAGAATGATCTTTTAAAATATAAATTAGTTTACTCTCTTGCTTAAAATCCCAGTGCATGTAGAATAGCACTGGTTTTCATGTTCTGCCAGTGATCTGGCTTCTGCCTGGCTCTGGGACACCCGCTCCGATAACCCACCCTCTGGCAGCATTCCCTGCCCACCGGCAGGCATCTTGTTTCTCAAACATCCTAAACTCGTTTCTGCCTCTGGGCCTTGACATTTGCTATTCCCTCTGCACTGAACCTTCTGTCCTTAGATCTTCTTAACTGATGGTCCTAGCATTTCGCTCAGGCATCAGCTCTGAAATCTGCTCCACAGGAAGGTCTCTTGGGCTATATAATTAAAATTAGCCTCTGACATCACTCCTTCCACCTTATCTCTCTTCACATATTATGGCACCTGCTGTATTTTGCTTACACCGCTTATACCATCTGAAATTATCTTGTCACCTGTAATGGCTTTCAGCCTTTAATAGAAGAGAAACCTCATAAACAGGGACCTTATCTTCCTTATTCATAACGTATTCCTGGTTTCTGGCATGGGACCAGGTGCTGAGCTTGAATGAATTGATAAATGAACAAACAAATATCTGTTATAGGCAAGGACCAGGTGCAAAAAGAGCCTCTTAGGAGGGGCAGTGAACCAAACCTGAGAAAGTTAAGTTAGGTCTCCTGGAAGAAATGATGCCCAAATTTAGTTTTACAGAATGAACAGTTGAAGGAAGGGCAGGGTGGAAAGGGAAAGCGATGGAAAATATGATGGAAAGCCCCAAATTGGGAAGGCATGCTTGTACACCAGTCATAGGCAGAGGCCTTGGGAGCCCCTGAAGAGCACGATTTCTGGACGCCTTTTCCCCAAATAGGTTACAGCACTAAGCAGAAGAGCCCAGCCACATACATCAAGAGCTGCTGAAATGTGGAAAAAAAGATCAAGTTTATCCATCAGGCTATTCCTTTCTCAGATAGTACAGCCTGTATATTCCCTTAATAGATTTCACTGAGCGCCCGGGGACCTCTGCAATGATGAGGAGAAATCCAACCTGACAGGTGAAACAAGGATGAAAAAAAGCAACTGTCTGGCCTGTATTGTTAAGAGGACTGTGTCAGTTTATCTCTGCAAGGGATTGTTAGGGGTGTTTACTGCTTCAAGGCCTCATTTTCCTACTCACCCTGACTCCCCATGTCAGGTTATAGGTTTAGAAAAGGAGTCATATTAACTCAGTAATGACATATTAAGAAATTTTGCATTATGGGACCAAACACAACTGGAATGACTATAGACTTACATTAAAAAGTACAGTTATAACTTGTTGACTTTGATAGGCTTTGGACCAAATGACTGATTTATTTTTTTAATTGATTTTGAAAGATAAATACTAGCCTTTTCTGTTTTCTTAGCTTAATTTCACGTAATTTATATATGTATTTATTCTTCCAGGCTCGGTGCAGGTGTAGTTGGAATTGTTAATATACCCTTGGAGATCATGGAACTATCCCATAATAAGCAGGAATTTCTCAATGTCCATGAGTATAATCATCTTCTAAAAGTTATGGGACAATACTTGGTCCAGTACTGTAAGGACACCAGGATCAGTAAGTATTCAGTAGTCATGATAAGAGATGCTTAATGGGGATTAAATTGATGATGTCTGTATCCTGGCATGATTGTACTGATTCAGATAAACAGTAACCCAAAAGCCTGAAAGATAGCACCTGAATTAATAAAATAAAGAGGAAATAGGAAAGAAGTTAGTCTCAGAATCGTCCCTAGAATATTACATGAAAAATAAGGCACAGATTAAAAATTATAAGAGGAGGGAGATCAAAGAGCAGTATGCAGTGGCAGCTGATCATGTAGGAAGAGGGCAGAAGTTTGCTGGAAATAAGCTGAGAACCACCCAAAGGACACTCTAGGACTCTACTGTATAGGAGTGCAGAGTCCCACACAGACCTAAGCAGCTCCTATTGTTGTTCAGTAGCTAAGTTGTGTCCAATTCTTTGCATCTCCATGAAATACAGCACGCCAGGCTTCCCTGTCCTTCACTGTCTCCTGGAGTTTGCTCAAACCCATATCCATTGAGTCAGTAATTCCATCCAGCCATCCCATCTGCCTTCTCCTCTTCCCCTCAATCTTTCTATAGAGTAATCATTGTTGACCCTGAATAATTGTAGATATGTTAAACCTTGTTTTGTATATCTGACAAGTCTTGAATATGTTAATTACAGAAAGATTTAGAAGAAAAATCACTACATACACTTGGAAATGTAAAGAGAGAAAGTGAACGTATCTAGAAAATTTGATTTATTCAGATCACCTCACTCTCCAGAGACGCCTGACAATTAAGTGGTGTGATGATGATGAGTGATTCAGTCGCTAAGTTGTGTCTGACTCTTCCAAGTCCATGGACTGTAGCCTGCTGGGCTCCTCTGTCCTTGGAATTCTCCAGGCAAGAATTCTGGAGTGGGTTGCCACTTCCTTCTCTAGGGGATCTTCCCGACCCAGGAATCAAACCCAGGTGGAGACAGATTCTTTACCGATTGAGCTATGAGGGAAGCCACATGAAATGGTGTGCTGTGCATTAATTAAGCTTCCTTTAAATTTTGCAGACATATTGCTTCATTTATGGAAATACACAGGCTATTGTGTATTTGTTCAGTGAATTGCATGAAGTATATCAAAAATTATGTCCTACCCTTGAGACAACTTAAAATCTTATTATTGTTTCACTTGAAGTTGTAATTTTAGAATTTGTGTGTGTGTGTGCCCACCCTGCTCGGTCCTGAAATTGTCTCATACCGGTGAAACAGGGAAGAGTGAAAGAACTCAGGGGAAACAAAGATAAAGGTGGGAATGACATTGAGGGTGTTAATTTCCTGCCAGTGCTGGATTTTCCTATCATAGTCTAAAGCCTCCTCAGAGTGTGGTCTGTAGACTAGCAGCATCAGTATCACCTGAGAACTTGGTGTACATGCAGAATCTGAGGCTCCACCCAAGACCTACTGGATTAAAATCTGCATGTTAGTAAAGTCTTCAGGGGATGCAAACATACAGTAAAGTTTAAGAAACACTTCTCTGAAGAGTACATGCATGTTACTTAGGCTTAGCAAAGGCATACTGTTTCACATGTATGTTTTATTCTCAGAGACATGTTTGAAGTTATAGTGAATGTCGGAAAGACTATGTTTTTGGCAGGGTGTGCTTGAAGCTATATAAAACATTGGAAGATACGGAGTGAGGTTGTGTAAATCAATGATGTACTCACTGGTCTTTAAATGCTAGCATAACATGGTTCAAAAAGAAAACGTTAAGCGTTTGAAAATTATGTAACTTCCTTCATCTTCATATTTTCTCCATAATCTCTTCTTTGTCTTGTTTATCCTTGCATATCTTTGTTCAATCGCTAAGTTGCGTCTGACTCTACAACCCTGTGAACTGTGGCACACCAGGGTTCCCTGTCCTTCACTAACTTCCAAGGTTTGCTCAAACTCATGTCCATTAAGTCTATGATGCCATCCAGCCATCTCATCCTCTGTCACCCCCTTCTCCTCCTGCCCCCAATCTTTCCCATCATTAGGGTCTTTTTCAGTGAGTCGGCTGTTTGCATCAGGTGGCCAAAGTATTGAAGCTTCAGCTTATCCTTAAAGAATTAAGTCCTCAGAAGGAATTAGGCATTCAGTTTAAAGACTATAGGAATGATTTCAGTCCAGCCCAGATTTACTCAAGACAGTCATACGCCGTCCTGATTATAGGGGTTATCTCTGTAAGTTCCTTTGGAGTGTGGGTGCCCTCCCAGCATGGTGCTGTCAACTCCACAGAGTGTGACTTGCCAAGTTTCTCCCTTCTGTGTAACTTCCTATCCCTATTTTATCTACCTAACTTTTTCAAAATCTTCTCAACAGAAGATGTAGTATGATTCAAAATAAGTAAGTTATATTTTTATGTTAATCACTAATGGTTAAAAACATGTTGATGTCCTAGTTCCATAATTGTCCATGAATGGAGTTAGGGCTAGAGGTTGCTCTCACAAAAGATGTTCCTCTAGAAAGAAAGCAGAGAGTGGAGAAAGGAGAGTGAGCACGTGTATTTCCTCACATATCTCACAACTACTTCAATATCAAACTGAATCAAGTAATCAAGGTCAGAATCGGTAGTCTCAGGAACTGTGTTGAGGAGATTGACCTTCAAGGTCTCTGCTTATGAATTCCCACAGGAAGAAGCAAAGTTATATAATGCTTGACTAACCCTCTAAAGTCAATATTACAAACACATGATTTTAATGAAAAGTATTTGGGTAGATTTTTAACCTTATAAATAAAAGATGCAATTTTTGTATTTGCTGTAAATCTGATCTGTTTCTATGGAAAATTGGGCCCTTGTATTTAAAAATCCAATCAGCAGAAAAGGAAATGGCGAGGTAATGTTTTGTGTCATTTGTCAGATCTGCATTTACTTTTGGCACAGTTGATGCTAAGAATCTCAGAAGTGTTCTTCTTGTCTCTGAATCTGTCCTCACGTCACTGTCTGCTACTGTGTTTTCTGAAACTTTATGCATCCTTACAGTAAAATGGAAATATTAATCATCAGCTTTTTGGAATGGAGAGAGAAGGAGAAGGAAAAGATAGGGAGAAATAGCAAATGAAATTTGAATTTGAAAAGAAGTAATTACACAGAAATGTATCACTAAAATTTTTCAAAACAGATCAGATTATAGCTGATCAGCTAAAATGAAATTTATGATGTAATAAACACACCTTTACCAGCAGAACTCAAATCATAGGGCCCAGGTTGGCAATAAGGTTGAAAGTTGTTTAATCCAGTCACCCACCCCCACCATGCATGAATCCCCTTTACCTCACCCACCCCTGCACTGTGTGTGTGTGTCTGTCTGTTCAGTCATATCAGTCATGTCTGCCTCTTTGAAACCCCATGAACTATCACCCACCAGGCTCCTCTGTCCATGGGATTTCCCAGGCAAGAATACTGAAGTGGGTTGCCATTTCCTCCTCTACGGGATCTTCCTGACCCAGGGATCAGGCTCACATCTCCTGCATTGGCAGGCTGGTTCTTTACCACTGAGTCACTTGGGAAGTCCCAGGCAAGTGGAAGCCATTTTATGCCTAAACAGGGTAGAATTTTTCTCATGAGAGAAAAATTGCTCCTTCTTGTCCCAGGGATCAGGCTCACATCTCCTGCATTGGCAGGCTGGTTCTTTACCACTGAGTCACTTGGGAAGTCCCAGGCAAGTGGAAGCCATTTTATGCCTAAACAGGGTAGAATTTTTCTCATGAGAGAAAAATTGCTCCTTCTTGAGGCAGCTATGAATCTTTGCACAACTGTATTAGAAAATACATTTTTATATTAATGTCAAATCTATTTCTCATGTGTTTTCTTATTCATTCATTCATCAGTGCCAGGTGCAGAATGTTACAGGACCGATAAATCAGATGTGGTCCACTCTCTCTGGGAATTTATACAGTTTAGTAGGGCTAACACAGTTTGACAATTAGAAATGGGATTAGTGCCCAAGAGAGAAGAATGAGTGTGTAGGAGCTAGCGATCAGGAGCTCACAGTGTAGAAGCTAGGGAAGGCCTCCCTGAGGAAGAGATACTTACTGAAGGATGAGCAGGAGTTAGCAAGGCTAACGTCCCTCCTTCCCCTTGGGGCAAGAAGGATAGGCCTAAAGCCTTTTCAGATGACAGCCCTTCAGGTGTTTGAAGTCTTTCTCTCTCTTTTCAGTCTTATTTTACTCCAGCACTTCCAAGTTCTGTTGTTACTTTTTTTTGACGAGGCATTAAATGTATTCACCATTTTAACATTATTCTTCATAAAGTGTATCACCTAGAAACAAAAATTTCATTTGAAATCTTGTGTAAAATGGGATTATCATTTAAGTTGTAATTCTGTTGCTGTAGCCTAAAATATTCATTTCAAGAAGCACATTATTGACCCTCAGTGTCTTTATTAGCAATTAAAACCCTTAATAAAATGTTTAATGTGTGTGAAGTCATATCTCTTTTATGTTTTTCCAGTAAGTGTTTTAGGACACTTTAGGACTCTTAAATTTATTCCTATTAAAGGTAATCACTTTATTAGGCCTCAGTTTTTCATATGAAAAAATGGGAGCTTTTTTGGAATCTGATGTTGACTTTTACTAATGTGCGGTTTTTCCTGATATGTGGGGTTTGGCCAGCATTTTTGCTATGAATTTTATTTAAATCCTGTTGCACAGGACACAGAAAGCAAGCACTTGGCCTTCTCCTGATGACCTCCAGTGAGGTAGAAATGGGACGCTGGGTGAGGACAGTTAGCCCTATTCTCAATTTCTCGGTCTGTATAATTTTGAGAGTAAGGGATGATATTTCTTAAATGAATACTCCTTTTTAAAACAGATAATTCTTTATGCCTTAGCTTGGGCTGTTATAGCTAGATACCATAAACTGACCAGTTTATGAACACCATAAATTTATTTTTCATAGATTTGGATGTTGGAAGCCCAAGATCAGGGTACCAGCATGGTTGGGTTCTGGCGAGAACTCTTCCTCTGGTTTGCAAACTGCTGACATCTTGTTGTAGCCTCCTGTGGTGGAAACAGGTGTGAGCAAGCTCTCTGGCCTCTTCTTATAAGGGCCCTGATACAATTCATGGTGGATTTCCCTCATGATCTCATTGCCTTTCAAAGGCCCTACGTCTTAATACCATCACATTAGAAAGTAGGTGTCAAACAGAAATTTAGGAGGTACACAAACATTCAGCCCGTAACTGTGCAGTAGCTCAATAGAGTTAGCTGCCTACAGCAAAATTTTGTTTCTCTTATGATATATTTAAGTCTCTGAGATCACAGGAAAGTACTTTAAGAAAAGCAAAACACAACATTCTGCTAGGAATCCACACTGAGTGAGGAGGCCTGTGGAAGTATTAAAAGGTGAGACTATGAGACAAATTTGTCTAAAGATTTGGAAGCCCAAGATCAGGGTACCAGCATGGTTGGGTTCTGGCGAGAACTCTTCCTCTGGTTTGCAAACTGCTGACATCTTGTTGTAGCCTCCTGTGGTGGAAACAGGTGTGAGCAAGCTCTCTGGCCTCTTCTTATAAGGGCCCTGATACAATTCATGGTGGATTTCCCTCATGATCTCATTGCCTTTCAAAGGCCCTACGTCTTAATACCATCACATTAGAAAGTAGGTGTCAAACAGAAATTTAGGAGGTACACAAACATTCAGCCCGTAACTGTGCAGTAGCTCAATAGAGTTAGCTGCCTACAGCAAAATTTTGTTTCTCTTATGATATATTTAAGTCTCTGAGATCACAGGAAAGTACTTTAAGAAAAGCAAAACACAACATTCTGCTAGGAATCCACACTGAGTGAGGAGGCCTGTGGAAGTATTAAAAGGTGAGACTATGAGACAAATTTGTCTAAAGATCTCAGCTGAGAAGCAAGTCATATATATTTTTTTAATTTATTTATTTATGGCTATTTGGGGTCTTCATTGCCGTGCAGACTTTTCTCTAGTTGCAGAGAGCAGGGCCTACTCTCTAGTTGCAGTGTGCGGGCTTCTCGTTGTGATGGCTTCTTTTGTTGCAGAGCTTGGGCTCTAGGGCTCACGGGCTTCATCAGTTGCTGTGCATGCGCTCATTGGTTTTGGTTCCCAGGCTCTCGAGCACAGGCTCAGTAGGTGTGGGGTGTGGGCCTAGTTGCTCCATGGCACATGAGATCTTCCCAGACCAGGGATCCAACCTGTGTCTCTTATCTTGACAGGCTGATTCTTTACTACTGAACCACCAGGGAAGCCCCAGCAAGTCATATTTTTTTAAATTCAGTTTTTGAAGTTATGAATTTTGTGTATTCTATTTTAAAAATATTGTATTTTATCTTTTATATAAAAACATTTTCATTCTGGTCTTAGCGGCTGAACTGTGTCTCCTCTAAGTTCATATGTTTTAGTCCTAATTCCCAGAACCCCCAGAATGTGATTATATTTGGAGACAAGACCTTTAAAGAGGTGATTATGTTTAAATGAGGCCATTATGGTGAACCCTAATCTAATGTGACTGGTGTCCTTACAAGAAGAGGAAATGTGGACTCACAAAGATACTCCAGGGATGGGTATGCACAGAGAACAGACCCGGGAGGACACAGGGAGAAGGTGGCCATGTGCAACCCAACGAGAGAGGCCTCAGGAGAAACCAAACCTCCTGGCACCGTGATCTTGGACTTCCAGGCTCCAGAGCTGAGAGGAGATAAATTTGTTTTGTTTAAGCCTCATCCAACCCTAACAATTATCAACTCCTCAGCAAACTGGTTTTGTCCATACTTCCACCTACTCCCCCACAACTGGAATGTGAAGGAAATTCCAGACACTTTATATCTGCATATATTTTAGCATGTATTCTTAAAGAAAGAACTCTGTTTAAAAAACATGACCACAATACAAATATCACCTCTAAAAATTATCAATACTTTCTTAATATCATAAAAATATCCTATCTCTTGTTTATATTTTGAATTTTCTGTTATATTTCATAGCCCCTCCATTCTATCCTCATATTTCTCTTTATTGCTCCCTCTCTCTCTCTTTTTCTTTTTTGGCAATTTATTTGTAGGAAGAATTGATTGTCTTACAGTTTCCACAGTTTAAATTTTTCTGACTGCATTACTGGGTGTAGTTTAACCGATTCTTCCATTCTGTTTATTTTATTTCTCTGTAAATTGGTAGAATCTAGCAGCTTGACCAAATTCAGGTGTGTTCTTTTGTTACTGTTTTATCAAGATGCTTTGTAGGTTGTAGGGTGTTCTATCAGGAGCCATAAATTGTTCTCTTTTAAAAATATTAACAACTAGTGATCAAGACTCATATTCCTTAAGAGTCCCAAAATCTTGCATTCTAATTCAATCAATTTTCATTGCTTATTAACTAATACTTCTATAAAGAAGAACTTTTTTATCAACCATTTGATTACCCGTGTTTGTTGGGACCTTACTATTGACAGCAGCAAAAGTAGAACTTTATACCACTAAAAAAATTGCATTGGCTAAAAGCTTTATGTGAGAGGAATTGGAGATAAAATATCAAAAAACATTATAGACATTTTTGCTTGATTTTTATTGCATAAATATATATTCTCTTTAAAATTGTTACTTTGTGCCAGTTCCCAGAAAATACCAGGATGGTTCAGGAGTTCAATGCATTGACTTCTGTTTTTTTAAAAATATTACAGTCTTAGATTTTATCCATTTACACTGCTTTCACCTGATAATTGAAATTATCACCATTGACAGCACTTAACGCTTCTTTTTCTTTCTGACTGCACTTGTATTATTATCATGGTAATGATATTTTTAACATTTACAAGGAAATTTCTTGCTAAAACATCTCAGAAGATATCACCTATATTGCAAATAAAATATGAGAAAGCCAGCCCTTCTTTTGTCTAGAATTAAATACAATTTGAGTCTTACAGTTTGATTTTTCCCTGCCATACAAGAAGCAAAGCCTCAACACTCTTCATTAGCCTGCATGTGTGTACTTTAGAAAAAAGAATAAGTTGTCTCTGACTGAATTTAAGACAGCGAAATCAGAATTAAACAATTAAACATAAGTTGTGTTAACAACAACAACGAATCTTTAGACTTTTGAGACCATTAAGTCATGGTACTTTGTGTATGTCTAAGAAAACTAAGATTGTGGCATCCAGTCCCATCACTTCATGGCAAATAGATGAGGAAACAGTGGAAACAGTGGCTGACTTTATTTTGGGGGCTCCAAAACCACTGCAGATGGTGACTGCAGCCATGAAATTAAAAGATGCTTACTCCTTGGAAGGAAAGTTATGACCAACCTAGACAGTATGTTAAAAAGCAGAGACATCACTTTGTCCACAAAGGTCCGTCTAGTCAAGGCTACAGTTTTTCCAGTAGTCATGTATGGATGTGAGAGTTGGACTATAAAGAAGGCTGAGTGCCAAAGAATTGATGCCTTTGAACTGTGGTGTTGGAGAAGACTCTTGAGAGTCCCTTGGACTGCAAGGAAATCCAACCAGTCCATCCTAAAGATCAGTCTTGGGTGTTCATTGGAAGGACTGATGTTGAAGCTGAAACTCTAATACTTTGGCCACCTGATGCAAAGAGCTGACTCATTTGAAAAGGCCCTGATGCTGGGAAAGATTGAGGGCAGGAGGAGAAGGGTCGACAGAGGATGAGATGGCTGGATGGCATCACCAACTCAATGGAGATGAGTTTGAGTAAACTCTGGAGTTGGTGACGGACAGGGAGGCCTGGCATGCTGTGGTTCATGGGGTTGCAAAGAGTCAGACACGACTGAGTGACTGAACTGAAGATAAAGAGAATCCTGGTATTTTGGCCACCTGATGCAAAGAGCTGACTCATTTGAAAAGGCCCTGATGCTGGGAAAGATTGAGGGCAGGAGGAGAAGGGTCGACAGAGGATGAGATGGCTGGATGGCATCACCAACTCAATGGAGATGAGTTTGAGTAAACTCTGGAGTTGGTGACGGACAGGGAGGCCTGGCATGCTGTGGTTCATGGGGTTGCAAAGAGTCAGACACGACTGAGTGACTGAACTGAAGATAAAGAGAATCCTGGTAGAAAGAAAAATTATGCTAACCTAGGTGTTGGGGAGACTTAGATAGCTGACTAGGCTTTTGTCCATGATAACACAGAATGTTTTTTGAATATATTTATATTATTATGTCTAATTTTGATTTCCATTCTTTAGAAACAATAGGAAAAATTAGTGCACATATAGAAAAGCTATGAATGTGACTAAATAAAAATATAACCAAAAAAAGGAAAGTGAAATTGTTTCTTTATAAGGAAGAACTCAGGAGAAACCTAACTTTCTCTAAGTTTGTTTTTGAAGATGTCCTCATAAGGTTTCCCTCCATCTTCCTGCACATAATAGTATGGTTCTGAACTGGGAGGAGTCACGAAGCCTAGGAGACCTTAGAGTGTGGCTTGGAATCCTTGAATCCCTGGCTACTGATGATTGTCGAAGACAGCATTATGTCTTGTACATGTATGTGCTACATGTTTTCAAATATAGAGATATAGTTGTGAATAGTAAAACATAAAATCATGTAAAAGTATGATTGAATTCATGATTTATCTATTTATTTTGTCATCATGTATTTTCTCAAGTCAGGATGGTGGTGGTTCTAAAATCATTTTTTTCAGCTTAAGGAGATCCTCGTGGGAAGCAGCTAATATGGAATGAAAGAAAATGACGCTCCATTGTCAGGTGAAGTCATGATGTTACTGCAAAGTTGGACCAACTCTGCAGATTCCTGGAGTTTTGCTATGGAGCCTGCTGTGTGCAGCTGCCACCTAATTGGACCATCGACTGTGCTGTACTGGGAGATGGCCCCAACCACCTCAACCACATCCAGGAGCCAAGAGAAAGAAGGGCGCTGGAAACACCTTCACCACTGCTGAAGACATCTCGGCTCATTTTCCTTCAATTCAAATCAAGTCCTCTGGGAAGTGATCATATAGGGCCTCTCTCATCTCACATACACCACACACTCTCTAAGCCATCATGGCAGTTCTTTCTGATAAGTGGTAGTCGAGAGTGTTGGCCTCGAGAGTGTATGGGCATCACTACCAGCTGATTGGGGTTGGCATGTCACTTGAACCCAGTTTCCTATCCCTAACCCAGAGATGCTATCGAGACCATAAATGATAAATGATCACACAAGGGATCAGCTTAGCAAGGGTCTTATATCTGGCTTGGCTAAGAGTTACAAAGATAAAGACAAACAGAACAGTATTCACCAGAGGATAAAGTGTGATCTACAGTCCTCCAAGAATGGATGTGTAATTTCTATTTGAGATCTTTAATGTTCAGTTCAGTCACTCAGTCATGTCCAACTCTTGCAACCCCATGGACTGCAGTACCCCAGGCTTCCCTGTCCATCATGGACTCCAGGAGCTTACCCAAACTCATATGCATTGAGTTGATGATATCATCCAACCATCTCATCCTCTGTCGTCCCCTTCTCCTTCTGCCTTTAATCAGCATCAGGATCTTTTCCAGTGACTCAGTTCTTTGCATCAGGTGGCCAAAGTATTAAGAGTTTCAGCTTCAGCTCACTCCCCAGGTCGGTAGGTGCCCAATATGCTACTGGAGAAGAGTGGAGAAATAACTCCAGAAAGAATGAAGAGATGGAGCCAAAGCAAAACAACACCCAGTTGTGGATGGGACTGGTTTTGCAAGCAAAGTCCGATACTGTAAAGACCAATATTGCATAGGAACCTGGAATGTTAGGTCCATGAATCAAGGCAAATTGAAAGTGGTCAAACAGGAGATGGCAAGAGTTTACCTGGAGTTTACCCAAACTCATGTCCATTGAGTCAGTGATGCCATCCAACCATCTCATCCTCTGTCGCCCCCTTCTCCTCCTGCCCTTAATCTTTCCCAGCATCAGGGTCTTTTCAAATGAGTCAGCTCTTCACATCAGGTGGCCAAAGTATTAGAGTTTCAGCTTCAACAACAGTCCTTCCAATGAACACCCAGGACTGATCTCCTTTAAGATGGACTGGTTGGATTTCCTTGCAGTCCAAGGAACTCTCAAGAGTCTTCTCCAACACCACAGTTCAAAAGCACCAATTCTTCAGTGCTCAGCTTTCTTTATAGTCCAACTGTCACATCCATACATGACTACTGGAAAAACCATAGCCTTGACTAGACTGGGACCTGACTGTGCTCAGATCATGAAATCTTTAAAAGTAGAACATAAATATCTATTTAAATGCAGAACTACCTGAAGGCAGGGACCTCATTTAAATACCATTGCCATCTTCAGATTTTCTTGGTGCTTTGTTTTCATAAACTGTTTTAGGTTTTATTATTTGATTGGAAACATCAAACGTTTCTTTGGCAGTTTATTACTGAATTTTATTACTTTTCCACTTGGTCAGTTGATTCCCTGGATGTCATTGTACATTCTAAGAATACATGTGAAACAGACCTCTAAGAGGCTATTAGATTTCTTCCCCTTTTAAGAGGCAAAATCTATGTGAACTGCTCTTTTAGTTACTGGGTTTTGACAACTTTTTAGTAAGTTATTGCAGTAGTTTCCATTATTTTTTCCTGAAAAATTAATCAGATTAATTTAAACTTCGGGAATCTTCTGAATACAGTACTCCATACCTAGCTAGCAGTAAATTAGATTTTCACAGCTTGTCTCAGATACTTATTCTAGAAATTAGCAATTTAATTCTCTATGTGCATTAAGTCCTGATTATTCCATTGGTTTAACAAGCTTGTTGATTATTCAAACAAAAGTCTCAAAATATATACTCCTCTATTTCCTGTTCACAAAAGTAAAATGGATTTTAAAACCAGAATACCTTGAGGATGTTAATATAATTATGAAATTAATAATTTGGGGGTTATCTACATAGCATTCTCCATGAGTGTTAGTCACTCAGTCCTGTTCGACTCTTTGAGACCCCATGGACTGTAGCTCGCCAGTTTCCTCTGTCCATGGGATTTTCCAGGCAGAAATACTGGAGTAGGTTGCCATTCTCTACTCCAGGGGATCTTCCTGACCCATGGATCAAACCCAGGTCTCCTACATTGCAGGCAGATTCTTTATCACCTGAACCACAAGGGAAATAGTATTCTCTATAGGTGGGGGGAAATATTTGAGACACAATATTTTGTTCTTAATTGACTTCTGGATCAAAGAGAAATTTTAAAAACTTCTTTAATACACATTAACAAAATATGGTTTATTAAAACCTTTTGAGCTTCCCTGGTGGCTCAGATGATAAAGAATCTGCCTGCAATGCAGGAGACTCAAGCTTCAATCCCTGGCTTAGGAAGGCCCCCTGGAAAAGGGAATGGCAACCCACTCCAATATTCTTGCCTGGAGAATTCCATGGACAGAGGAATCTGGTGGGCTATAGGCTATGGGTCACAAAGAGTTGGACATGACCTAATAACTAATACTTTCACTTTCATATGTTAAGGCCTACCTAATTTAATGAATTTTATTAATCATTTTACTCTTGCCAGACTAGGATAGGCAATAATTTTTTTTCCAGGTTTCTTGGGTATAATTGACAAAAAATTATAACACGGTGATTCACTATACATATGCATTGTGAAATATTTACCACAGTCAAGTTAATGAAAACATCTTATCATCTCACCCAGGTACCATGTTGCTTATGCAGGTGTGAGAATGCTTCAGATTTACTCTCTCGGCACATTCCAGTATATAATACAGTATTATTTAGTATAGTCACCATGCTGTGCATGAGATCCTCAGAACTTATTGAGCTCGTAAATGAAAGTTTGTACCCTTTGACTGACATCTCCCCATTATCTCTGGCCCACAGTTGCCAGCAACCATGATTCTACTTTCTGTTTTTATGAATTCAAGTTTATTATCAGTATTATTGGAGTCCACATGTAAATCATATTATATGTTTCTCTGTCTGGCTTATTTCATTTAGTATAATGCCCTACAGTTTCATTCTTATAATAAATGGAGAATCTTCAACTCTTTTATGGCTAAATAATGTTCTACTCTGTCCTCCCTCTCTCTCACATACGCACACATCCATGCATACTTTGTTCAACCTTTCATCCATCATTGGACACTTAGGTCGCTTCCATATTTCCATATCTTGCTGGTACTGACTGATGTTGCAGTACAGATGGGAGTGCAGATATCTCTTCAACATACTGTTTTCGTTTTCTTCAGATATATACCCAGAAATGGGTTTCTGGATCATATAACAGCTATGTTTTTAATTTTTGAGGAAACTCCACACTATTTTCCATAATGGTTGTACCAGTTTGCATTCCTACCAACAGTGTACAAGGATTCCTTTTTCTCCACATCCTCAACAACACTATCACTTCTCTTTTTGACAATAGCCATCCTAATAGGTGTGAAGTCATAAGTTACTGTGATTTCGATTTGCTTTCCCTGATTATTAGTGATGTTAAGCATCTTTTCATGTACCTGCTGGCCATTTGTGTGTCTTTTTTTTGGAAAACTGTCTATTCTGGTCTTCAGACCATTTTTCAATAAGAGGTTTTTTTTTTTTTTTTTGCTATTCAATTATTTGAGTTATTTATATATTTTAGACATTAATACCTTATCATATAAATTATTTGTATATATTTTCTCCCTTGCTGTATGTTGCTTTTTCTTTTTTTGGAGTGTTTCCTTTGCTATACAAAAGCTTTATAGTTTGATATAGTCCCACTTGTTTATTTTTTGTTCCGCTATGCTTTTAGTGTTATATCAAAAACAACAACGATAACAAAATTCATTGCCCAGACTGATGTTAAGGAGCTTTTTGTATATTTTCTTCTAGAAGATTTATGGTTTCAGGTCTTACCTTTAAATCATTAATTCATTTTGGGTTAATGTTTATGAGTGGTGTGAAATACGGTCCAGCTTTGTTCTTTTGTCTGTACATCCAATTTTCCCCCCATTTATTAAAAAGACTGTATGTGTATGTATTCGTCGCTCAGTTGTGTCCAACTCTTTGTGACCGCAGGGACTGTAGCCCACCAGGCTTCTTTGTCCATGAGATTCTCCAGGCAGGAATACTGGAGTGGGTTGCCATTCCCTTCTCTATTTATTGAGGATTTTAGCATCTATGTTCACCAGTGATTCTAGACTGTACTTTTCTTTCCTTATAAAGCCCTTATCTGATTTTGGAATCAGAGTAATGCAGACCTCATAAAAAGAGTTTGTAAATTTTCTTTCTTTACAGAAGAAAAAAATTTTTGGAATAGATTTTTGGAAGAGATTGATAGGCATTGTTATTTTTATTATTATTATTATGTTTGGTAAAACTCACCACTGATGTCATCTGGTCCTGGGTTTTTCTTTGTTGGGAGATTTTTAATGACTGATTCAGTATCTTTACTCACTCTTGGTCTGTTCATATTTTCTATTTCCTCATGATTCAGTCTTGGTAGGTTGTATGTTTCTAGGAATTTACCCATTTCTTCTATGTAATATAATTTGTTGGAATATAATTTTTCATTGTAGTGTCTTAAGATCCTTTGTATTTCTGTGGTATCCACAGTAATGTCTCATTTTTCATTTCTGATCTTATTTATTTGAGTTTTCACTGTTATTCTTATCTAGTCTAATTAAGTGCTAATCTCTCAGTCATGTCCAACTCTTTGTGACCCCATGGGTTGTAGCCTGCCAGGCTCCCCTGTACAAGGGATTGTCTAGGCAAGAATACAGGAGTGGGTTACCATTTCCTTCTCCAGGGGATCTTCCTGACCCAGGGATCAAACCCAGATCTCCTGCATTGCAGGCAGATTCTTTACCATCTGAGCCACCAGGGAAGCCCAAGTCTTATTAAGAGTTTTACAATTTTGTTTATCTTTTTTAAAAAACAAGCTCTTAGTTTGATTAATCCATTCTATTGTTTTTTCTGTTTTCTATTTCATCTATTTCTTCTCTGATCTTTGCCATTTCTTTCCTTCTGCTAACTTGGGACTTAGTTCTTCTTTTTCTAGTTCCTTGAGGTATTTAATGTTATTTGTTATATCATTCTTGTTTATTTCTTAATGGAAGTGTTTATCACTATGCATGGATTTATTCCTGGGCTTTCTGTCCTATTCCATTGATCTATGTTTCTGTTTTGGGGGCAGTACCATACTGTTTTAATGACTATAGCTTTGTAGTATAGTCTGAAGTCAGGGAGTCTGATTCCTCCAGCTCTGTTCTTTTTTTTCTCAAGACTCTTTCGGCCATCCAGGCTCTTTTGTATTTCCATAAATATTTTAAAATTACTTGTTCTAGTTCTGTGAAAAATGCCATTGGTAATTTGATAGGGATTGCATTGAATCTACAGATCACCTTGGGTAGTATGTTTATTTTAACAATGTTGATTCTTCCAGTCCAAGAACACAGTATATCTTTCCATTTTTTTGTGTTGTTTTTGGTTTCCTTCATCAGTGTCTTATAGTTTCCAGGGTATAGGTCTTTTGCCTCTTTGGTAGATTTATTCCTATGTATTTTATTCTTTTTGATGCAGTAGTAAATGGAGTTGTTTCCTTAATTTTACCTCAATATATTTAAAATTGCCCTTTTAATTTCCCCTTTGAGTCATTGGTTTTTCAGTAGTCTGATGTTTAATTTCCACATATTTGTGAATTTTCCAGCTTTCTTCCACTTGTTGATTTTAGTTTTATACCATTATGGTCAGAAATGATACTCGATACAATTCAGTCCTTGTAAATTTGTTAACTTGTTTTGTGACCTAATATATGATCTGTCCTGGAGAATATTCCATGTGCATTTAAGAAGAATGTGAATTTTATTTCTTTTGGATGAAATATTGTATTTTCTAATGTTGGGTCCATTTTATATTTAATGTCCATTTTTCCTTATAATTTTCTCTCCGGATGGTCTATCCATTGTTAAAAGAAGGGTATTATAGTCCCCTACTATTATTGCATTGCTCTCTATTTCTACCTTTCAGTTCAGTTCAGTCGCTCAGTCATGTCTGACTCTTTGTGACCCCATGAATTGCAGCACACCAAACCTCTCTGTCCATCACCAACTCCCGGAGTTCACTGAGACTCACGTCCATCGAGCCAGTGATGCCATCCAGCCATCTCATCTTCTATCGTCCCCTTCTCCTCCTGCCCCCAGTCCCTCCCAGCATCAGGATCTTTTCCAATGAGTCAACTCTTTGCATGAGGTGGCCAAAATACTGGAGTTTCAGCTTTAGCGTCAGTCCTTCCAAAGAACACCCAGGACTGATCTCCTTCAGAATGGACTGGTTGGATCTCCTTGCAGTCCAAGGGACTCTCAAGAGTCTTCTCCAACACCAGTTCTTCTCCAAGCATCAATTCTTAAGTGCTCAGCTTTGTTCACAGTCCAACTCTCACAGCCATACATGACCACTAGAAAACCATAGCCTTGACTAGACTGACCTTTGCTGGCAAAGTAGTCTCTGCTTTTGAACATGCTATCTAGGTTGGTCATAACTTTCCTTCCAAGGAGTAAGCGTCTTTTAGTTTCATGGCTGCAATCACCATCTGCAGTGATTTTGGAGCCCAAAATGATAAAGTCTGACACTGTTTCCACTGTTTCCCCATCTATTTCCCATGAAGTGATGGGACCAGATGCCATGATCTTAGTTTTCTGAATGTTGAGCTTGAAGCCAACTTTTTCACTCTCCTCTTTCACTTTCATGAAGAAGCTTTTTAGTTCCTCTTCACTTTCTGCCATAAGGGTGGTGTCATCTGCATATCTGAGGTTATTTCTACCTGTAGGTCTGTTAATATTTGCTTAATATATTTAGGTGCTCTGACGGTGAGTGTATGTATTTATATGATGTTAATAGCCTCTTGGTGAATCAGCTTCTTTATCAATCAGAAGAATAATAATCTTTTCTCCTCCAACATACTTAAAGTATGTTTTGGATATAGCTACCCACTCTCTTGATTTTCATTTGCATGGTATGTTTTTTTCCATCCTTTCACTTTGAACTTATGTATATCCTTAAAACTGATGTGAGTCTTTTATAGACAGCATATAGTGGGATATTGGTGTTTATCTATTCAGTCATTTTACATCTTTTGATTAGCGAATATAATCCATTTATATTTAAAATAATTATTGATAGATAAGGACTTACTATTGCCATCTTATCAGTTGTTTTCTGGCTTTTTTGTAGTTTGTTTCTTTCTTTCTCTCTTGGTCTCTTCCTTTGTGATATGATAATTTCCTGCAGTGCTATGCTTTGACTCCTTTCTCTTTCTCTCTTGCACATCTGCTATAGATTTCTGCTTTGTGGTTATGAAACTATAAGTATAAAACATGTTATAGTTATAACAGTCTATTTTAAGTTTACAACAACTTAACTTCAGTCACATAGAAAAACCTTCTTACTCCCTCCCCCTACAAGCATTTTATGTTCTNCTGCTATAGATTTCTGCTTTGTGGTTATGAAACTATAAGTATAAAACATGTTATAGTTATAACAGTCTATTTTAAGTTTACAACAACTTAACTTCAGTCACATAGAAAAACCTTCTTACTCCCTCCCCCTACAAGCATTTTATGTTCTTTACTTTGCCAACAAAGGTCCGTCTAGTCAAAGCTATGGTTTTTCCAGTAGTCATGTATGGATATGAGAGTTGGACTGTGAAGAAAGCTGAGCGCCAAAGAATTGATGCTTTTGAAGTGTGGTGTTGGAGAAGACTCTTGAGAGTCCCTTGGACTGCAAGGAGATCCAACCAGTCCATCCTAAAGGAAATCAGTCCTAAATATTTCTTGGCAGGACTGATACTGAAGCTGAGACTCCAATATTTTGGCCACCTGATGTGAAGAAGTGACTCCTTGGAAAAGACCCTGATGGTGGGAAAGATTGAAGGCAGGAGGAGAAGGGGATGACAGAGGATGAGATGGCTGGATGGCATCACCAGCTCGATGAACATGAGTTTGGGTAAACTCTGGGAGTTGGTGATGGACAGGGACGTTTGGCGTGCTACAATTCACGGGGTCGCAAAAAGTCGGACACGACTGAGCGACTGAACTGAACTGAACTGAACTATCAACGCATCCAACTGCAAAGCACCTTTTCAAGACTGAGTCCCTTCCCTGCTGGTTTTAAAGGCATATAACCTTCTGAACCTAAATCTTAACAGGTATAGGAAAGTGTAAAGGTGTTTATTGGTGTTTTGCTTGGATTACTTGGTCATATATTAAGATTGATATAAGGCTGGCCCTATTTTATATATTTTATTTCTAAGGTATATATTTTAGAACCTTACTTTTGAACCTTGTACTTTGACAAAATGTTCTGTGTCTTCCACATTTCAAGCACTCAGTAGCTACATGTGGCCAGTTGATTACCATATTGCACAGAATGTTAAATTTGGATTCTTCTTCAAAAAGTATTTTTATTTTTTTAATATAAATTTATTTATTTTAATTGGAGGTTAATTACTTTACAGTATTGTATTGGTTTTGCCATACATCAACATGAATCCACCACAGGTATACATGTGTTCCCTGTTCTGAACCCCCCTCCCTCCTCCCTCCCCATACCATCCCTCTGGGCCGTCCCAGTTTTTAAAGTAATAAATGCACATGTAAAAATACTCAAGTGTTCAGAAAGTGAAAAATGAAAATTAAAAGTACCTTTCCCTGCCTCTCTCTCTCTATCCTTTTCCCAGTGGTATCCACTATTAAAACTTTCTTTTGCTTGCTTTTAGGAAAAGGAAAGCATGGCTATCAGCATTTTATATGTATACTCTTTTTTTATGTTACAAAAGTTGATTATACTAGGTTTGCTATTTTACATCTTTTAAAAGTCTTGACACAATAATATATTTAGCTCTAACTTTTTAATTTAAAGGTTGCCTAGTGTCCCCTTGTTTGCAAATGTGATTTGTCAGTTCCCTAAGAATCCACCTGCCAATGCAAGAGCCATGAGTTTGATACCTGGTCAAAAAGATCCCTGGAGAAGGAAATGGCAACCCACTGCAGTATTCTTACCTGGGAAATTCCATGGACAGAGAAGCCTGGCGGGCTACATAAAAGAGTCGGGCACAACTTAGTGACTAAACAACAATTCTAGGCTTTTACTTTGTTTCCAGGGTTTTTTTGTTTTGTTTTCCTATTCATACAGTGCTCTCATATATATGGCCATTGTGCTGTATGTTTTGTAGGGAAGATTCCTAACAGTTCTATTGCTGGATCAATGGATAAGAACACAGCCTCTTAAGGAGGATGCCTGAAAGACCTCCATGACAAGTGCTGTTTCTAAACAAGGAAGCTGTTCAGAATCTGGGGCAAGGGTACGGCATAAACAATAGAGCCTGAAAGAAAAGGGAGCCAGAGATAAAATAGAAACTGGCTGTGAAACAAGATGATAAATATTTGTACCACTAGTCTTAAGGGTGGCTTTTTAATCAGTACAGTCCCTCCTAGGAGTATTTAAGAAAAAAGTTTTAAATGTCAGTATATTTTATTATAACAATAAAAGTATAGATATATTTTTATAACTATAATTGTGGTTTTATTATAAATATAATGCATATCTATTGTATATAGTTTGGAAAAATGCAAGAAGGTGTAAAGTAGAAAACCAATTTCATCCATACTCAAAGAAAACCAGTGTTAAACATCTTAATCACTTGTTTCTATATGTTATTAGTTTTTATATATTTGAAATCATATTATATGTACATGTGTTTATATCAAAATTTCCCTTTACTTATCATTTTGATCTTATTGGTTATACTTTCTTTCATTATTTTCTTCCTGCTCTTTTTATTTATTTTTTTCTAGGTAACAGAAATCTAAAATTATTTTGGAATGAATTTGGATACCCAGATAATAAGGACATGGAAAAATCTTCAGATTCTGTTCAGTATCAAAGAAGACAAGCCATGGCCATCCCATGCATGATTCAGTGTGGTGAGTATTAAATTCCATTCAAGTTAGCAAACTTTTAGTAAGAGCCTAATATTGCAAGTCACTGTGTTAAAAAAAAAAAATAAGGAAGACAAAAATGAAGTAAGACAGGGTTCTTGCTTTCCAAGAGATTAGGGTCTAAGAGAAACGTTAAGATGAGCATGAAAGTAATTGTAATAGAGGTGAAAATAATGTGAATGATGTCAAAGAAACCCATAATTCTTTGAGGTTTCAAAGAAAGAGAAGAGAGAAAATTGAAGCAAGTCTTCATGACAAGGTAGCCTTTGCCTTGGTCTTTCAAGTCAGTTTTTGAAAGCAGAGGTGTAATTGGAAATATGTGTTAATATATAGTGTGCCCTTCAGCTAATATTATTGTGGTGAATAATAGAAATAGTCATTTTCCAATTTTTAATACTTAACACTGTGTTAAATAATAGTAGATACTTAGCAATTGACTACTGAGTGAATCAATAATGAGTGAATAATAAAATATAAAATTATTAGGTTGTGTAAACATGTTCAATGGCCTTGAATGCCAGGATAAGGAGTTTTAGCTTTAATAAGCAATGGAGAGGCATTGGAAGTTTTTCAAAAGGAGAGAAATATCACTGAAGCATTGAACGCTTATTATGGGTCTCCACTGTCTGCAGGGAATCTGCCATCCAGTGGGGGAAGCAATCAAGCAAACAGACAAAAAATCACACTGTAGCTCCTTACACAGGGCCAAGGGAACCCCTTGGACATGAATGTGAGCAAGCTTTGGGAAATAGTGAAGGACAAGGGAGCCTGGCATGCTGCAATTCATGGGGTCTCAACGAGTCGGACATGAGTTAGTGACAGGACAACAAGGGAACACCTCCCCAGCCTTGAGCCTGGGGTGGTCCAAACGGGACCTGACTGGTTAGATGTCACTCATAGTAAGGTTGCTTTGGCAGCTCAGTGCAAGATGATTTGCAGAAGGCCTAAAGCAAAGGTTTGGGTCATACCTCTGCGGACAAGACTTCTGGCACAATCCAGGATCCAGGTGAGGAATTACACAGGTCTGAATAAAGGTATGGCAGTGAGATTTAAGAGGAACACACACAACAGGCACTTAGAAGGTGTAATTGAGAAAATTGATGACTATATGCAACAACCTATTGGATGATAATATTACTAGTGAAAAATGAAAGTGTGTATTTGATATGTGCAACTTATTGTCAGAATCCAATCTCTAGTACCTGAAAGCCATGTGAAATTGAGCAAATTTCTTAATTTCTCTAAGCTTCGATGTTCTTCTTTATAAAATGAAGTTAGTATTTATAGTTACATTATGCAGTTTTGTGAAAATATAATTAATTAACACATATAAATTTTATTCAGTGGTTAGGATAGTGTATTATGTTCTCCAGAGAAAGAGGACCAATAGGATAGATAGATTTACGGATGGATGGATGGATAGATATTGCTGCTGCTAAGTCGCTTCAGTCGTGTCCGACTCTAAGCGACCCCATAGACGGCAGCCCACCAGGCTCCGCTGTCCCTGGGATTCTCCAGGCAAGAACACTGGAGTGGGTTGCCATTTCCAGATGGATGGATAGATATTAATCATAGGGTATTGGCTCAGATGATTAAGGAGGCTGAAAAGTCCCAAGATCTTAGTAAGCAAGCTAAATACTTGGGAGAGCCGTTGGTTTAATTCCAGAGCTTCAAGGCCTGAGAACCAGGAGGCCTGATAATATAGCTCCAATCTAAATATTGATAGATTTGATACCCAAGAAGAGCTGATGTTTAGTTCTAGTTTGGAGACAGGAAAAACAAATGTCTTGGTTCAAGACAGAAAGAACTGTCTCTTATTTGCAAGAGGGTCAACTTTTTCCCCCCCCATTCAGGCCTTCAACTGATTTGTTGAGGCCCACCATATTAGATTGATTATATTCTTTGCAGCCAAAGATGGAGAAGCTCTATACAGTCAGGAAAAACAAGACCGGGAGCTGACTGTGGCTCAGATCATGAACTCCTTATTGCCAAATTCAGACTTAAATTGAAGAAAGTAGGGAAAACCACTAAACCATTCAGGTATGACCTAAATTAGATTCCTTATGATTATGGAGTGGAAGTGAGAAATAGATTTAAGGGCCTACATCTGATAGATAGAGTGCCTGATGAACTATGGAATGAGGTTTGTGACATTGTACAGGAGACAAGTATCAAGACCATCCCCATGGAAAAGAAATGCAAACAAGCAAAGTGGCTGTCTGGGGAGGCCTTACAAATAGCTGTGAAAAGAGGAGAAGAGAAAGCAAAGGAGAAAAGGAAAGATATAAGCATCTGAATGCAGAGTTCCAAAGAATAGCAAGGAGAGATAAGAAAGCCTTCTTCAGCGATCAATGCAAAGAAATAGAGGAAAACAACAGAATGGGAAAGACTAGAGATCTCTTCAAGAAAATTAGAGATACCAAGGAAACATTTCATGCAAAGATGGGCTCGACGAAGGACAGAAATGGTATGGACCTAACAGAAACAGAAGATATTAAGAAGTGGCAAGAATACACAGAAGAACTGTACAAAAAATATCTTCCCGACCAAGATAATCATGATGGTGTGATCACTCACCGAAAACCAGACATCCTGGAATGTGAAGTCAAGTGGGCCTTAGAAAGCATCACTATGGACACAGCTAATGGAGGTGATGGAATTCCAGTTGAGCTGTTTCAAATCCTGAAAGATGATGCTGTGAAAGTGCTGCACTCAATATGCCAGCAAATTTGGAAACCTTAGCAGTGGCCACAGGACTGGAAAAGGTTAGTTTTCATTCCAATCCCAAAGAAAGGCAATGCCAAAGAATGCTCAAACTGCCACACAATTGCACTCATCTCGCATGCTAGTAAAGTAATACTCAAAATTCTCCAAGCCAGGCTTCAGCAATACGTGAACCGTGAACTTCCAGATGTTCAAGCTGGTTTTAGAAAAGGCAGAGGAACCAGAGATCAAATTGCCAACATCTGCTGGATCATGGAAAAAGCAAGAGAGTTCCAGGAAAACATCTATTTCTGCTTCTTTGACTATGCCAAAGGCTTTGACTGTGTGGATCACAATAAACTGTGGAAAATTCTGAAAGAGATGGGACTACCAGACCACCTGACCTGCCTCTTGAGAAACCTGTATGCAGGCCAGGAAGCAACAGTTAGAACTGGACATGGAACAACAGACTGGTTCCAAATAGGAAAAGGAGTACGTCAAGGCTGTATATTGTCACCCTGCTTATTTAACTTATATGCAGGGTACATCACAGGAAACGCTGGACTGGAAGAAGTACAAGCTGGAATCAAGATTGCCAGGAGAAATATCAATAACCTCAGATATGCAGATGACACCACCCTTATGGCAGAAAGTGAAGAGGAACTAAAAAGCTTCTTCATGAAAGTGAAAGAGGAGAGTGAAAAAGTTGTCTTAAAGCTCAACATTCAGAAAACTAAGATCATGGCATCTGGTCCCATCACTTCATGGGAATTAGATGGGGAAACAGTGGAAACAGTGTCAGACTTTATTTTGGGGGGCTCCAAAATCACTTCAGATGGTGATTGCAGCCATGAAATTAAAAGACACTTACTCCTTGGAAGGAAAGTTACAACCAACCTAGATAGCGTATTAAAAAGCAGAGACATTACTTTGTCAACAAGGTCCGTCTAGTCAAGGCTATGGTTTTTCCAGTGGTCATGTATGGATGTGAGAGTTGGACTGTGAAGAAGGCTGAGTGCCAAAGAATTGGTGCTTTAGAACTTTGGTGTTGGAGAAGACTCTTGAGAGTCCCTTGGACTGCTAGGCGATCCAACCAGTCCATTGTAAAGGAGATCAGTCCTGGGTGTTCTTTGGAAGGACTGATGCTAAAGCTGATACTCCAGTACTTTGGCCACCAAATGCGAAGAGGTGACTCATTGGAAAACACTCTGATGCTGAGAGGGATTGGGGGCAGGAGGAAAAGGGGACGACAGAGGATGAGATGGCTGGATGGCATCACCGACTTGATGAACATGAGTTTGGGTAAACTCCAGGAGTTGGTGATGGACAGGGAGGCCTGGAGTGCTGCAATTCATGGGGTCGCAAAGAGTCGGACACGACTGAGTGGCTGAACTGAACTGAACTGGCCATATTAGGAAAGATAATTTGCTTTGTTCATTCTACCAACTCAAATGTTAATCTAATCCAAAGCACTGACACAGTCAGAATAATGTTTGACGAAATATGCTGGTACCCAATGGCTCTGTCAAATTGACACTTAAAATTAACCATAACAAATGGCTACTAATGTTGTCTTTTAAATCATTATATCTTATAACCCTCAGGAACCTCTTTTGGTAGGTAGCGAAACCATTCGTATTCTTAACCACTGTGCAGACTGCCTCCATTTTNGAAATATGCTGGTACCCAATGGCTCTGTCAAATTGACACTTAAAATTAACCATAACAAATGGCTACTAATGTTGTCTTTTAAATCATTATATCTTATAACCCTCAGGAACCTCTTTTGGTAGGTAGCGAAACCATTCGTATTCTTAACCACTGTGCAGACTGCCTCCATTTTAGATGAACAGAGAAAAAGAAGTATTTACCCAAGAGCCAGCAACAAAGGGTGTAGAGAGGAGTCAGGATTCAAGTGAGGAGTAGCCTGAAGAAAGTGGAATGCCTGAAAACGAGGAGGGACTGAAAGGGGGAAAGAGACAAAGAAGTCAAGAAGTATAGACTGGAGAGCAGATTAATTTATATGTATGAAGCTTAAATATGTCATCCTTTAGCAGCTATCATCCCTTCTAACTCTTTCTAGCCTATTGCCACTTCTGGAAGGATATTTCATTAGTGCTCTTTTCCATCAAGTTAAAAGACACTTGGGTGTAAGTTTTTGTTAATGTTGGGTGTGCAGCTCAGCAGTTCCACTGGCAGAAAACCTTACCTCGGTGTTTAAAAGTTCTGCCTTCCAGTTCATTTTCACACAATGTACAATCTTATAGTGCAGGAGTCTTATCTAGATACTTAAGTGTTAGACCATGTGCTTTTTCTGTTTAAGTCATATATTGATTTCATTGCTTTGTGCTTTTGGAGGAAGAGCTTCAGACTAAAACAGGAAAAAGGTCAATTAAATATTGATGGATGTCAACCTTATTGCAAACCCTTTTTGACTTACTTCTTTTCCTTGTGGGCTAAAGAGTTAATACGCCCCTTTACCAGAGGCACCTTTAAGTGAAGCATCACTTTTCCATGGAGTTTATTCTAAGTCCTTTGACCTGGATGAGTGGATCGATATTGCTAATACAGACATTAGGGTAATAATTCTTGTTTATTTTTATCCAGCCCTGATAAAAAAGAGCAACTGAGAAAAAAAATAAGAAGGAAGAAAACATTTAGAAACTGCTACTAAAACCTCTTCAACCTGGAGTCTTCAAGTTAATCATATTTAGAGATTAATGAAAAATGTCATAGGTGATAGGGCTCTTAGATTTCACATGGCCCAAGGGGTTTTTCAGTCTCCCTTTCTTGGTTTGCAGCAGAACCTCTTTTTTTTTTTTTTAATCCCCAAATAAAATTTGTCTCTGACCTCAGGTATATAAAACAGATAAAAACAGAACTGTCCTGATTGAATTGGAGGCTGAGAATCTTGGGGCCAGAGGTATCTACTTCTCATTTCTGTCTCCTGCTCTCTGTAAAAAGCCTAGAGCTCCAGGGAGCATGATTATAAAACACTGATCTAGACTCACTTCTTCATTTAAGAGAAGTGGAAATTGAAGCCCAAACAGGGGTTGAGAAGACTGTTTATGAAGCTGCTGGCCTTGATCTTCTGACTGCCAACCTGATTCTAGTCCTAACCTGTAACTCGACTGTCTCCAAAATAGGAACACAGTAGTGGCTCAGTTTCAATATTAAGAATAGTCTGATGGATAGTATTTTCATTGTTACTGTCATTATTTTCACCCATGTGTTTTTTAAAAGAAGTTTATTTTGATGTTTTGGTTTTTTTTTAATTTCTCTGTGGAAAGACTTGTGCTTGGAAATGTAAATAAAATTGGTCCCACCCCCTAAATGTCCAAAAATAAGGTGATAATATTGATCACTTTCTGTGAGCTCAAAGCTTGCATGCAGTGTAGGATAGTGTTTAAAGTTCAGACTCTGGGGCCACACTGCCTAGGTTTGACTCCTGGCTCCTTTAGCCTGTGAAGCCTTGGACAAATGATAAAACCTCTCTTTAACTCATCTTCCCATCACCTAGAATAGAGTACAATAATAGTACCCTCTGCACCTTTCCTAGGTCTAGCTGAACCCCTTGTTAAGGACAGTCTTAAGTCCCTGGTCACTGGGGGCCCCTTAGTAATAAGCCATGAGAATTTAGATTCCTCTGCTAGCTTAGATGGTAAAGAATCTGCCTGCAATGCAAGAGACCTGGGTTGGAAAGATCCCCTGGAGAAGGAAATGGCAACCCACTCTAGTATTCTTGCCTGGAGAATTCCATGGAAAGAGGAGCCTAACAGGCTACAGTCCACAGGATCACAAAGAGTCAGACACAACTGAGCAACTAACACTTTCACTTTTTTTTCCATTATATTTTAGCCATATGTCTATGACTTCTCACTCCAGCCTTAGGCCATCTCAGATCACAGAACTGGGGATCTGACCTCTATAGATTCCCTTTTTTCCAGCTAACCATTGTCCTTGAATTGACATACTGGTCCCTTCCCCTTGAAAAGTGGTGATGCCATCACTGAATGTTATAAAATTAGTTTCAAAGCCATACTAATTCTGTCTCTTTTATACATCAAAACACTGCCATTTCTGATGACAGGCGAGATAAATTGCCATGTTCACAGAAAATGGATGGCCCTTAAAAGCCTGAAATGCAAAAAGTCTTATATTTATAATTTCTTAAGTCCTTGATTCTTTAAATATACTGACATAATTTTGACCATCTGCATTTCATTTCCACTGAAAAGATGAGGACAAAAACAATACTTAAAGTGGTAGCAAGAGATTTAGAAATGCGGGCTATGGAGAAAAACTCTTGATTATAAGGGCAGTTACTTGAAAGTTGATACTTCCTTTAAGGGAGATTATCAACAGCAATGCAGATGAAGATTCCCATGGGAAAAGAAGTTGATCTGATGACCTCATTCAGTCCTCTGATTCTGTATGTTTAAATGGACCATGCATACTTTGAGACTATGCCATGAAATAGCAAAACTCTGATATATATATGCACTGTTGGACTTGGATAAAATGTGTGTTAAAGTGATGAGAAAGGAAGTATAGTTAGTTATTAGGCAATACTGGATGAGTGAAAGGATAGCAATAAGGGGTGAAAAGTGGCATCATCTATATTTACAGAAAATGCAGTTTATTGTCAGCAGTTAATTGCCAATTGTCAGCAGGGTTAAAGACAATGAACAGCATTTGAATGAACAATGTCTGTGTAACCAGACTGGGGCAGGAAACATAATAATAGCTCTCTCTTATATTGCAGTTACAGGTTATGTCATTTCATTACAATAACCACGTGCTGCTAAGTCGCTTCAGTCGTGTCCAACTCTGTGTGACCTCATAGATGGCAGCCCACCAGGCTCCCCCGTCCCTGGGATTCTCCAGGCAAGCAAAAACACTGGAGTGGGTTGCCATTTCCTTCTCCAGTGCGTGAAAGTGAAAAGTGAATGTGAAGTCGCTCAATCGTGTCTGACTCTTCGTGACCCCGTGGACTGCAGCCTACCAGGCTCCTCCGTCCATGGAATTTTCCAGGCAAGAGTACTGGAGTGGGATGCCATTGCCGTCTCCAAATAACAGCGTGAGCTTTCTCCATTTCTCAGAGGAGAAAACGGTGAAGCTAAGGGTGGTTCAGTGACCTGTCCACCAATCCTCCCTAAGCTTGAAACTTGAATCCAAGCACTTTGATTCAAAACCTGTGCTCTTTCTACCTTACTACTCCCCCCAATCTGTAGGGATCCTTAGCTCAGAAAGCCTAATTCCAGACAAATATTTTATGGTGGTAAAACATACCATTTTACAAATGATAGTGTTCTGCGTTGGTGACTCAGGCAGCTTAAAATGGACTCATGCCTTCCCAAGTCACCTTTTTCTTTGTTTGTTTTGCTTTCCACCTTAAGCACAGAGGGAGGCTACACATTTTGGTCACAGTACCCAAGAAATAAATATCAGAGTGCTTCCATTACATCCATTCTATGTATTTGTATATATTAGAATAGGGGTCACCAGCAGGGTAAAAATGATACCTATCATTTGACTAGACCCAAAAGTCTGAGTTTTGGTAAGGATATTTAAAAATATTTAAAATATGGCTTATATTTCATATTAAGATTTAATTTGTTTATAAAAATCTTTAAGGACAGTCAAACAGATTGCATTTTAATAAATTAATTGAGGTCTTTCTTTTCTAAATAAAAACTTAATGTTACTACAAGGCTCTTTTCTCAAATGAAATAGAAACCTGTGTGGGTACTATCCCACAGATGTCTTCAGAGGAACACTGCATGTGGTTATATATATATAGGTTTTATATATATATAGGCAGGTGTTCCCCTGATTTATCTACCACCTTTCTTTGAAAATAACAATAAAAACAAATACCATATGAGGGTGGAATTAAGTGTTTTTCACAGCAGTACTTGAATTTGATTGCAGTCCTCACTCTTCTCTGTTGGTGGGGGCAAGAAAAATATATGCTGAACCCTGGGAAATAGAGAAACGTAGTGGGACTGAGATGCTTAGCTTTCCCTGCACTGTTTCAGATTGAAGAAGCTCTCCTCTCTATTCTCAGCCTCCTCCTCCCTTTCCTAGCTTAGCACCCATGTATTTTATGACACTCACTTCCCCCTCTTTTTGGTACCTACCAGTGGTAGAAAAACTCCTGTGTAAGGCTCTGAGAATCAACTTCAGCATTTTGTACCCACTTCCCACATTGTATGTCCTCAGCCATGTCCTGGATTGAGGCCATGTCCAATGGGAATGGAACTTTTTGTCTCTGCCAGGCCTCCATACCAAAGTGAAATAAGATGGTAACTCAATTTTTCAGCAGTTTGGCTAGCTCAGCTCCCCAGAACATAGCCATGAAACCAGAAGTAAGGTGGAAAAAAGGCCTCAAACCTTCCCAAGCATATGTCTCAAATATCATTAGTATTCTTTGTAACCATAAAGACAGAAGCCCTCAGGCACAGCCTGGAATTTATAGACAATTCTGCTTGATTATGTAATGCATAATCAAACTGGAGACAGCCCGTCAGTAAGGCTAGGAAGCTGAGAGTCCACTGGCAGCTGGTGCGCCTCCAACAGCAGAGAGAGGAAGATCGGGTGCTGGACTGCTCGATGGGGCTCCACCATGTGGCTCCATAACCCCTAAGGTGATCACGGGGCGCTGCCTCCCGTCATAGGAGTCACTGGGCTTCACAGTGAGTCTCAGTCCTCAAACGAAGGATCTGTGTGCTTCCGAAGCAGAATTATTTGGTGTATTTTACAGAGACATATTGGAGAAGGAAATGACAACCCACTCCACTATTCTTGACTGGAGAATTCCATGGACAGAGGAACCTGGAGGGCTACAATCTATGGGGTTGCAAAGAGTTGGACATGACTGAGCAACTAAACCACCACCACAGATTTCTATCCCAGATCTTTTGGGAAAAGAATAATGCATGGTAGTAATGAATTAAGCTTCAGTTATTTAAAAAACATTTTTGCAAAAGTTCTCATTTGGTGATAACTCAGGATAAATAAAATGTTAGTAAATAATGAATATTCTCCCTTTCTTGTAAATCTATAGTACCCTCCACAATTTCCATTAAGTTCTTTTCCAAGAAAAGTGGAGATTTAATGTATTACCTAAATTCTCAATATAATGCTGTATTTGAGCAATGCTGTATTTGAGTTTTGGGTATAAGCCAGAGACAATTCCTTGTCGAAGTAAATAATCTTTTGCAGACAGTAAATAGTTTTGTATTTCTTCCTGATGTTCTCTCTTGTACTTGGTTGTGAAAAGTTGTCATCGGATAGAACATCTACCTTCCATACCCCTGGGCACTAAGAGCACAATATCACAGTCCAAAAATGAGAAAGACAAGCAGCTTCGAGAGTCAGTCCAGAGGTATCAAAATCAACTGGTAGAACCGCATCAACAGGTGAGCTGTTAGTAATTCTTTCCAAAAGCTACCCAGATTCTTGAGCTGTTGATTTCGTGCGTACAGATTAACTAAAGTGGTTTACCCAAGTAAATGTGTAGCCTCTTTTTCTCTTCTTTTTTTGTCACCTCCTTTTCATTTTGGATCTAAGGACTGTTCTAGAGGTGATCACAGGTACACCAGGGATCCAGAAACGGAAAGGACTTCTTCAAATAATGCTATATTTTTATATGTGATAATCTAAGTTCATCTCCACAACAGTGTGTGAGAAATAGGGGAATATATTTCCACTCTAGGGTGTGCGTACAGCCTTGTAGAGGTCAGCCAGTATGTCAAAGATCAGAGTCAAGTTTGGGACACAAATGTATATGACTACAAAGATTATGCTGTTTATCTCATTAGGCTTCTTCCCTGAGGGTAGATGTTTTGAGGTAAAGAGTTATTCTTTTAAAAAATATTAGCCTCTTAATACAGGAACTTAATGTCTTATTTAATTGTTAAGAAAATTCAATAAATAAAACAGTATCAGTAAATATAGATAACCATGACAATTACAAGTGAAAGAAAAAGTGGTGTGCAGAATTACTGTTTTAATCTCTTAACTAATTAATTGCATCCCTTTGTATAGATTTAGCACCCAAGTTCAGCATTTTTAAATTGTGTTGCCTGTCAAGTTCCTCAAATAGAAATTGAGGAGGTCAGCAGCATATGTCCAAATGTGTTGACTCCTGTGTGGATGTCAGGAAATAAAATACTCATTTGAGTAGAAAATTCCCTTCCTGAATTGGGAGTTAAGACATTCAGGCTTACTACCTGCTTATTATGTGTATTCTTGGGTTCATGGAAAATAAACTTTCTTTTCTACCCAAGCTTTATCTTCTTACCTCTCTCCCTTTGCTGGGGATCTACTGTGCAGGTCAGCCACCACCTGGGGTCACAGACAACAAACACTGACTGGCTCCCCTTTTAGCCTGAAGTCTCAGAGTTCCTTTGGGGGAAGAGAGTGAAAGTCATTTGGAAACATATTCACCTAACCAGTCTTCAATCCTCAAAGTTGCTCAACTTTTTACATATCTTGGAGTGTCTGCTTTTGAGTTTTATAACAGGTCAGACATAAAGATATCATCACTGGTGGTTATTTTAATAAGCAATTATGTGAAAGAGCTTTTCAATGTTAAATATCTATTTGTTTTATTTCTTATTTTCCTTACCACCCCTTGTATTTTTGTGAAGGCATTCAGCACATTTTGAACTGGTTTTATCTTTATTGCAGTCTCTGGATATTTTTTTCCTATAGAGGACAGCCCTGACCCTTGGATAGGGAGAGTGTCAGTCCTGAAGTCTTAATTACCTTTTTCTGTTTAGGATTGGATGTTTTATTCATCATCAAAGTAGAGATTTTGATGGAGGCTGATGGAATAACAGATTTGAGCCATCCATTCTACTTATTCCTTCTTTCTTGGTAGTTGGTTTTTTCATAAAAATTTGAGCCAGGTTTATAATTCAGTCTGTTTCAGCTATAAACAAAAAATTTAGTAGTACTTAAACAGAAACCTACTCCAAACAGTTCAAAGGATGTTAAGACTCATCATCCTCCCCTCGCCTGCTTTTGTGAAAACAATCCTCACGTTTTTAACATGCTTCCAGGGTTCGGGGTCCTTAACTGACCCTGTTTTTGTGGTAATCAAGGAAGTTTGGTTAGGGTTCACCTAACCATGGGCAACCAGTTAATTTTTTTTTTTATTGGAGTATAGTTGAATTACAATATTGTGTTAGTTTCTGTTGTACAGCAAAGTGAATCGATCAAATATATCCACATATCTGCTCTTTGGAAGATTCTATTTCCATATAGGACATTACAGAGTATCGAGTAGAGGTTCCTATTGCTATTCAGTAGATTCTCATTACTTGTCTGTTTTATATATAGTAGTGTGTATACATCAATCCCAGTCATCCAATTTATCCTCCCTGCCCCTTATCCTCTAGTAAACATATGTTTGTTTGCTAATATCCATGGCTCTACTTCTGGTTTGTCAATAACATTTACACCTTTTTTTTATTCCATTCATAACCACATCATATATATCTGTCCTTTTCTGTCTGGCTTACTTCAGTCAGTATGGCAATCTCTAGGTCCATCCATGTTGCTGCAAAAGGCATTATTTTTTATTTTTTTATGGCTGAGTAATATTCTATTGTATATATGTGCCACATCTTCTTTATCCATTCCTCTGTTGTTGGCATGATTTTGAGGTGGTCATTAAACACATACTTGCCCTTGGATCTGTCCTGTGCTTGGCAGGGTGGGGAATAGAGTAACTCTAACACCAGAATGTAAGCCCCATGATTGCAAGGATAGTTTTGGTTTTGTTTACTGTCTCTGTTGCCAAAAACGCTGCCTGGCAGGTAGTAGTTTTAAACAGATAGTTGTTGAATCATGAAATAAAACATGACCTTGGATAATATACAGTCCCCTCGAGGACCAAGTCTGACAGCTATTTAAACATTAACAACCACTGTGAAGCAGTACTAGTTCAGTGCTTGTCTGATCACGTGCTGTGCTTCGTCGCTCAGTTGTGTCCAACTCTCTGTGACCCAGTGGACTGTAGCCCATCAGGCTCCTCTGTCCATGGGGATTCTCCAGATAAGAATACTGGAGAGGGTGGGTTGCTATGCCCTCCTCCAGGGGACCTTCCCAACCCAGGGATCAAACCCAGGTCTCCTGAATTGCAGGCAGATTCTTTACCATAGCTGAAACTAAATCAGAAGTTTATTACAAGGAGATAGGGAGGGCGGCTTCTTTCAAAAAAGTTTCATAGAGGAGGTGACACAACTTGTATCTTAAAGTCTATTTAGGGTAAATAAAGGGAAAGAACAGGGCATTCTAGGTGAGAAGAACATTATAAACAAAGACTTGGAGATGAGCACAGGCTTTTTCCTTCATGGAACCAGTCTTTTAAATTACATGCTAAACTTAAGTATTTTAAAAAATAAACTCAGCATTTCTGTGACATACATGTCTTTTAAAAACTGTATAAATCATTATAAGATATGGTGATTACTGAATAGAGGACCTCTGAAAGGTGAGCTCAGTTCCCCTTTCACAAAAATTATTTATGAAAGTATTCAAAAACTAATTTGGTAATAGCTGTCTGATGCCAGAAAAAATGACTCAAAACCATCCAATATTCAATGAGAATTTGCTTTGTTCCTGACTTCTTTTTAGAAGAAGTACTGTTAGACTATGACATAGGAAGGGTGGAAAAGTCAAGAAAAACAGGGCATTGGTGCCATTCAGGTTCAGTGCACACACTATTCAGATGTAGGACAGACATCACTGGAAAATCAAGTAATGGCTAGTATATTACCATCATTCCACTATATCTGTCAGTGGTGCCCATTCTCTCAATATCAGGAAATAATGAGTTGCATGCCATGAAATTATGGTTTGTCCACCTCCTGTTCTCTCTTCCTGCCTCTGAATACCAATGTTCACTTATTCATTGAATAAGTCTGGGGATCAAATATAAAAATGACCCAAATCTGCATACCTTATTTCTTACTCTCTTGCATTTTCATTTTAATGGCAGAAGGCATCTTGATCTGGAAAACGAAGAGTTGACTTGGTAAATCAAAAGCCTTTCAGGATCTTAGATTCTTTGGTTCTTGGTTTTGTGTCATTGACAACCAGGGAGGATGGGTAGTATGATGGTACTAGTATCAGAAATCAGCAGCTGCAGTGTCTTCTCCACCCTTTATACATACTACTGGCACGCAGAGTGACCAAGTCTAGATTCTAGGTGCCCCACTGCAGGATGCCCTACTTAGAGAAAATTCACAGTGGGTCAGAAAACTGCTGGTAGAAGAGGTACCTCAATGATTAGATCTTGTCCTCTAGGAGAAAATTAAACATGTTGGTTCAAAGCTACTATCATTTCCACAGGTGGTATTGTATTTAATCATCACATTACAGTTATAACAATTATAACATCAGAAGGAGAGTGAATTTCAGAGCAATTCAGTAAGTTGAATCAGTCATACATCTTTAAATGGTGAAGTTAACTTTGGTTTCCTTTTTGCCTAATTGCAACACAATCTGCTCACAATCTCATATGAAAATACAGTCAAAAAGGATATGAAAATATTCACAAAGGCAACAAGCTGATGTAATGCAAATCATATTTGTTAAGAGAAATGTATAAGTTCATAAACCTTGAATCAGTCATACATCTTTAAATGGTGAAGTTAACTTTGGTTTCCTTTTTGCCTAATTGCAACACAATCTGCTCACAATCTCATATGAAAATACAGTCAAAAAGGATATGAAAATATTCACAAAGGCAACAAGCTGATGTAATGCAAATCATATTTGTTAAGAGAAATGTACAAGTTCATAAACCTAGTAGGAGGGCTCAAATCCAAGAAGTAATTGATCAGTTGTGCCAGCAAGCCAAGAGCCACTTTATAACTTGTGCTTCTGAAGCAGCACATTCTGCTCCTTCTCCTCTCTGAAGAGATGAATGAGTGTTCCTCACTGTGCGTTTCCCCTCATTCCTCATCACCTGCTGTCTTCTATACCGAGTGACAAGTGACACCTGCTGGCCAAGTTATGAAGCATTTTCATTTTTATCATCACTACTAATGTTTGATCATCACTACTAATGTTTGATCATCACTACTAATGTTGTTTCGCTACTAATTGGTCCATCAGCTAGATAATTGTCATTCTGTTTTTCAGTAAACCTAGACGAGAATTTTAAAACCGTAAGACAAAGTAACAGAATCAAGTCCTCTGACTTTGAAGATTTGGTAGAACTCAATTTTGCCCTTTTCTCGGTTTTAACATCACAATTTAGTCTTTTCTACTTTCTATTGTTCAACAGGACAGCTATGTCATAATCACACACGTGGAGTATTGTTTAGGTCCATTTCATTCAGGGATTTTTGGTACCACTTTAAATCCACTTAATGCCTTCAAATCATTATAAGGCAAATGATGGTTTTAACATCACAATTTAGTCTTTTCTACTTTCTATTGTTCAACAGGACAGCTATGTCATAATCACACACGTGGAGTATTGTTTAGGTCCATTTCATTCAGGGATTTTTGGTACCACTTTAAATCCACTTAATGCCTTCAAATCATTATAAGGCAAATGATAACTTGATTCCTTGAATGGAGCCTACTCTGTTTACCCATTTGTACCACTGGGATGATTCCCTGGAGAAGGGATTGGCAGCCCACTCCATTGGAGAATCCATTAACAATCCACTGCCTGAAAATTCCACGGCCAGAGGGACCTGGTGAGCACAGTCGATGTAGGACCTGGCGAGTAGTCGGACTCACATGACTGACTGACTAACACTTTAACTTTTTTCAAAGTCAGTGGGTAGCATAGCATATTTATCCATTCATTTGTGCAGACGTGCTGTGTTGCTTGTGTATTCTCTGGGTCCTTCTGGGTTAACCTTCTCTGATTAATGTTAATTTCCCATCTGGAGCCACAGTCCAGGCTGTCTTTTAAATCCACTTAATGCCTTCAAATCATTATAAGGCAAATGATAACTTGATTCCTTGAATGGAGCCTACTCTGTTTACCCATTTGTACCACTGGGATGATTCCCTGGAGAAGGGATTGGCAGCCCACTCCATTGGAGAATCCATTAACAATCCACTGCCTGAAAATTCCACGGCCAGAGGGACCTGGCGAGCACAGTCGATGTAGGACCTGGCGAGTAGTCGGACTCACATGACTGACTGACTAACACTTTCACTTTTTTCAAAGTCAGTGGGTAGTATAGCATATTTATCCATTCATTTGTGCAGACGTGCTGTGTTGCTTATGTATTCTCTGGGTCCTTCTGGGTTAACCTTCTCTGATTAATGTTAATTTCCCATCTGGAGCCACAGTCCAGGCTGTCTCTAATCTGACACTAGTCCTTTGGCGTAAGTTTCTTCTCTTCTGCAGGATTCTCTCCCTGAGCTCCCCCAGGTTCCTCTGTGTTCTCCACTTCCTTAATGCCGCGTGCCTTCATTCCTGCCACTTTGTCTGAGTGCCTTTGTTCCTGCCCCTTCCCTAGTCCTTCAAGGTCCAAAACTAATGTCATTGCTATAGGAAGTCTTCTCTCAGTTCCCTGCTTGTAAAATAATCTCCTTCTTCCACTTCCCCTTACCCTTCATATGTGTCTTTCTTAAGGGCATATTTCACTCTTTAAAAAACTTTGTTTATGTATTTGACAGCTTCTAAGTCGCTTCAGTCGTGTCCGACTCTGTGCGACCCCAGAGACAGCAGCCCACCAGGCTCCCCTGTCCCTGGGATTCTCCAGGCAAGAACACTGGAGTGGGTTGCCATTTCCTTCTCCAGTGAATGAAAGTGAAAAGTGAAAGTGAAGTCGCTCAGTCGTGTCCGACTCCTAGCGACCCCATGGACTGCAGCCCACCAGGCTCCTCCGTCCATGGGATTTTCCAGGCAAGAGCACTGGCGTGGGGTGCCCTCACCTTCTCCATATATTTGACTGGGTCGTGTCTTATTTGTGGCATGTGGGCTTCTCTCTAGCTGTGGTGCACTGGCTTAGTTGCCCCTGTCAGGTGGGATCTTAGTTCCCCAACCAGGGATCAAACCTGCATCCCCTGCCTTGGAAGATGGATTCTTAACTCCTGGACCACCAGGGAAGTCCCCGTGTTTCACTTTCTACCTGGTATTAGTCATGTGTCTGATCTGTCTCCTATGTTTGACTGTAAGATTTTTGAAATAAGGGAACATTTTTATTCATCTTTGTGTTCCCAGTAACACTTAGACCTGGACCTTTTATATAGTAGATGTTCACCAAATGAGTGAAGGGTTGAAGGAACAATTTGGTTTATGCAGAATTCTTCACAGTTAGATACAAAGATAAATATTTTTCACTGGATTGGTTGAAGCTATGTAGGTGAGACTCAAAACTGTCTACATCTATTCTTGGACACCATCGTGTTCTCACACTTGGTCAAAATGAAGTGTTGCATTTGAGTGGGAGTATAGAGACATTCATAGTCTTTGTATCACATGAAGAGCCTTTGTAAAATTCCATGCCTGTTGAGAAAACTCAATAGCATTCTGTTCTTTCATGGTGCTTGCATGGACACAAAAACTGAGGCTGTGTGGTCTGACAGTTCCCACAGTAAGTGTACATTTTAGCAGTAAATGTAAGGCAGAGAAGGCTTGCTGAACTTTTAGCTGTGTTTTTCAAAATGAAATGGCATATCTGAGCACTACTTTATAATGAAGAATGTGAACACATTTTCTCATTTCAAATGTAATCTTTTTAATGTGTCATTGTTGTATAGGATGCTGAGATTTCTAATCTGTATACTATGGAGCTAGATGCCTTAGAAAATCTATTTGTTTATCAAGCTTTTCAGCCTCCTTACATAAAATTCCATGATGTAAAATTTATGACACCTAAGCTGTTACGGCACTCTGTCTAACAAGAGGCTGATGATGCTCACTATAATTGAAATGTTTTACTTTATTACTCTTGTGACAAAGATCTAATTTCTCTGTGGTGATGCCTGTCATTCCAAAAAGGATAATGCATGATACGGTCACATCTGTGGGCCCTGTGTTCGCAGTATAGCAAACGAGCTCCTATTGCTCATGAGGAACTAGTGTGGAAATTCCTTGAGGGCAGATATCATTTGTTCACTTCCTCATGTATCTCCCCTCACTACGTCTGGCTCAGTATTGGGCACAGTAGATGTCCAACAGTAGCTGTTCAACTCCTTAGCTTGATTTGCTTGCCCACGTTCTTTTCTTTTCTTTTGAATTTTAATTGACATACAGTGTTATAGTAGTTTCAAGTGTGTACCATAATGATTCAATATTTTTATATGTTACAAAATGATCACCACGATGTTTAGCCACCATAGAGAGTTATTAGAATATCACTGACTGTATCTCTTATGCTGTACATTGCATCCTCTTGACTTATTTATTTTATAATTGAAAGTTTGTACCTCCTAATCCCTTTTACCTATTTTGCCATTTTCTCACCATTTTATCCTCTGACAGCCACTTACTTATATCTGTGAGTCTGTTTCTTAATTGTTTTGTTTGTTCTTTTTTTTTTCTCTTAAATAGATGTCCAACAGTAGCTGTTCAACTCCTTAGCTTGATTTGCTTGCCCACGTTCTTTTCTTTTCTTTTGAATTTTAATTGACATACAGTGTTATAGTAGTTTCAAGTGTGTACCATAATGATTCAATATTTTTATATGTTACAAAATGATCACCACGATGTTTAGCCACCATAGAGAGTTATTAGAATATCACTGACTGTATCTCTTATGCTGTACATTGCATCCTCTTGACTTATTTATTTTATAATTGAAAGTTTATACCTCCTAATCCCTTTTACCTATTTTGCCCATTTTCTCACCATTTTATCCTCTGACAGCCACTTACTTATATCTATGAGTCTGTTTCTTAATTGTTTTGTTTGTTCTTTTTTTTTTCTCTTAAATTCCACATGTGAGTGAGATCATGTGATATTTGTCTTTCTCTCTTATTTCACTTAGCTTTATACCCTGTAGGTCCATCCACGTTGTCGCAGATGGCAAGAGTTTATTCCTTCTTTATGGAAGAGTTGTTTATAAGCTGAGTGACCTCAGGTCTGTTTGATGTCACTAGTCCTTGATCCTAGCACACCCCTCCCCCTTCAGCCCATTAAAAATGGGATTAAACTAGGTATTTGTGAATATCCATTCATTTTATCTGTTTGCAATGCAGGAGACCTGGGTTCAATCCCTGGGTCAGAAAGATCCTCTGGAGGAAGGCATAGCAACCCACTCTTCTTGCCTGGAGAGTTCCATGGACAGAGGAACCTGGTGGGCTACAGTCCATGGGGTCGCAAAGAGTTGGACACCACTGAGCAACTGACACTTTACTTTTTACTTTCACTTTTGTCCAGTTTTAGAGCCTATGAGTATTAGTTGCCCATCTTCATTTACAGGGTGTTAAGTTTGTAATGCCTGTATATATTTGTTTTATTTTGAATACAAACATGAGGTTTCTGGAGCAGAGCAGATCTATTATTTAATTATAGAAAATAATTACTCTGATTCCCTTTTGTCCTAATTTGTACCCCTGGGGAAATGGATGAGATGAGGCAGATCATATGTTATCCTATATATACTGGAGTTTGTACCATCAGCGAGAAAGTTGGAAAAAAAAAAAAAAGAATCTGGTTATTTATATAGGAGAGGGACAGCCTCCTCCCTAACTCCACCTTATTGCCTTTCAGACACACACACGCTTCTTTGCTCTTTGAGAAGGATCCTGGATTCTTACTGTTACCCTTTGGAATATAAAGAAATCTCTTAGGGGAAAGATAAGACTAGCTTCTCTAGCTATGTTTCTATGTCCTCAGATCTCATTCCTCCCTTAACATGTAAATACATACCTCTAGGGGGATAAATCTCTTCAGATACTCTCTCACTAATAATTAGTCATAAATTAAATTCTAAAACTTGTTCTTCTAGGCTAGGTCTAAAGTTTTGGTAAAATTTGATCAGAAAGCTTTCATGGTACAGAAACATAAAAATATTGTCTCCACAATCCCACTAAGCATGAATCTAAAATAGGTAGAATCCTCTGCCTTCCAGGGTTGTGAGTCTATGATGATCAGGTCATTTGTGTAAGAACTTCACATGTTTGTAAAAATTCAGATTCCTGAGGTCTACAGCAGACTGACTCAACAAGAGTCTCAGACAGAAGCCTTGGAATCTGCTTTTCTGTCCAGTTCTTCACATGATTCTTTTGCACCACAGCCTTTTTATCCTTTATTCCTGACTTAAGGACCCTTTGTTTTTCCTGCTGGCAGACATACTTTATGTTCTGCAGCTTTTGCTATTGCATCTGTGATTCTCAGGACTTTCCAAACATGGAAAGAAATGTAACAGTCTTGCTGGGAGAGTTTATGAGTATCATATAAAAATAAATACCAATATTAGCAAGCTTTCTAAGGTGATGATGAGTCTCTGAAATCTGAAGAGGTGATGGTGATGATAAAGATATTACTACTAGCAAACAACTATTCATTAAGTAACTGAGACAGAATTTGAAATGGATTAGCTATGTTAACTAGATTTCTGTTTTACAAAAAAATGCAAAGATGTGCCATCATTAGTGGTATTTTTCTATTCAAAATGTAGTTGAGACATTTTTGCTGTGTATTTCTATGATATCCGAAGTTCTTTTGTAGAAACACAACTCTGAAATGAATATAAAAAGAGGAAAATGAATGGAATTTAAAAATTTTATTACAACTTCAGCGATGTGATTAGTCGTTCAGGTCAAAACTCACTGTAATAAAACTTTTTATCAAAAAGTAATTATCTTTAAGCTAGCACCAAAAATGATAAAACCCAAATGATGTAAGTGTATCATACCTTGTTACTAGGCTACGCTCAATCTATTTCTCTATATCAGGAACAAGACACTGGCATTTAATATAAAGCATCTCAAATATGTGATAACATCTGACAGGTAACGAAGAAGTAGTCACATTATGAGTGCAGAATAGAACTGTGGTGGTATTTCAACAGAGAAAGAAATGAGCAATAGTCTCTTGGAACATCTGTTTATCCTGTTAATCACCAACATTTTATTGAGTACCTATAAAGTGCTAAACACTGTGATGGGTATTACAGATAAAAAATGACTTTCAGAGAGAGATACAAGTGTTACCATGACTATGAGACAATGTGATATATACCGTGATTTCTGCTATAAATATGGCTATATAGATGTAGCATTTCCTGTTCCTTTCCTGGGAGTCTTGTAAGAGCAACAGGAAAACAGAGAACAAAAATGCAAACTCCAGTTTCAGTCGAGCTAGGAAATATATACCAGAATACCCCAGGGCTGCCCAAGGCAGTCAAGATAATGCAAGAATCCCACAGGAGCAAAAGGAGAGAAATGGAAGAAAGAGCCCAGCAATAGCACTTCTAAAGAATCAACACAAATACACTTACTAAAGAAGGGTTCATCTGGAGATGGAAAATCTATAGCCTTGGAACCTTACTGGACCTTCTTTGGTTCACAGAAGAAGTGCACAGTAAAGTACTCAAAAAGCCATGTTTGCAGAAGATGAGAAAAAGAATCTCTTGGGGAGAGCTGAGAAAAGAGATTTTGCTTATGGCAACAAAAAAGAAAAACTCGCCTAGACTCTTATCCTCCACCTATCCTTCCTTTAGAAAATTCTGGCAGATAGATAATCTAGGAAAACCAAACTCTTACAATGATATGTTTAAGATACTGTGATAGCAGCTGCTGCTGCTAAGTCGCTTCAGTCGTGTCCAACTCTGTGCGACCCCATAAATGGCAGCCCAGGCTCCCCGGTCCCTGGGATTCTCCAGGCAAGAACGCTGGAGTGGGTTGCCATTTCCTTCTCCGTGATAGCAGCTAAATATCTACAAAAAAGAAAAGAATATCCTCGTAATATATGAATATAGCACCATATAAATATGGATATCAGTTATTAGGGACACAGTTAAGGGCAGTGTATCCTCAACAGTCCCTTGAAGCTCAGACCCAGGCCTCTGACCTGTGCAGAGCTATTGCTAAAGGTCAAGATTTGTTTCAGATACTGGGAACTACACGTGAAGAAAAAAGGTCTCCAGAGAGGGGAGATAAGGGCTGTGGAGATGATTTCTGATACCACGGCACCCTTGTATTGCTCCTAAGATGTTTGCTCGTAATTGCTTGTAATTTTGCTTGTATTGCTTGTAATACTTCATTGCATTATCTTGTACTGTTCCATCACTACCAATCATATACCATTGCTGTATGTCTAAACTGAAAGGGACTCCTTAATGATTGGCAAGAGTGTGTGAGCTTGGCACTTCTTTAAAAAATGAAGAACATTGAATTATTATAATATGCCAATTAAAAGTTGTTTTTACTTACATTTGTCTAATGATTTTTTTTCCATAATAGCCTCAGTTTATACCAGTGAATAGGATCACTGAGTTCACTAGCCCCTGCCAAGCTTCAACATCTAAGGTGAGTAATTAAAGTGGGATTGAGTCATTTGTGACATTTTCCATATGAATGATAAGACTTACCAAGGGCCAAATGTCATCATGGTTTAATATGTTCAGAAAGTGAAGCACTCATAGATATTTTTACATCATCATCATTTTTTTTATTATAAGAATTCATGTTTATTAGGAAAAACTCAGAAAATAAAGTATAAATAAAAAAATTTAAACCACCCATTGTCTTACTGTGTGGTGATGATGACCATTTTAGATATCTTAATGTATTTTATATCTTTCCAGTATATTATTTATAATATGTATATGTGTTATATAAAATTATGCATATAAAATCAGAGAGAGAATGTGTATGTGAGTCTGTGGGTATATATTTACCTAGAAATATGTTCTATACATAATTCCTACATTGTTTCTTATGTTTGCTAAATGTCATATTACATTTTATTCCTCAAATGTCTGTTATTATCTAAAATTGAAAAATTTTTGAACCTTCAGAGTTATATCAATCACACACACACAAAATTATAGAAAACTCTTTACAATTTTGGTTATTCAGATTTCTTAACAGGCAAATGGTGAGACTGTAAACCTCAACCAAATTTTAAGTTAATCGATAGCTGACCTACATGCATCAGGGATCCAAAAGCAAGAAAATCTCTGCTCAGGAGTAAGTCATGAAGCACAGTGTATTACCAATTTGGAGTCTTTTGCATCTTTTTTTTTTTTTTAAGATCAGACTTCTTGACTCAGCCCAGCTCTGCTGAATCAAATTCTGAATGAGCCATTATAGCAGTATACCTTTGCCAAAGTTTATTTTCTAAGGTTCTGATTTTTAAAACTGTTGTTAGTAATAAATATTACCGCATAAGATTATAAGGGAATGGTAATTAATTATAAATAAGCTAGCTACCCCAAATTAAAAGCATGTTCTTTCTTATTTAAGGGAAATAAGAAAATTCAGAGAATCAGACCTTCCAGTGATGACTTGAAGCATGAGTCTCTTTCATCCTTTGAGCTTTTGGTCAACCATAGAGGCTCGGAAAACAACACAGAAGGATCAGACTCCAATGTAGAGTTTATTTCAGAGACTAAAATTATGAAAAAGTCTGGGCAGAAGAAAGTGAAACCTCAACAGCAGAGGTATCCAGCAGTTCCACTGGAAAATGTCAAACTAGCTAGCAGAGACAAGGTGAATTTTTTTGTTACTTTTTCACAAAAATGTGTAGTCATTCACTTTTCCAGAAATAACATTTTTTAAAGGTCTTGTTTCATTTCACATTTTTTTAAAGCACTCTAATTATAGCATACACATTGTAATCTGAGTTCCCTGGACAAAGTCCCAATTTCTATTTTTTCCCTACATTGTCTCTTTTGGAGGAAAAGTCAGATTGCTAATATTAGCACTGAAGGGCTCCTAAAGAACACCTCTATGGGATAAAGATTTTAATCTGTATTTAAGAGAGAAATATCCATATAGGATAAACCTGTAATCTTGAGAGTTTTGCATTCAATGCTTTATAGCAAAAATACATGGTCAAATTTTACATAGGTAGTTATCCCTGTAGTCCAAGTTCTGGAAAAATAAAATGTGATGTTGATAATGTAGCTAAGTGCTGAGCTTGATTATAATGAATGTACACCCTAGGAGTTCCATGTATCTAAATGAGTTTGTTTCTTTTTTTAAAAAAACATTACACTTTCATTCTTACAGTGTTGACGCTTATTTAATTCCTCTTTGAGAATCTGCCCTTAGTTTCAGTGTATAATAATAGCAAGAATTAAAATTGAGTGGGCATTTACCCTGTGCCTGATGAGTGTTCAGTGACCACAGGTATTACTGCACTGGCTTCCCTGCTGGCTCAGATGGTAAAGAATCTGCCTGTAACGTGGGGACCCCAGGTTTGATCCCTGGATTGGGAAGATCCCCTGGGAAAGGGAATGGCTACACACTCCAGCATTCTTACCTGGAGAATTCCATGGATAGAGAAGCCTGGCAGGCTACAATCCATGAGGTCCCGAAGGGCTACAGTCCTTGGGGTTGCAAAGAGTTGGACACCACTGAACAACTAACGGCAATGGCACCCCACTCCAGTACTCTTGCCTGGAAACTCCCATGGACGGAGGAGCCTGGAAGGCTGCAGTCCATGGGGTTGCTGAGTCAGACACGACTGAGCAACTTCAGTTTCACTTTTCACTTTCATGCATTGGAGAAGGAAATGGCAACCCACTCCAGTGTTCTTGCCTGGAGAATCCCAGGGATGGTGGAGCCCAGTGGGCTGCCATCTATGGGGTCGCACAGAGTTGGACACGACTGAAGCGACTTGGTGGCAGCAGCAGCAGCAGCAGCAGAGCAACTAACACTTTCACTTCACTTCACTTCGTTATCTTACTACCTTTAAAAAATCTTTTATAAGCCAAAATTTATTGCTTAGTTTATCTGCCTTGTTGATAAAACTTGATTCCTGATGTCTTTTTACTGTTTCTAAAAATTAACTTTACCCTGAAAGGGTGAATATGGGCCACATGGAAAATATTCCAATTAGTTGCCATCATCTCTGAAAGCAAGGAACTAATTTCACTGGCAGATATCCACTGAGCTTTTGCCCTGTGTAAGATATTGTATTAAGCATGGTGGAAGACAAGATTTCAGGCATGGTTCTTTAAAAAAGATATATTCTGAATAATAGTTACATTACAGAAATATCTCACACATTCCTTTGTAATATCTTTGGAAAATGGTATGTGGATTCTTGAAAATCTTTAGTGATATAGGCTCATTACCTCCTAAGGCAACCTTTTCTTACTTCATTTTTGGGTAGCTCATTCTCTTAGATTATTTGAAATACGGATCCCTATAATTTTGAAGTTTTGGCCCTCAGTCTTTTCTTGAGACTGTAGAGGCCAAACTGAATCTGTCTACCCTCTTCAGAATTTTAGTTTGAATTATGCATTATATTTGAATGTAGGAATTCATCTATTCAGCAGATACTCAACTTTTGCATGCTTATAATATAAAAAGCAGCTGTTATCACTTTATAATTATATCTCCTTTAACTCCTGATTTCATTAACTGTGGAATTTCAAGATTTGGGATTTGTAGACTTAGTTTATGGGTAGGTTGCATGCTCCAAAGACAACATACAAGTGATCACAAAGTTGTGTTAGAATAGCACATTTTAGAATGTAAATATGGAGATTCACATATGTATTTGTGAATATATATATATGTATATATGTGTAAAATCATCTGTTATGTGCCATTCAGTATGTTAGCCAGCTACAGGGGATTTAGCTGTGAGCAAAACCACCTATGGTCCCAAGTCCCCGCTGAACTTGTAGTCTAGTGATAGAGACAGACAATCCAATGGTTATACAGATAAATGGGAACTGACACTGAGGCAGTTTTTATAACATAGTAGTGTGAGTCGGACACGACTGAAGCGACTTAGCAGCAGCAGCAGCAGTGTGAGTCCTTATAATAGGAGATTTGACCCTGGGAGGACAGGGAAGTCTTCCTGGAAAAAGTGATGACATAACTTTTAGGACTGAATTCCAATTAAGTGGCTAAATGGAGAGGAAGATCATTTCCAATCAGTGCAAACATTATTTGCTAATGAGGGAACATGGAATACAAAGTACCTTAAGAAGACAGCTCCCTGGAGAAGGGAATGGCAGCCCACTCCAGTATTCTTACCTGGAGAATTCCATGGACAGAGGAGCCTGGCAGCAGACCATGGGGTTGCAAAGAGTGGGACATGACTGAGTGGCTGACACTTCACTGACACTAAGAAGACAGTAAGCTGTGGTGGGGCAGTGAGGGAAAGGGGGCTGTGGTGTGAGATGGGCAAGGAGTGATCAGAACCATGCAAGCTGATACTTTGATAAGGGATTTTGTATTTATCCTGAAAGCAACAGAAAAACACTGAAGGATTTTAAGCAGGGAAGTGGTATGATCAAAATTTCCTTTAGAAAAGATTGCTTTGGGTTAGCATGAAAAATGGATTCTCAGCAAACAGAATGAATGTGGGCAGAGCAGTTAAAAGGCTATTGCAGTGGCCTTGGGGGGAAATAATGGTGGTGTGAGTGAGGTGATCATGTGGCGGGGAGAGAAGCGCATGTGTTTGTTCCTGTGTATTTGGCTTGAGGAGAGAACACTGACCCATTTGGTGAGATATTGGGTGTAGATGATCAGAGAGGCTGAATTCCTTTGAGAGGTCAACTCAATCAGGCCAAAGGCCAAAAAAGTCCACTAACTTAATGATTTAGTGGTAATAGGAATGATCACAGGAAGAATTTCATTGTTATTGGAGAGAATAGAAACCAGGTTACAATGGATTGATTAGCAAGTGGAAGGGGAGAAAATGAAGACATGTTGTACGTCAACTCTTGTGAAGAATTTTTAGGTTATTTGAGATTTTTCTTGTTTCTTGGGGTAAGCTTGTATCACTGTAAACTTCCCTCCTAGAACTGCATATTCTGTTTTGGAAAATTTTGGTTTTGTTTTCATGTATTTTTAGGTATTTTTTTTTTTAGTCTCTTCAGTGATCCACTAGTTGTTTAGTAGCATATCGCTTAGCCTCCAGGTGGGTGTTTTGTTTTTGTTTTTTTTTTTTGCAGTTTTTCCTTGTAATTGATGACAAAATAAACTCAAAAGGGATTAAAGACCTAAATGTAAGACTGGATACTATACAACTCCTAGAGAAAAACATAGGCAGAACACTCTTTGACATAAATCACAGCAAGATTTTTTTTTTTTTGGATCCGTCCCCTAGAGTAATGGTAGACAAAAGCAAAAACAAACAAATGGAACCTAATTAAACTTAAAAGCTTTTGCATAGCAAAGGGAGCCACAAACCAAATGAAAAGACAACTTACAGAATGGGATAAAATATTTGCAAATGATGTAACCACAAGGGATTAAGCTCCAAAATATACAAACAACTTAATACAGCTATATATATATACAGCTGTGTATATATATATATATATATATATATATATAAATATATATATATAAAACAACCTAGTCAAAAAATGGGCAGAAGATCTAAATATGCATTTCTCCAAAGAAGACATACAGAAGCCAACAAGGCACATGAGAGGATGCTCAACATCACTAATCATTAGGGAAATACAAATCAAAACCTTTGAGATATCACCTTACATCTGTCAGAATGGCTGTCATTAAAAAGAACACAAATAAATGTTGGTGAGAAAAGAGAATCCTCGTACACTATTGGTGGGAATGTAAATTGGTGCAGTCACTGTGGAAAACAGTATGGAGGTTTCTCAAACAATAGTGTTTTGATGGTATAGAGATTGATATTTGGTTTGCAAGGTTGGCACTGCAGACTATTCTAGAAGACTTGGACTTCTAGAAGAAAGTCTGCTTAAAAATTTAGATATGTCTAAGAAGTCTTAATGATTGCAGGGTAACCAGTGAAATTTTACATCTAGAACCAAACATTGACAACTTCAATGTTAACCCTGAGAGCTATCAAACTGTGGACCAAATAGCACAACATCTACTCCAATATATTAGGTTTCCTCAGTGGTGTCTCCTGGGCTGTGCTCATAGCAGGAACTTGCCAGCTTTGTCCAAATGCAACAGTATCAACTTTTGCACAGAAAATTTTCCTTGGTATTTTCTAAATGGTATGTGTTTAGATTATATTAAAATGAAATTGATTGTAGATACTGAAAAAACAAAAGAACTACCCCATGATTCAGCAGTTCCACTCCTGGGTATATATTTTTTAAAAAAACCCAAACTCTAGTTTAAAAAGATACAAGCATCCCAGTGTTCATAGCAGTTCATAGCAGCATTATTTATGATTGCCAAGGTATGGAAGCAACCTTAGTGTCCATCAACAGATGAATGGCTAAAGAGGTGGCATGTATATACAATAGAGTATTGCTCAGCCATAAAAAGAATGAAAATTTGCCATTTGCAGCAAACATTACACGATATCACTTATATATGGAATCAAAAAATACAACAAACTAGTGAATATAAGGATAAAGAAGCAGATACATAGATGTAAAGAACAAGATAGTCATTATCACTGAGGAAAGGGAAAGGGGCAATGTAAGTGTAGGGAATTAAGAGATACAAGCTATTATATATAAAATAAGCTACAAGGATATATTGTACAACATTGGGAATATAGCCAATATTTTATAAAATGTACATTGAAACTGTCAAAAAAATTTTTAAATGACTGCAGATATCTCACATACTAGGCATATCCAACAGCTACTGATTAAGGATGACATAGTAAAAGAAAGCCATCATAGATATTTTTAATGAATATATCTTATTCCTCCCAGCAACATCTACATAAATTTTAAGAACAATGTATATATACATATATATATATATCCATATGAAACATTATATATTCAATATATAGACAGTAATTCATGCAGTTCTTTGCAAAATACTACAAGCCCTTTGATTCACTTTTGAGTGCCATAGTCTACACCATTCATTTCATACTTAACTTGCATTATGATGTTATTTTGTTGAATTCCCTCTGTTTATCCTACAGAAGCCAGCATTTAATAGCAGCTGAAGGAAGGAAAGAGTGACAGTGGTTTAATGTGTACCATTGATTGCTACTAATCCTTGTATATTTTTTGTTAATACCTCGCTATAGGCCTCTTGGAAAATGAAGAGAAAGAGGAGTCAAAACCTTACTTCAGTTGAAGTTGAAACCAGCAGCAGCAGTTCAGATATAATCCAGGTGAGACAAACTTTGCTGACTAAATGATACCTTGAAATTTATTCACATTTGTAAAGATTAGAGGAACCCAAGAGGTATTTCACATTAGTGCCCAAAGTAACTGAAACATTTAATTGAATAACCTTGCTTTTAGGTGAAGAAACAGGACTCAGAAAAGTTTGTTACTTGTCCAAAACTACACAAATTATTGAAAATACAACTGAGATATGCCTCCTGACCACTAATCTGTAGTGTTTTTCATTTTAGTTGTCAGGGTGAGAAAGCTTTAATATTGTTGTTCAGTTGCCCAGTTGTGTCCAACTCTTTGTGACCCCATTCTATTGTGTTAATTTATACATGTATATGACATTATATATATATATAAACTGTATGTGTGTGTGTGTATATATATATAAACTTGAAGTTCATCTCAAAACCTATCTACATGCCCAAATCCAAAGCATATGAACCTTTCTGTAATGCACAGTGTAGATTCTTACTAGAAAGTATAATTCTACACTGACTTATATTAGGACACTGCCAAAAACCCTTCAAAGAGAAGTCTCTTCAAGAAATCTGGACACGCTTCCCATGTGCTTCTCTATAGATTGTGTGTCCCTGATTCTAACTTGGTAGTCAGTATCAAAGACCTGCATATTCATACTATTCTACCATATACCCTAGCAGAGGTCGTTTTCCTCACTGAACCTAGTGTAAAAGTCCTTGGTTTGTAGGAAGAGGGCTTCCCAGGGGGCTCAGTGGTAAAGAATCCACCTGCCAGTGCAAGGAGATGTAGGTTTGATCCCTGAGTCAGGATGATCCTCTGGAGGAAGAAATGGCCACCCAGTCTAGTGTTCTTACTGGGATGGTCCCATGGACAGAGGAGCCTGGCAGGCTACAGTCCATGGGCTCACAGAGTCCTACATGATTGAGCAACTAATCATGCATATGTGGGAAGAATTGACTCAAAGATTATGAAAAATACTTTATCTGTGAAGCCATGTTGAAGACTTTGTTATGTTATACGGTGTCCCTTGTGTTATATTAATAATAAAAAGGTTCATTTGAATAATAGAATTTAATGTCATGAAAAAAAACCTATTTGATACGTTCTTTCAGAATGTGAATTTTATTACTCACTGTAGTTCTCTTTGTACCTTGATTTCCAAGAAGCTTATAACTGAACTTTAATCTATATAAGAATAACTGTTTTTGCCTGCTGCTGCTGCTGCTAAGTCGCTCCAGTCGTGTCTGACTCTGTGCGACCCCATAGACGGCAGCCCACCAGGCTCCCCTGTCCCTGGGATTCTCCAGGCAAGAATACTCGAGTGGGTTGCCATTTCCTTCTCCAATGCATGAAGGAGAAAAGTGAAAATAAAGTCACTCAGTCGTGTCCGACTCTTAGTGACCCCATGGACTGCAGCCTACCAGGCTCCTCAGTCCATGGATTTTCCAGGCAAGAGTACTGGAGTGGGGTGCCATTTTTGCCTAGATGATAATTTTTTGACATGATAATATAAGTGAGAGTATTTAGACAAATGCCTGCCTCATTTTTCATGTCTTTAGGTAAGTTATCTCAAAATGCAATTTAAGATTATGGATTAAGTTTTAATTACAATTGAGTCAATGAGAAGCACAATGTCTTCTAATTTTAGCCTAATTTATGTGCCCTTCAGCAGAAAAACATTGTCACAAGGTACATGACATAACACTAATGGAGGTTTATTTTAAAAAGGTTCCAAGATGGAACATTTCAAATAGCACAGTCAACCCCTGTGTGCCCATTTCCTAGGGCCAACAGTTATCAATTCATGATTGATCTTGTTTCATCTGTATCCTCCCCCTCCCCAGTCACCCCCTTTACTCCCAAATATCATATCATTTCCTCCATAATTATAATTGTTTTAAGAAGGAATCTGAAAGGATGTTGAAAAGCTCTAGACGTGATTTGTGAATGGGAAAAGAAAAAAAACCCTTCACATTGACAGCAAGCAACAACTAAATATAGGATGTGGAGGAAGTGATCACCAACATAGTTTCAAAAGGAAAAGGGTCAACATTTAATCAGAGGCCAGAAAGGAAGAGAGGACTGTATAACTAGTGTTGTGAATAACTCAGCCTCTGAACCTCTTTGAAGCCAAATGTGATAGAACCGTACCTTTGCATATTACGCATCCCCACCTGCTTTGCAGAATCTTCAAAGTCTTTGTGTGTTTTTCATGTAGCCATTGCTTTGTCACTTCTCTGTCCTGTGCATGCAGCTTTTAGCAAGTGCTTTTTCACAAATTAAGTATGACATTTATGTTAAAATTGTTGTTGTCTTTTTATGTAATATTTCTCAAGTTCTTATGTTACTTGCATGAATGTGTGTGGTATGATTGATTTAGGTCCCTGTGATCCTAGCAGGAAGTCCGTTTTCAAATTCATGGTATCTAATTAATCTGGATAAACACTATACATTATCCAGAGATGCCCATTAATTTTTCTGTTTGCCTGTGGTTGTAGCAATTCAAGTAGGAAATAATTGCTTCCGCATGTTTGCCTGCCTGCACTTTGTTAAACTTAGAAATTAAAAAAAAATTATTCTTAACCCCTGGGCTCCTCCCCAGTTATCTTCTAACTGTGGTACTTGTATGTGTGTGTGTGTGTGCACGTGTGCGTGAGCTTTAATTCTGACTGTGCACCTGTCAAATTTCAAGAAAGAGGGCACACAGGGCTACATTGGGTTATCACTTAAGGAAGTGTAGTTGGCTACCCACCACTTGCCACAGTTAGGTGGTTTTTATTATTTTGATGAATTTACTGCAGCCCAGGGTCTTATTTTCAGGGGTCATGCTGTTGTTGTTCAGTCACTAAGTTGTATCCTTCTCTTTGTGATTCCATGGACTGCAGCACGCCAGGCTTCCCTGTCCTTCACTATCCCCTGGACTTTGCTCAAACGCATGTCCATTGAGTCAGTGATGCCATCCACCCACCTCATCCTGTGTCGTCCCTTTCTCCTCCTGTCTTCAATCTTTCCCAGCATCAGGGGTTTTTCCAGTGAGTCAGCTCTTCGCATCAAGTGACCAGAGTATTGGAACTTCAGCATCAGTCCTTCTAATGACCGTTCAGGATTGATTTCCTTTAGGATTAACTGTTTTGATATCCTTGCTGTCCATGGGACTCAGCAGCACCATAGTTTGAAAGCATCAAGTGTCATAGGCTCTAAAATATATCTTCAGCTCACTAAAGAAAGTCTTATCTCACAGAAATGATTTCACATTATCCAAACTCATAAGACTGTTGTATAATATCATAGCAGCCGTTTAGTCATATGAGAGATAAACCCAGCCTCAGTCCAATTGGAAGACACATTCTGACTTTCACCATGTGTTTTCTCCCTTTATGCCCGTCTGCATGGGTTGGCCAGTACAGTTTGACAGTGCTGGTGAGCTATGTGCCTGAATATTTAAAGAGTTTCCAGCTAAGACAGCCTGCTGTGTCCGCTTCCCTGCACAGGATAACTGGAATGGTGTTACCAGTTGTAACTGTAACACTGGAAGGGCACGGGGCCAGCTCCCTCATCCTGTGTTCTTCCAGTGTGAGTTTTTTTCTGTTGTTGTTCACATTACATGGAGAACATCTCTCTTCTTTTTTTTTTTTTCAGTACCCAACAGTAAGCTTTATATCCACTCTTTTTTAATATTTATTGAAATACTTATTGACTTACAACATGACATTAGTTTAAGGTATATAACATAGTCATTCACTAGTTTCATAGATCGGGTACAGCACAAAGCTATTATAAAACATGGAATGCATCCCTTGTGCTATATATTACATTTTATAACTTATTGACTTTATAACTGGTAATTTGTATCTCTTAATCTCCTTCACCTATTTCACCACTCCTCCCACCTACTTTCCTCTGGCAATCACTGGTTTGTTCTTATATCTGTGAATCTGTTTCTGTTTTGTTATATTTATTCAAATGAACGACCTGCTCAAAGTTACAGCAGTTTGATCTGTTTTCCTAACTTCTGCCTCCTCCTACTCCCCTTAATCCTTGATTGAATGCTTTTTATATTTGTTTTCTCCAAGGCCTACAGTCTCTGGAGGCTATTTAAAAAAAATATTCTTTCTCAGTGGGATAATCCTTATTTTGGAGTCACTTTTGATGTTTGCATATCATGTATATCACATTTCACATGCTCCCTAAGCATGAATGCATGTATATGCTTACATATAAATGAAGGTATACAACATTTGTCTTTATCTGACTTATTTCACTAAGCATAATGACCTTCACGTACATCCATGTTGTCACAAATAGCAAGATTTCATTCTACCTTATGGCTGAGTAATATTCCACTGTACATATACCACATCTTCTTTATCTGTTTATCTGTCATTGGACACTTAGGTTGCTTCAGTATCTTGGCTATTATAAATAATACTGTGAACGTCTTTATTCTGATCAGCACATTCTTTCTTTTGTGTGTTGTTAATGTCTGTCAGTCTGCCTTTGGAAAGAATTTTTTTTTCATATTAGGGTACTTCATTTTCCTCTTTTCTAAGTTTCAGACACATGTTACATTGGCTCTTGTACCAACAGTTGTGCAATTTCAAGTGAAATGATAAAAGCATTGACTGTTTTTCAGATTTATATTGAATCCAACCATTGCTGATTACTTCAGTTATATTGTCATAATCTCCAAAGTCACCTCATTTGCTGGGCTCAAGGTTACAGCAGTTTGATCTGTTGCCTAACTTCTTCCTCCTTCTACTCCCCTTAGTCCTTGATTGAATGCTTTTTATATTTCTTTTCTCCAAGGCCTAGTCTCTGGAGGCTTTTTTTTTTTTTAATATTCTTTCTCAGTGGGGTAATCCTTATTTTTGAGTCACTTTTAATGTTTGCATCTCACGTGTATCACATTTCACGTGCTCCCTAATCCTTCGTGGGGTGTTGGACTTCATATTCCTTACCTCCAGTTCCTTCTGATCACGTAGTTTGCAGGTGTCACTTCTGTGGCAGTTTCCCTTCTTTCTCTTCACTTTTTCCTTTTTGATACTAATTTATGCTTGGCCTTTCAGCCACCGTGGGCCATTCATTTTCAAAATCCATGCAGTAAGAGTGTTCTTGGTAAGACCTTGCTTGCATGTCATTTGGAGCTGCGGAAATATCCAACTGGGATTCAGTTAAAACTCCAGGCATTTTTTAGAGATTAAAAACTGTCATGAAAATAATGAGATTTTTTTTTTTAAGGGCATCTTAACCCTCTTCAGAATGCCTTACATAGCCATTTGATTGGACCTTCAGAGATGTCATTTGTGGGATCACCAGTCTGCGCTGCAGCAGACTTCTTTCATTATTTTGCACAATCTTGTTAGCCATGGTTCCCTCCCCCATTTCAAGTTAACTAGTGCAGTCCAGTTTTTTTTAATCTCAGCTCCCGCAAAACTGTATTTTTTTTCTGAAATTCTACTCTATGTGTGTACTATGTGTGTTTTCATGGAGTTAGCCTTTCCTTTTTCTGTGTGACCATGATGAAATTCAGCTACGATACTTCACATGTATCATCTCGTCTAAGCGTTTTAATAACTGAAGGGGTATGTTCTCTTTTCATCCCCACTTTTACAGATGAGGAAAATAAACCTGTTGAGGACCACTCTCAGGAAGTGGTCACCTTCAACACTGGCTCCCGCTTCCTTAACCCCTCCCCATTAGGACTTCTCCCTTTGCCATTCATGTCCGTGTGCTGACCCCACATCAGTTCAGCCAGACCGTTCCACACAGATTGGTTGGAGTGCACAAATAAATACTCCTTACTTCATTTTCCTCTTTTCTAAGTTTCAGACACATGTTACATTGGCTCTTGTACCAACAGTTGTGCAATTTCAAGTGAAATGATAAAAGCATTGACTGTTTTTCAGATTTATATTGAATCCAACCATTGCTGATTACTTCAGTTATATTGTCATAATCTCCAAAGTCACCTCATTTGCTGGGCTCAAGGTTACAGCAGTTTGATCTGTTGCCTAACTTCTTCCTCCTTCTACTCCCCTTAGTCCTTGATTGAATGCTTTTTATATTTCTTTTCTCCAAGGCCTAGTCTCTGGAGGCTTTTTTTTTTTTTAATATTCTTTCTCAGCGGGGTAATCCTTATTTTTGAGTCACTTTTAATGTTTGCATCTCACGTGTATCACATTTCACGTGCTCCCTAATCCTTCGTGGGGTGTTGGACTTCATATTCCTTACCTCCAGTTCCTTCTGATCACGTAGTTTGCAGGTGTCACTTCTGTGGCAGTTTCCCTTCTTTCTCTTCACTTTTTCCTTTTTGATACTAATTTATGCTTGGCCTTTCAGCCACCGTGGGCCATTCATTTTCAAAATCCATGCAGTAAGAGTGTTCTTGGTAAGACCTTGCTTGCATGTCATTTGGAGCTGCGGAAATATCCAACTGGGATTCAGTTAAAACTCCAGGCATTTTTTAGAGATTAAAAACTGTCATGAAAATAATGAGGTTTTTTTTTTTAAGGGCATCTTAACCCTCTTCAGAATGCCTTACATAGCCATTTGATTGGACCTTCAGAGATGTCATTTGTGGGATCACCAGTCTGCGCTGCAGCAGACTTCTTTCATTATTTTGCACAATCTTGTTAGCCATGGTTCCCTCCCCCATTTCAAGTTAACTAGTGCAGTCCAGTTTTTTTTAATCTCAGCTCCCGCAAAACTGTATTTTTTTTCTGAAATTCTACTCTATGTGTGTACTATGTGTGTTTTCATGGAGTTAGCCTTTCCTTTTTCTGTGTGACCATGATGAAATTCAGCTACGATACTTCACATGTATCATCTCGTCTAAGCGTTTTAATAACTGAAGGGGTATGTTCTCTTTTCATCCCCACTTTTACAGATGAGGAAAATAAACCTGTTGAGGACCACTCTCAGGAAGTGGTCACCTTCAACCCTGGCTCCCGCTTCCTTAACCCCTCCCCATTAGGACTTCTCCCTTTGCCATTCATGTCCGTGTGCTGACCCCACATCAGTTCAGCCAGACCGTTCCACACAGATTGGTTGGAGTGCACAAATAAATACTCCTTACTCAGGGGTCAGGATGTGAAGGCACAGATAAATACTGCATTGATTCACATTCAGCCTATTTTGGCTTAGATAGGTTTCCAAAGTTTCATAGATGGGCATTCTCCAGCCAAGAGTCTTGAATTCATTTTTTTTAATCCAGTCATCATCCATTCATTGCCCAGATTAAGCTAACTTCCCTTTAATGCATTTCTTACCTTATCCACCCCAAACTTGACCTTTTGTGTGCAAGATCTGACTCTTTTCTTTCCAGTCAACCTCTCATGGTAATCATCAGGGCAATCGTCTCAGGACTGATTTTTAGAAAGGAGAGTTTTCTCCTCTCCTAAGATTGTAAGTCTAATAATATAGTTGTGATCATAACTGTACTGTCAACCCCTCCCATGAGCTGGTGTCTCCTGACCCTTGGCCTCCAGAAAATATTATTTTCCATCTTCCATGCTCAAGACACACACCCTGCCCTCCCTTTTAATGAATACTGGCTATTCTAAACTGTTTCTGTCTCAGACATTTACACACCCAAGTGTAAAGTTCAAACATGTCCCAGTTAACTCCAGAAGGGGAGGGAGTAGAAATTCTTTTGCAGCACCTCTCACAGATGTCTGAGGAATCCAAGTCTGAGTGAAGCTTGCTAGACAGTTCTGCTTTACTGGAGCAATGCCCTGTGGTACTGTTGTAATTAAGGGTTTGTCTGAGTTCAATTAAAAGCTCCTTGTGCACTGTTCTGTGATAAATTGGCAGTTCAACTTTACTCCAGGCAAAAATTTGGCATATGAGCTCCATAGGACCCTAGTGCCCCTCAAAGTGATGTGATCTGATCAACTGTCATTGTACCATGCTTAACAGAAGCAATAAAAATAAAAAGGAAGGAATAGGACTCGATTCTCAAGCATCTTGTCAAAGAGGTAAGCAGTCTCAAGTTATATCACCAGTTGAGATATGAGTGACTCTATGGAATAGACATTCTCGGGGATCTATTCCGAAAGGTGATGGGGAGAATTAGGTTGCCAAACCACAACAGATGGTCAGGCAAGCAAATGATCAATTAGAAGAATGCTTCACAATGCAGGAACCTGAGGGGAATAAAATTACCAGTGCCAACGGTAAGTTAGAAAAGTTCAGCAAGAATAATTTTCTGAGACTCAAGTCAGGGTGATAAAAGTACTTTTTGTTACACACATGCTCTTGTTCCTCTTGGCACAGCATGTACTCCAAGTAGACATTATGCAAATTTTCTGACTCTAACACGAAACAGCATTTACCTTTTCCTATACCAGTTATCTGTTGCTTTTCCATATTTTATAATAATCTTTCTTTCAGTTACTGCTCTGAATATCATTTGGTAAGGTAAGGAAAGAATATCTGTGGTATGGTGGTTTTAACTCAGGTGGGACCGGCCTGTTTAATAACCACGAACCATACTACCTTTTTGGTTGGATTGGCCTTAGCCCTTTTGTCCTCTGCGGTGATTTAAGTTTTTTTTTTGCCTTGTACCTGGCCTTAGGAACAGACTAACAGATGGATTCCTTTCATTTTTCAAAACCACAGACATTTAAAAAACTCAGTGGCCTCATCACCACTGACAGATGTATTTTAAGAATTTGACTATGGTTGTCTCCAGGGTTTTCTCTGAAAGCTGTAACCTCCAGCATTTAGTTCAGAGTGTGGCACTTTCCGGAGCTGAAGAAAGATTGATGAGTAAAGGAACGAGTGGGTGGAAACATCTTCCAGTCTCAGCATAAATTAAATCCTTTACCAGTTGCACCTGATTAGCTCTTTATGGCATCTTTCAAAAGACGCTGATGCCAGCCCAGGAAAGGCATCAACCAACTCTGAATCCCTGGGGTCATTGACAGGGCCTCCGTGGGGTAACACAGAAGCTGAGGAAGGTCTGGAAGAGCTGATGAGTTCCCCATGTCTAGGTTTATGCTCTATGGTAGTACCCCCAAGAAGCAACCCAAATCCAAAAACAAACAAAAGACAACAATAAGTTTTAGCATCAGTACTGTATGACAGTGAAAATGAAAAGATGACTCAGTAACCCAAAAAAAATTTTAAAAAGTAAACAATTTGCATAGCTAGTCCCTAAATCAGCCGCATTCACCCTTTAAATATACAAAGTAAATATATAAATTTTTCTGACTTATAACAGAAAAAAAATTTAGTAGAAACTGCATTGATATTGCCATATGATTTCAGATGATTGAAGATGTGTTACTTTCAAAAGCAGGCCATTTCTTAATCAGTTTTCCTGGTTGATGATGTTACCATTGCCTCTGTAGGAGCCTGTATTGTCCTGTGATTGTTGCTGATGGTATCAGAAATTTCAGATATAGCAGCCCCTTTATGAGATAAAAACCAGAGCTGTCTCAAGGGCTTTGGAGGAAAAATTGTCTATACTTACCCTCAGCAGCATCATTCATCAACTCACCAACAGATTGACAGACACAAAGACTATATGTGATACAGCCTTTGACCTAGAGGAAAGTCTCATGGGTGAATTATAATGAATCTAAATATTCAAATACCAGTTTGTGAACTGTCAGCAACCATACACCAATTTAAGACACATTTATTGAATCTCCATTGGGGATTTGGAAGGACACACACACACACACACAAAACCATTATCTCTACCCTAGAGGAGCAGAAAAATTGGAAGACAATTTTACAGAACCACGAGTTAGCATTGTTTTATGGAAAAGAGGCAGACTATGAATTCTGACAGATTGATCCAGGTTCACTTTCAGCCCTACATGCCACATGTCAGCTGTATCAACTCATGCTCTTCTGTTTTCTTACCTATAAAAGGGGAATAATGATATTACCTACTCTTAGGGTTATTAGGAGAACTGATGGGATGATTTTTAGCAGAATGAAAATAAGTCTTTATATTATGAAAAACATTTTTAAAAACCACCTTTTGTAATTCAAAAGAAGGCAGTTGCCTTCAGGGGGGCCAGGAGGTTGGAGTAAAGAATGCAAATTGAGAGAATGACAATGCTGTGTGGAGCAGAAGCCAGAGCTGAAAAATGACCCTGTGTATGTGGGAAGAGGTGGCAGGGAGGGACAAGGAGGTAATCCCACAAGTAGAAAAACACTGGTGCCGCGGAACTGGAGAGTCTGGAGGAGAAGGTGTGTAGAGAGAGATGAGGCAGCTAGCAACTGAAGAAGTAAGCTAGAGTGTTTTCATGGTAATTTTAAGCTGATTTTTGCCTTCTTTAAATGTTTCCTCCTTTTCTCAACAGAATTTTCAGTAAAACCTGTATATTCATTAATGCTTTGTACATACAGTTGGATTTGATTTTGGGAGATGGACTCGGGTGTTGAATTCTGTTTTGAAGTGTCTTGATAAGAATCAAGGCTACTACAGGATTCTACTCTTGTCTGGGTCCCATAGATGTGAAAATAATTAAAACTATTTGTAATTTACTTTTAATACTTCTTCAGGAAAAAGAGTATGTGCTAGAGCAAATAAAAAAAGACATTTTGGAAAGCGTGGGAGTTGTCTTAAAATGTGGGAGAGACTTAAAAGAAAAGGAGGAGAGAATGTATTTCAGGTAGAGAGGACAATGTGGGCCAAGGCATGGAGGCAGAAGGCTACCTAATGCTCACAGGGGATTCTGAAGAGAACTATTTTGGTTCTTACGGAGGATGCTTATTAAGAAAGACTGAAAATATTTCCAGATATCTTAGAATCACATTGAAAAGAGCTTTGAAAACCAGTTAAGGGTTTGTACCTGAAGGAGAAAGTAGTCAGGATGTAGAGCGCAGTTTTGAGAAGGAAAGTTGAATAGTGGAGATTTTCTCTAAAGAATTATTCTTTATGTTATGAAAATGCGATAGTCAAGCAGTACTGCAAAGATGAGAAACTAGGGATGAAAAAACCAAGTTGGAATCTGCTGCCTGGAGATTTTAGTACAAGAAGACAAGGGATATTGAAACATTTTGAAGGAAAAATAGCACAACTTGGAAAGGTGTATGGTAGATTAAACCATAAACAGTGATGACAGTTTTGAGATGGAAACCTGGAACAGTGATGTCATTATAAATATAAAGAGGACTTGACCAGAGGAATCTAAGTGGGCAAGGGTGGCACTGAGGATTTGAAATTTCAGCAGGGTCAGTGTCCTTAAGTCAGTTGAAAATAACTGGGGCAAAGACAAGGAGTTAGGGTGACTGATGCAGTGAAGCCATTGTTTGCATCAGTTCAGTCGCTCAGTTGTGTCTGACTCTTTGTAGCCCCATGGACCACAGCACGCCAGGCCTCCCTGTCCATCACCAACTCCCGGAGTCTACTCAAACTCTTCTCCATTGAGTCAGTGATGCCATCCAACCGTCTCATCTTCTGTCATCCCCTTCTCCTCCTGCCCTCAATCTTTCCCAGCATCAGGGTCTTTTCCAATGAGTTAGCTCTTCACATCAGGTAGCCAAAGTACTGGAGTTTCAGCTTCAGCATCAGTCCTTCCAGGGAACACTCAGGACTGATCTCCTTTAGGATGGACTGGTTGGATCTCCTTGCAGTCCAAGGGACTCTCAAGAGTCTTCTCCAACACCACGGTTCAAAGCATCCATTCTTCAGCGCTCAGTTTTCTTTATAGTCCAACTCTCACATGCATACATAACTACTGGAAAAACCATAGCCTTGAAAAGATGGACCTTTGTTGGTAAAGTAATGTCTCTGCTTTTTAATATGCTGTCTAGGTTGGTCATAACTTTCCTTCCAAGGAGTAAGCATCTTTTAATTTCGTGGCTGCAGTCACCATCTGCAGTGATTTTGGAGCTCCCAAAATAAAGTCAGCCACTGTTTCCACTGTTTCCCCATCTATTTGCCATGAAGCAATGAGACTGGATGCCATGATCTTAGTTTTTTGAATGTTGAGCTTTAAGCCAACTTTTTCGCTCTCCTCTTTCACTTTCATCAAGAGGCTTTTTAGTTCTTCTTCACCTTCTGCCATAAGAGTGGTGTCATCTGCATATCTGAGGTTATTGATATTTCTCCCGGTAATCTTGATTCCAGCTTGTGCTTCGTCCAGCCCAGTGTTTCTCATGATGTACTGGGGAAGATTGAAGGTAGGAGGAGAAGGGGACGACAGAGGATGAGATGGTTGGATAGCATCACTATCTCAATGGACATTAGTTTGAGTAAGCTCCAGGAGTTGGTGATGGTTAGGGAGGCCTGGCTTGCTGCAGTCCATGGGGTCGCAAAGAGTCAGATATGACTGAGTGACTGAACTGACTGACTGACTCTTCATATAAGTTAAATAAGCAGGGTGACAATATACAACCTTGACGTACTCCTTTTCCTATTTGGAACCAGTCTGCTGTTCCAAGTCCAGTTCTAACTGTTGCTTCCTGACCTGTATACAGATTTTTCAGGAGGCTGGTCAGATGGTCTGGTGTTCCCATCTCTTTCAGAATTTTCCACAGTTTATTATAATTTAACCCCCTGAAGTTTTATTTGAGGGATTGAGTGTAAACATAAAAATAATAATTACCAGGATGAGTTGGGACACAGAAGGTTATCTAAATCAAGAGGGAAAAAAATTCCAAGGGACTTCTGCATGCTTCTCCATATTAATAAATGTTACCATCACTCACAGCTACTCATGCCAAGACTTGAAATTCTCTCCATCTTTCACAGCCTGTACTTAACCAATCTACCAATCTTACTGACTCAGCCTTCAAATATATACTCTGTTCTGTCACCTCCATAGCTACCCACCTGGTCAATTCACTAATATCTCTCACCAGGACCAAAATAATAGCCCTATAAATGTTTCCACTGCTTATTTTTGACTCCACAGTGTGAAAATATGAGTATCTCATCCAAACATGTCAGATTATGCTTTTCTCCTACTTACCGATAGAACCTTCTGATGGCTTGTTTTCTAGAAAAAATTATTGAAGATAATTGATTGATTGTGTTGATTTAGAATGTGTGTTAATTTCTTCTGTACGGCAGAGTGACCCAGTTATACATACATGCATACATATATTCTTTGTCATATTCTTTTCCACTGTGGTTTGTCACAGGATATTGAATGTAGCTCCCTCTGCTATACAGTAGGACCTTGTTTATCCATCCTATATGTCATAGCTTGCCTCTGCTAATCCCCAACTCTCAGTGCTTCCTGCCCCTGCCCCTTGATGCACAGTCTGTTCTCTATGTCTGTGAGTCTGTTGTCTCATACATATGTTCATTTGTGTGGTTATCTTAGATTTCACAGGTAAGTGATGTCATATGTGTACTTGTCTTTCTCTTTCTAACTTACTTCACTCAGTATGATGATCTCTGGGTCCATCCACATTGCTGCAAATGGCATTGTTTCATTTTTTTTTTATGGATGAATAATATTCCGTTCTTTTTTATAGATGAATACTATTCCACCACATCTTGATCCATTCATCTGTCAGTGGACATTTAGGTTGTCTCTATGTCTTGGCGACTGTGAACAGTGCTGCATGAACATAGGGTTTCATGTGTCTTTTTAAATTTGAGTTTTGTCTGGATATGTGCCCAGGAGTGGCATTGCTAGATCATATGGCAACTCTATTTTTAGTGTTTAAAGGAACCTCAATAGTGTCTACACCGGTTTACATTTCCACCAACAGTATGGGAGGTGAACCCTCTGATGGCTTCTGCTCACATTTAGAACAAAATGAAGTGCCCTCCAAGCCCTGTATGACCTAGGGGGCCTCACCTTTCTGTCCTCACTGCCTACTACTCATTCCTTTTCTCACTTCACTCTAGTCACCCTCATCTTCCTTGGCCTCCAACTCTCTAAGTTTATTTTTCCTTCACATCCTTTTCCCTTGTTCATAAGGCCTAGACTCCACAACTCCCCACCCTCAGCAATGCACATGGATTTTCTTGACTTGCTTTTTAACTCACTTTCTTTCTGTGAATTTATGGAGTATCAGTTACTGACCTAGATATTGGAGATACAGCAGGTAAAAATTAGGTACTACTCCCAGTCTTCATGGTTCTTCCATTCTAGTGGGGGGATCTGACAGCAGACAAGATAAATAAGTAAACTCTGTTGCATGGTGGACAATGGTAAGCGCTAAGGTGAGAAATAGAGCAGAGGAAGGGGTAGGAAGTGTTGTTGGGCGATGAGAGTGAGAGCAGTTTTATATAGGGGGGCAAGCAAGGCCAAGCTGAAGGAGGGTGTTTGAGGAGAGACTAGAAAAAAGTTGGGGGAATAAACAAATCCACAGCAAGTCCAAGACCTGGAAGAGGCGAGTGTGGAAGAGAACTATGAGCCCAGAGAGGCAGCTGTGTAACTTGATTCACTCTCCTCTTACCTGCGTTATTTTTTTCACAGAACTTGCAGAGTTACATAACAGTCATTTTTCTTATTTACTATCTTTCTGCCTCGCTAGAAAATAAGCTCCATAAGCTCTTCATCATAGCAGCATCTGACCCATACAGGAAACTCAATTTTATTGAATACATTAATGAACCAAAGGGAGGTACCTAGAACATAGCATTAACTATGAGAGAATAAAAACAGGAAGGGTCTTGGAACTTGGCAGGAGGGCACAAACTGGCCTGGTAGCCTTCATGGGTCCTTGATAAGATGTTTGGGATGGGTGTGGAGGGGCAAGGAAACAGAGGGAAACCGAAGTGATATCAACAGTTCTAAGGCTTCCTTAAGGACAGTTGAGAGAAAATTGTTACACAGTTGACTATGATGTGTTCTTTCTCCTCTCTCCAACTTTTTTATGATTTATTTATCCTCTTAAATAGATACTTCACAAAACTGAGCATGTGGTATTATGCTGATCCTTTGTATCCCTTGGAGAACTGACAAATCCCACTCTTCTCATTGTTAACATAATTTTAATTAAGGTATCTAAAACCTCTCGTTAAGACTTAACTGTAATCTCATTTACTGTGTGGGAAGTGTTATCTATTTCATGACTAGAGGTAAAATCTTAGGAAAGAGATATCCCCAGACTGCAGAGTATGAGACACAGTTAGGCCTAAGAGACTGGAGAACATTCCTATAATGAAATGATGTATGTGAAAGAACTCCACAAGTATCAAAGTATATAAATAGTGTCATTGAAAAAACAACTACATGTTTTCTTGTCTCAGCTCGAAAAAATCCAGACCTTCAAAACTACAAGTACATTGTAAACAAACAAAAAACAGTTTCCTATGAACTCAGATATTTACACAGTGTCATTCAAAAAGAAATACTGTAGGCTGTGAATTATTTATCCAAAACATTTTAAACATGCCTATGCCAAAGAATAAAGGAAATATAAGAAAGGAAAAGAAGAAGTCTCTCCTGCGATAGAGATGGTAAAGCTTTGTTTAAGTAATACCTGGGCAGGGGAGTGAGTGGACATATCTGATCCTCATGGAAACAGACCTACACATAGCAAGGTCAAAGCAGAGAGCTAAATAATAAAATGCAAAAGTAATTTCAGAAGACTGAGTTAATAATACCACCCCCAAGAGTTCCTGCTGAGAGTCCTGCCATTTTTTTTTTTAAGCTTGGATTCTTTTATCTTGTCTGATTTCCATCATAAGGAGAGGTTACCAAAGAAAATAAACACAACTGAGCAGGATCATCATAGATTATTACAAAGTGGTTATTACTAAAGGCATTAAGTAGTTCATTCCTCTCCTGAGGTTCCCTTGTGATTGCTGTTAACTGTGGTGGGAAATAGTGTGTGCTGCCTAAGTGAAAGTGTTAGTCACTCAGTCCTGTCCAACTCTTTGCAACCCCATGGACTGTAGCCTGCCAGGCTTCTCTATCCATGGAATTCTCTAGGCAAGAATACTGGAGTGGGTAGCCATTCCCTCCTACAGGGGATCTTCCTGACTGAAGATCGAACCCAGGTCTCCGACACTGAGGGTAAATTCTTTACCATCTGAGCCATCAGGTAAGCCCAGGCTGCTTATAAACTAGTCAAAAAAGATTCAGTTCAAAGGAGAGACGCTTAAAGTATGTAGATCTTCCTTACATGTCAACACATCAGAAGATAACTTTAAATTTTCTGTTACATCAGAAATAAATAAGATATCCATTTTAAAGTCATTTTGCAAGATGAGCTTTTGAAAGTATATGCATTTTATTTACTTCCTGGCACATGAATTTATTCACAGTGTAAGAATAAAAACATTTTGAAATAGACCAAAGTAGCTTAGAATCAGTTTTATTTATTTCCCCTACCTGCAAAGCTTGCTTGCTCTTGATTTGGGTGGAATAGAAAATGACAGTGATGGACAGCCTCACTGCTGTTTCGTTGCTAGGTTACATGTGTGCCCATTTAACCTGCTCCCTGACAGAGCGCTGTTTCCTGAACACCATGTAAAATACGTGCCTTTGTTTCCTGGGAGAGGAGAGAAGAATGGTTGATAGCCTCTCTGTTCCACATTTGTTTAGCAGTTTAGAGGGGACACACAAAGGCGAAGGATACACACACAAAGGGTGAGCTCCAAAAAACTGACAGCTCCATGCCACACACAGGTGGTGTAGTCGAGCCTCATGCATCTCAGCACGTGTTCAGAGGTTTTCAGATCAAGGAGCAGACAGAGCTTTTGCTTTGCTCCCTGTCTTCTCCATATTCCTTTTTTACTGTCTTTGCCCCACCTTCTCACACACTTGAAAATACGTGGAAGGAGCTTCTGGGTCTATTTTCCTGAGTGGTATAAACAAACTCATGCTTCCCTGGTGGCTCAGACGGTGAAGAATCTGCCTGCAATGCAGGAAACCAGGGTTCAATCTCTGGCTCAGGAAGATCGCCTGGAGAAGGAAATGGCTACCCACTCCAGTGTTTTTGCCTGGAGACTTGCGTGGACAGAGGAGCCTAGTGGGCTACAGTCCATGGGGTAGCAAAGAGTTGGACACAACTGAGCAACTCATGCTTATAAATAAACTCTCTCTCTCTACTCCTCCCACCCACCCCATCTCTCTGATCTAAAGAAGTGTATTCCCAAAATATAAATTTATTTTGTGTGAGCCTTGAAAAATAGGCTTACAGAGTTTGCAAAGTTATGGGATACCTGGCTTCTGATTGTCATATTCTACCCCCCCAAATTCTCCCAACTCCACTTAGCCTCCATCCTCTCCCCCCACCACACACACACCCACTACACACATACACACACAGACACACAGACACACACACACACACTCCCCTCACTTTCAGTGCCACCGACCTCCTGACTCCTGCATTCAACACATTAAGGCTCTGCAACCCACTTTAAGCAGATTTCCTGTTTTGTCAGAAGACCAGGTGTCCCTTCCCTCAACTTCCCAGGTGTGCTCCCCAGTCTCGGCTGCATTCTTCCCCATCATACTCTTGGGCCCGAGGCCCCAGCCTCCCCAGACTTCTCATTGCACTGATGTCGAGTTCATTCTCTGTGTCTACTCTGTAGCAACTAGGGCTGGGACTGCCCTTCCCAACATGACATCCACCTAAGATTTGGATTTCTTAAAAATCTACTGCAGTATTGGTAGGAATGTAAATATTCCTTTGAAGAAATGATAGATGTAAATATGATATTTATAATGCAACCATACTTGAGCTGCATGCCAGTATAATTTTTGACAACATGTATGTTTGTCTCTCTTCATAACATGTCCCTAAAGTATGCTTTATGTTCTCTCTCTGATATGGGCATTGATGTTCAAGGTCATTTTTTCACCTTATAATATACCCTTTGTTTTGGTGCAGCTTTAAATAAAAAGCTTGTTTTTCAGATTTTAGATGAAAGTGACACTGATGTTCCATTGAAACAAGAAAAAAAGGAAGTTTCTCTTATGAAAAAAGGTAAAAAAAAGAATTCAGTTTACATATATTAGTTGTAATGTCTTGAGTTGTTTTCAGTTTGACTTAAGTGACATGTCTTATGGTAGCAGTTTGGATTTTGAAAAGTTAAATCTGTTGTTCCATCAGTGGGAGGAGAGGTGATAGAGACTGAGCTGCCAGTCTCCCACATTTTGAAGGGGCCCTCCCTGCCTGAGAGTAATGCCCCCTGCATGACCTCACTGCCTAGAATTCCCAAGAGTGCATGGATGCCACCCTCCTGATCAAATTTTATTTAGAAATCTGCTGAGGATTGATATCAGGTCTGTCATTTTCAGAAGCTATTTTTGAAAATGATGATGACCTTCCTCTGTTTTCAATCATTTAGCTCTTTCCCTATTTTGCATGACTCCTCTGAGATCACTAAGAGTAGTTCAACAAACACATTTATTATCCATGGGGTGTAATTTGTCTCAGATGAGAGATTTGACCTTTTTTAAAACATAAAGTTGCCATGTTATAATTTTCAATCTAAAGACAATTTCCCAGGACAGAGAAGCTGGAAACAAACTAGACTCAGAAAATTTTATTTTCTTTAGTATTCATTCATTATTATTACTAGAATTCATTATGTTCATATTATTATTATACCATTGTCTCCTTTATTGTAATATTATGCCATTGGTCTAAACAGCAGAACCACTATTTTTTCATTGTCATCTTCTTAATCTGAAATAAGTTTTAAAAGCTTTCTTAGTCTCCTAAATAGGTCTCTGTTCATTTTGACTCAGTCACTCCCAGTCATTTTTGTATTGATCCATGCCATCATTTCGTGTTCACTCTTAGATGTAAGCACTCCTTTCCTTTATACTTTGTTGCTTAGGTAACCTAATCAGTCATTCATTCACATCTTTATATTTGAACCCATTAGTGCGGGCCGTAAGAAATCACACTTTTTCTTTTTCATCATAATTGGGATAATTTGCCATTACACAATCAAGATTTCTATTGTAAGAATCTCTTAATTTTAAAGCCAATCTTTTATAGAAGTTTCAAGCTATTAACGTGCCTTCAAGTATGTGCCAGTTGGATTTCCAAATTGTAATAGAAAAATTGTTAGTACAATTTTGATCCTAAAATTAACATTTAATTTCAAATACTCATCCTGGATTTGGAAGGAACAAATTGTGAAATATTTTCAAATGACTATAATTATGAATTAGTTGGCTATTAGATTAAGAAATTTCACTTTGCATGCAGATCATGAGTAAAACCAACAGTGCCTGCAATGTGCTTGTAAAACCTCTCTGTCTATTCTCTTTTATGTCTCCTTAGAGTAGTCGGGCAGGTCCTAACCATCTAAAACGTTTCTTGTTGCTTTCCTGTTCCACTTGGCCTTCAATGGCCTTGGACTTTGTAGCAAGGTTTACTTGGTGGAACAATATCACAGTTATCACAAAGAATTCTAGAGTTAGATGGAAGAAGGACACGTTGACTTATTTCTTAGACTCTCCCCAAGATCCTCTCGAAACCAGTCCAAGGGGATCAAAGCATTTCTGCTTTTCTATGGCCTGTTAACAAAGCACTCACCTCTCTGAACCTCTTGATTCCGAGGTTCCCTGAGTGAGAAGACGAATTCAATGATTGTAGGTCTCTTACTGCTTTAAAATCCAGCTCTCTTCCAGGGGCACATTTCTGATTGGGGTCTTTCAGGATGTCTTTGAACCTGAACTCAAAGGAAGAGAGTAAGATACTGGGGAAGACAAGTTGTTGTCTGGGTGCAGAGGCTACTGAGAGAAGGGACACTAAACAGTTCCAATTAGTCATCCCGTGCACACCAATAACAGAAAATAAGCATCATTAGAAATAAATTACAAAAAAAACAAGCTACAGAGGCTCTCAGATTCTTGTACACTATGTACACTTTATTAAGAGGTTATTGTAAATTGTCTTGAGAAGATATTGGTGCAGTTTTACAAAAGAGTGTTTGAATACAAAGCCAAATTGCATGCAAGTTGTTAATGAGCTGCTCACAGTTCCTTTAGTTCACTCTTATGTGTGATTGCCAAAATGTAGTTATCTTCATTTTTGTCTATGTTCTTTTGAAGAAAAACAGGAGCTGTGCAGTGATACCCCAGAAATGAGAAATTCTTCATCACCTAAATGGGAAAGGTGAGTGTACTGCAATTATACAAAATTCCAAGGGAGTACAATTATACTGTTGAAAAGTAATTATCAGTGTTTAAATACAAGAAGAAAGAAAATAATAGCAACAAGCAAAGGCAATTAAAAGTGGAACAGAATTTTAAAGGAGACAGGAAAGAATAGAATACCCTAGATATCTTACTCTTTTCCCAAACCTTTTTCTTTTGTGAGGATTCAGGAATGGAACAGGCTTAACTTCCTACTCATAGCAAGCAGCTAATTCAAATTATTCTAATATAGTCAAAGAATGAAAATATCATGTATATGTAAAGTATGACTATGAAATCATGACCAAGTTTTTTTTTTTGTATGGCTTATAATCTTATTTCCATACATATATGTAAGTGTAATAATCATTGTATGCTAGGATATTCTTGACATGAGGCTTTTGTCATCAGCTGAATATTTTGGCTATCTAATAGAGGGAAAAAAATGTTTTCAAGGAAGCAAATTCTTGCCTCACTCTGCTCTGAATGTGTCTGTATGCGTATGTGTGTATGTGTATACACATGTTGTGTATGTGTGTTTGTGTATTATTTCATATATTATTTTTAGGTTTTTATGAACTTTTGGTTTTCTTCAAATAATCTTTGAATCATATCTAAAATATGAATGTTAGAACTATGATCCAGTTAAGAAAATCTTAATGGAAGAATCTTATCAAATTCATTTAGTAGTGGTAGTAATAATAAAGATGATTATAAAGACAATGATAACTAGGTACCATCTACTGAGAACTTCATAACAGTAGGCATAAATTCTGTGTGTATCTTGTATAATCTTTGGCACCGCTCTGTGAAGTAGGCTCTGTTATTATGTGGCAGGAGAAGAAACAAAGGTTCAGGGAGGAATGTGTGTCTTCTGGTGTAGTGCATTTTACCCTCCATGACAGCAGCAGCCTGAGTTTCCAGCATCCCCAAAATGGTAAAATAAAAAAAGAAACTTTAAGGACTTCTCTAATAAAATTTCAGCATAAAGGAGGTTATAATTAATAAGTGCCAGACACTGTGTGAATGTTCTTTAATGGACAATTAAGCATTAGTTATAATGTTCTTAATCTTAAATAAAGTATCAGCTGAAGTTAGACAGTATAATTAATGCCGGTAGAAGCACTTTCCATTTGCCATAAACTATTATCCAATTTTTTTAAAAAAACCCATATAGTGTGAATACAGGAAACTCTCTAGAGCTGTGGTCTTAATTCATGGATGTTAGCATGAAGGGATTACAAAAATATCCTTTTCACTTGATAGACAAGGCTCTGCATCATCCGGCCCCAACCTGCCTCCCCAGGTTTGCCTCCCATATTGTGTATCCCCTAGCCCTCTTAAGCATTTTTATTCTCATAATACTGAAACCTGTAGGCCTCATTAACTCACTATACACTACTTCATGAATCATCATTGTTAGTTAATCTCCATGCTGCAGCCAGTTATCTTTTTAAAACATGTGTCAATCAGATTACCTCCCTCCCATGTAAGAAACCCTCGAGTGGGAGCACCTGCTCTGCTTAAAATAAGCTCCAGTCCCCAAGCCATAGCCAGTACCTCTCAGGTCCACTCTGCATCTTCCTGTGTGCCCCGCCCCTGCGGCCCAGGCCTTCTCAAGTATCTCTCAAAGACCCTAGTTTGTTTCTACCCTAGTATCATTACACTTCACCTGAAACACTCTTCCTCCATCAGATCTTGACTAAATATTTCTTTCAACTGACTTTGCTTTATTTCTGGACCTACCTTTAGCACTCACTCTCCCACAGGCTGGTGGCTCAGACTGTAAAGAATCTGCCTGCAAGGCAGGAGACCCGGGTTTGATCCCTGGATCAGGAAGATCCCCTGGAGAAGGAAATGGCAACCCACTCCAGTATTCTTGCCTGGATAACTCCACGGACAGAGGAGCTTGGCAGGCTGCAAAGAGTTGGACACAACTGAAGCAATTAACATTTTCACTCTCCCACAGGCTAAAGTAGAACTTGAGTTTAAAAACTCCTTTCAACAAATAAGAGGCAAGTGGTAGATGACTGCTGTTGTTAAAAATAAATTATTGCCAATTCTATTTAATTGTGGTTACCCAAAAACCTTGAAACAAGATTTTTAGGAATAAACAGTATTCATATAATTGAGAATTGCTTTTATATAGCTGTGTAAATGGCAGTTTTTAGCATTACATTTATGTCCATGCATTCATTTGTTGTATATTAACACCTCATTTGTTGTGTATTAATATTTTTTCATTTATTAGATCTAATATGATTTCCACTTAGAAATTCTAACCCTCAGCTTGTTTTTGCCCAGTATGCCAGTGGAAGATTTAAATCCAAGTTCTGGATACAAAGCCAGAGTTTCTGTGAGTGGTGGTTGTAAAATTGCTTCTTCACTGACAGAATCTTTTCAAAGCACGTCTGTCAAGGAAACAGTAAGAAAATTGACATCTAATTTAAGGTAAAGATATTTACCTGCTTTGTTGAATTTTCTAAGCAGTGACAACTCCTGATTTTCTTTCTCTATTGAGTGGCAATATTATTGAGAAAATTCAATAGAATGACTTTATGATTTGTCTCCTAACTGCACTGATTTAGATATAGTGTGGGTTACATGTCTTTTGAAATCAAATTATTGTCACTAACCGTCCTAGTGTTACATGGTCCAGCAATATAGTAGATGTTAGTTTTCTCTCCAGTGTAATAAAGAATCAGAATTTGTAAGGATAGAAGGTAGGACAGAAAGGGCTATTAAAAACAAAGGAATGAGGGACATTTATCATGAAGGGGAAAAAGAAAATTGTTACTGAATTTCTCCTTCCTTCTTCCTTCCCCTCTTCCTCCTTCCCTCCCTCCCTTGTTTCCCTTCTTTTTTTTTTAATTCTGCCTCACTAAGACCCTAATGACATTATGGCCTTCTAAGAAGTCTTTTTTGTAGCTTTAGATGCTGAACTTATTGAGAGAAACTAAGTTTTACTTTTTGCTTCAGTGTAGAATCTTAATATTCGTGGGCATGGTTAATGAGGGATTTAAATGTCTGGATCTCAGTTCTCAAAGGATGGAGTTGTTCAGTTGCTGTGTTGTGTCCAACTCTTTGAGACCCTGTGGACTGTAGCCTACCAGACTTCTCTGTCTGTGGGATTTTCCAGGCAAGAATACTGGAGTGAGTTGCCATGGCCTCCTCCTGGAGTTTCAGATTCATGTCCATTGAGCTGGTGATGCCATCCAATCATCTCACCCTCTGTTCCCCCCTTATCCTCCTGCCCTCAGTCTTTCTAAGCATCAGGGTCTTTTCCAGTCAGTCAGCACTTCGCATCCAGTGGCCAAAAATTGGAACTTTAGCTTCAGCATCAGTCTTTCCAATGAATGTTCAGGGTTGATCTCCTTTAGGATTGAACTGGTTTGATCTCCACACTGTCCAAAGGACTCTCAGGAGTCTTCTCCAGCACTACAACTCGAAAGCATCAATTTTTTGGTGCTCAGCCTTCTTTATGGCTCAAGTCTCACATCTGTACTACCTGCAAGGATGGAGACCTGAGCATAAAGTTCAAAGTTCAGAGATTTTCCAAGTAGGGACCAAAGATAGGGGGCTTCACAATCAAGCCAAAGAAGTTACTATACAGAAGAATGCCCTCAAATAGGTGTCATATGAGAGGGTGGGGGTCAGGAGCAGAAACACCACTAAATTAGTACAACCAGTTGGTTTGGTTGGGCTTCACAGACTGTGTGAGCAGCCTGGATAAGGTAAGAGACTTTTAGCAGAAGGAAACACATAGTGTGCTCTAGCTGGAGAAGTATTTTCCCTCAGGACATTTTGACTTTCTTATCAGAGACTGACACAATCTTCCTGAAGAAGAGAGTTGGCAAAGAATGCAAACAGTAGGAAGAGAAAGGTGAGGTAGGGCATATATATAGGGAGCTAGGGCCCCTATTTAGGACCAGGACAGGGTCTAGGGTCCTGTGTGTGAAAGTGAAGTCGCTCAGTCGTGTCCGACTCTCTGTGACCCCATGGACTGCAGCCTACCAGGCTCCTCCATCCATGGAATTTTTCAGGCGAGAGTGCTGGAGTGGATTGCCATTTCCTTCTCCAGGGGATCTTCCCGACCCAGGGATTGAACCCGGGTCTCCCGCATTGCAGGCAGACGCTTTACCGTCCGAGCCACCAGGGAAGCCCCCTGTGTGTGAAAGTAGACTGCAAACCACTGGAAGACATGGATGCCATTCTGTTGTTGCCCTGGGCTCTAGGGAAGTCTCTGTGGCAGCATCCAGGGCCTTGGGGCTATACTACATGAGCATGAAGGCACCTGCTATCCTTTAGAAACATACATCTAATGCCTACCCTGCGCCGGGTGAAAGAGGGAAGCTCTTGTTATAGGTAGGTGGATCCACTTTGGACTTTGCATCAGGACACATTTTCACTAATGACAGTAGGAACCCAGTGACAAGGTGTTGACCAAGGAATGAAGTCAGAGGGCTGCATCCCTGAACACTAACTCATGACCACCAACTCTGCATGTGCCTGGGTTGGCAGGCTTGTACTAGCATGGGAATAGAACAGAAGAAAACCAGACCTCAGGACAGGACCAATATCACCCAATGATATGGTGGATGTCAATGTCATATTGCCATGGCCTACAGTATAGTCCCTAAAGAATGGGATTCTCCAACCATTTTCTTGCCTTCTGTCAGTACTTGATCAGAAGTTTTATGTAAGATCTTCATCTTTGATGTTGGGTAGCCATAAATTTGAATCCTGGATTCTTACTAGTCATAAGATTCAGGCATGTCAGTTGGTCCCTAAGATATGGTAGTATGCAATAAATTATATATGAATATGCCTGTGTACATCTGAATAAATATGTGCATATTATTTTAAAATGTATGGACAATGTATATGACATGTCCAATGACTGGAACATTGCTTCAAGTGAACCAGGCCTTCTTGATAATAATCAGTTCAGTTCAGTTCAGTCGCTCAGTCGTGTCCGACTCTTTGCGACCCCGTGGACTGTAACCTACTAGGCTTCTCCGTCCGTGGGATTCTCCAGGCAAGAATACTGGAGTGGATTGCCATTTCCTTCTCCAGGGGATCTTCCCGACCCAGGGATCGAACCCAGGTCTCCCGCATTGGAGGCAGACGCTTTAACCTCTGAGCCACCAGGGAAGCCCCTTGATAATAATAGCTATTAATAGCTATCATTTAAAAATCATTATTATTTTATTTTATTCATTCACTCAAGTGGTTTGTATACATTAGCTCCTTACACAAACTTACAAAGCTGATATTATTTTTAACTATTTTTTTTTTTTTT
>SJYT01028030.1:145403-166319 GCA_006410635.1 Cephalophus harveyi | reverse complement strand
GAAGTGACTTAGCAGCAGCAGCAGCAGCAGCAGTGTGTTTTCTTTCATTTCACCAGTGAAGAAAGATTTCTTGTCTTCTGTGTTATGTTTTTTTCTTCCTCCTTATACTGTACTGTTCTATTGTTTGGTCCATATGTCAGTCCTTGTGTTAACTAGACTTTAAATTCTTCCAGGCATGAAGGTTTTGGTGGCCTATCTACAGTGTGGAGGGCTCCATATTCTTTATAATCATGATTGTCCATCAGACTTGTCTTGCTTGTCACAGATAAGAGAGTAGTCAGTTCCTTGGCAGGGTGTGGAGTGTTCCCTCCACTTAGGTCACTTTGAATGTGACATCATCTCTATCCCTTTCAACACTGCTAAGTGGGCCTCTTCCATTAAAAATGGTAGTTCTTATTGCCCATTTTATCACCCAATTATGCTCCGTTTAGCATTTTCCTATCTTGCATTATGTTTGTTTTATGTGTGTTAATTTGTTTAATCTGCAAATATAGTAACTCCTTTGAAAACAGATTGAATCTTTCACACCATGTCTAACATATATTAGTAGATTTTCAAAGAACACTTTAAATTGAAAGGGATTAATGTAAAAAGCAGTGAATAATATTGCTGGATGTTAAAGTATTTTCAAATAATGGGGTGCATCTGAGTTGTGTAGTTAGTAAGAGGTAAATAAGGTAAACTGAGATCCAGATTGCTGAATTTTGTCAGATGGTCCTAAATATTGAAGCAGTATCAAATCTCAGATCACTTTCAACGACAACAGTAATGTGTGCCAGGCACTGTCCTAAGGGCCCTGCATATGTTAACTCATGTAAACCTTACAGCCACCCTATAAATAGATAGTTTCATTATCCCTATTTTACAGATGAGAAAATTAAGGTATGCAGAGGTTAAGTAATTTGCCCAATATTACATAACTCTTAAGTGGTAGAGCTGTGATTTAAATCTTGGCAATCTGGTCTCACAGTTTTTACTCATAAATCCTAACCTGTAATGCCTTTTTAGTTTATCATTGTATATGTAAACTTGATGATAAGTCAGACTTCATTGATTTCACCTGTACAAAAGTACAAGCATGCTTTATGTTACCTTAACTTTTAAAAATACCAAAAAAAATTTAAAAAGAAAGTCACTTTTTATAGGTTGCTGCCAGTTACAGCAACCCCCTCCAGTATTCTTGCCTGGAGAACTCCATCGACAGAGGAGCCTGGCAAGCTTCAGTCCATAGGGTCGCAAAGAGTCAGACATGACTGGGCAATTGAGCATGTACGCCTACCAGTTATGGAAGCAAAAGAAAAGATCACAATTTTTTTTTTTTTAATTAGCAATTGAGGTCTGCCAAAAATCAGGGTTTGACTCCTGGGTTTAAATAGTGGAGCCATGTCATTTCTATAGCCTTTTCACTGGGTGAAGAAGGGAGTTTCACTCTTCCTCAGGTAGGAGGCTTGCTCTTCTGCTTGGCCAAGACCAAGCTTATTATTAACTAATTTATGCTTCAAAGAGAACAACAAGATAATGTGGAAACTCTATGTATCTCTGCTCATATATAGAAAGAGTGGAGCTGTGTTAATGCAAGAAAGATCTTTCTTAAGGAAAAAGTACTCTGTTGAGAAAGGATATGCCCATGGACTGAAAAGGAAATGGCCCTGAGCTGGAGCTTTTCAAAGCCTGGCCATCATACATATGGAGACAGAGCTGATTCAGGGTTGTGGCTCAAGTAGCTGAACTAGAGTGGAGCTGTGTTAATGCAAGAAAGATCTTTCTTAAGGAAAAAGTACTCTGTTGAGAAAGGATATGCCCATGGACTGAAAAGGAAATGGCCCTGAGCTGGAGCTTTTCAAAGCCTGGCCATCATACATATGGAGACAGAGCTGATTCAGGGTTGTGGCTCAAGTAGCTGAACTCGATAAACATTTGCAGCTCAAACTTGCAGATACAGATATGGTTTCTGCAGAAAAGGGCATCATAACCAGTCCTGGATCACAGTCCTGGATACAAACAATAGCTCTGAAGGATCTTTAGGATACTTATGTCTTGAGCTTCCAAGAAGAGAGATAATGTTATTAAAGACAAATTCCTGATTTTATTATCAAGTTTGGGGGTAGAACTAAGTGTAAATGCTCCAAGGGAAGAAGGGGTGTTCCAGGTGCAAAAAGACTCCCCGTGAATGGCGGCACTTGGTTCATGTGTGTGTGTGTTAGCCACTCAGTTGTGTCTGACTCTTTGTGACCCCATGGAGTCTAGCCTGCCAAGCTCCTCTGTCGATGGGATTTTCCAGGCAAGGATACTGGAGTGGGTTGCCATTTCCTTCTCCAGGGGAACTTCCCGACCCAGGGATCGAACCCGGGTCTCCTGCATTGCAGGCGGATACTTTACTGTCTGAGCTACTAGGGAAACCCACTTAGTTCATGAGCCCCCCCAAAATACACAGCATCCACCTGGATACTCCAGACGCCGGTTTATTCCTATTGTTTTGTGCTGAGCACCTCCTTGTGGGACCTTCTGTGGATTAGAGGATCACTATCTCTGTCTTAAAGGGAACCTAAAGTTTGAGGGTGGAGAGAGGTTTGATGAAATATATCCTCAGGAACAAAAGAAGGTGTCATTGAAGATTATCACTGAAGAAAGGGACTCAGGACAATAAATAAAGGAATTTTTAAAGAGCTCTTAAGCATCTACATTCAGACCCTACGTTTGTGATTGTTGGTAGCTTACCCTCTTTTCAGTAGTGTCTAACAGTTTCCCTGAATTAATTTTTCAGGAAAAGGAAAATGTGAAGGTCTGTGTGTTTGTACTTGCAAACTGCAGGAGTAGGATATTAATAATTTGTTTTCTTTGTCAGTCTCATGGCACAGAATCCCCAAGGGAAGAACTGTTCAGCAGAAGCCATGTGGAGAAGAGGATACAAAGCTAGATACTGAGGTCCCAGAGGGGCAGAGAAGGAGACTAAAGGTCGCAGTGGGGATGTGCTCAATTTCTCAGCTGTGTCTGACTCTTAGTGGTCCCATGGACTGTAGCCCATTGGGCTCCTCTGTCCGTGTGATTTTCCTGGCAGGAATACTGGAGTGGGTTTCCATTTCTGCTTCCAGGAGATCTTCCCTACCCAGGGATCGAACCCATGTCACCTGCATCTCCTGCATTGGCAGACAGATTCTTCACCACTGATCCTTCTGGGAAGTCCCAGGGTAGGGATGAGGGTCCTTAACAATTAGAGAACCAGAGAGATTGAAGCAGGAATAAGTCCTCAATCAAAGAGCTTCCGTAAATGTCATATGAAGTTTTGTATATAAAGTCTATAACAACATTTAGCATATTTTTAGCACTTTAGAAAGAGTGGTTGAATCTGACCAGCGCTCTCAATGCCATCAGAAAATAGTTCTCCAGCATATAGTGCACTTGGCCTGCAATTCTTTTTTCACAGGCTGAACCCCCTGCCTCTCCAGCTGGCTAATTCCAGCTCTTCCTTTGGGGCTTTCCAAGCACAAGGTTGGGTCCCTCCTTTAGGTAACCATGAGGCTGAATTCTCATTTTAGCCTCTGTGACACTTTATTGGATAGTTTGCCTCCATAGAGAATGTGTGGATTCTCTACTAGGCTGAATTCAGTGTAATAAGATTGTATTGGGTTCCTAGCATGGGGGCATGATGCCAGTCTCTGGAAAGTGCCACTAGATACAGGCTGGGTTTTAGTAGAGGTTTGGGAAATGTCTGTGGAATGAATGAGCTTGAGGATACTGAGAAAATACAACCATGACAAGAGCTATTTGTAACAAGTGATTCCATAAAACCTGTATATAAAGTGCTTTACTTTAAAATAATCTTTCTCTGTGTGTGTGTGTCTGTCTCTTTACCTCTGTGTCTTTAGAAATAATAGTACACATGTGTGAGACATTATTCAGACTATAATGATGTCTCATGTAAATTTTGATGCAGAGATTTTACAGATTGAGAATAATCTAGAACTGATTCAGAGCTTTGTCTCTCCCCAACCTGCCCCTTTACCCTCTCCCACTCCCCACCACATGCCACCAGCTCCACATATTTGTTTTTCTCGAATACTTCCTTGGAAGATTGCTGATTAGCTCTAAATATAAACCCAAAAGAATTTATATCCACCATGAAAAAGACCAGTACTTAGATGGGGTTTCAACCCTGTGTTCGTATTGGAGGGGAGGAGGCTAGATTTAGGGAAGGAAAGGGGTGGTTTGGATTTTACCAGAAGTGGTTTTTCACCACTTCTGCTTCACCAAACCCACCATACACTTGACCACAGGCCCCCTTTCCCAGGGCGTCCAGTTAAAGCTTTTATTTCTACTTGAGCTGATTTCTGCTCAGCTCAAATACCCAGAAACTCATTTCATCTTGCCTCCTACTCGCTCAGCTTCTTACTAGCCAGGCAGATAATTCTGAGGTGTTGTATGTGTGTGTATTACTTTCACTACTGTGAAATCCTGGGAAGTTTTAACTGTTTTAGATTAAATCTCCTTAAAATTACAAATGAATATTGCCACCAATAATATACTTAAAATACTGGGAGTGTAAATAATATAAGAAAGAGATGTTTTTCTTTGTGTGCCAAGTTATTTTATAATTGAAAAAGTTTTGTAAATCCCTTGGAAGTTCTTGGAACACTTCAACATAAAACATTATTCACTTTTAAGATGTGGTAGCTGTAAATTTCTAGATTTCCTGTTCTCCCAGGAATGACATATGTATCATATATGTGACTAATCCTAGAAAAGTCATCACACTAGAAGGACAGAGTGCTACTGCCTTTTGACAAAATGAAACACCTGTCAGAACAATGACCGTTGCCGTCTAGAAAGAGCTGGGTCCATGTATGAGTTCTTGAAATAGTCCTGGATGAAAAAATTACTCCAGAGAGTTAAATTCCTTGAATTTTTAAGGAAAAAATCAGTCAGCCTATAGTCAGCCTCTTTTCCTCCAGGAGATTTGCAGTGTTGGCTTGGACCTCTGCCAGGGAGAACATTCAAGTAGGTACAAGGGTCTTCTGGACCGCTTGGTTAGGAATGGGCGTTGTGAGCTCATGCTCGCTTGCTTTAATCAATGTCTTATTTTAAGATAAATGCAGATTCATGTGCTGTTGTAAGAAATAATACAGAGGTGTCCCCTGTACCCTTTATCTAGTCACACAGAGTCGGACACGACTGAAGTGACTTAGCAGCAGCAGCAGCAGCATCTTGCAAAGCTGTAGAACAATATAACAATTAGGATATTTGGCATTGACACAGCCAAGATACACACTTCCGTCCCCAAGAGGATTCCTCTTGCTGCCCGTTTACAGCACAGCCACTTCCCTGTCCTGATACAAAAGTCAGTGCCTTTTGTAGAACACTTTGACGCCAGTGATAAAAACTAACTATTTGCCAGTTATGAATGTTTATCTTTGCCAGGATAATTTCACAGAGCCCAGGAGACAGATCTATTTCTGACAGATGAGTGCTGCGTCTCTTTTCTTGGTGAATTCCCATCTCTACTGTGCTTACCTTCCTAGGGAGATTCTTCTGTATTTTTTTCCTGAGTATCAGCTACCATCAGAGTTTGGCCACACATCTCTGGAGGAACTTACAGCAAGTTTTGAGGTAAGCTGGCTTTTTTTTAAACTTTGAGGAGATGACATAATACCCTGAATTGAATCTTCAGTGAAGAGGTAAAGGGTTACCTAGAATAGATTTAGTGAATTAGGAACTTTATACCAAGTGGGTGGCTGAGAATTAAAGCTGCATTGGAAACAAATGTGGCCGAAGTTTAATTAAGCTCTGGGAAGATTGTACAGACTGAGAGTAGTTGGTCACTGAGATGGAAAGAGACAGGACATAGTCCTTGACTTCCTTCCCTGCCCCAGAAATAGTCCCTGTTCCCTAGATACTCTCCCTCAGCCACCTTTTATGAGGGACCAAGGAGAAGATTGGGTTAGAATCAATATGACATCAGAGGGAAGGATGAGGAACATTGTATCCGTATTTACGCAGTCTCCTCTCAGTAGCAATACTATATAGGATGAGAAGGAAAACTTTGACCAGCAGCTCCCTGGGGCACACAGGAGGAGCGTGGCACTGGCTCACAGCGGGCAGTCCCCGAGCTGCTGAGTCCCGGCAAGCTGGGCTGAAGCTGAGTGAGGGGTGTGGGCTGGGGCCACCAGAGCTGCTCACGGGGCTGGAGGAGGCCCACCGGGTACACGGGGTTAGGGGGCTCCATCTCCAATCTCATGCCTCGTGTTGCTTGTGGAAAAGATAGATGCACGTGAAAAGAGCACCACATGATAATCTGCAGAGGTGCCATATGCCTTCATCTGATCCTGGATGAAGTCCTGCATCGTCGTTTCGGCTTCTTCACCATCCACTCTCACCTGATTCTCTCCCATGGAGCTTGACTCCACGGCCTCACTGGGACTGTCTTGTCAGGCCACCAGTGACCGCTCTTCTGACCTATGCAACAGTCATAGATCAGGAGACCTCTTTCCTGACCTCTTGGAGACATCAGGCAGTTGACCACTCTTTCTTTCTTGGAGCACTTTCTTTGTGTAACTTCCATGACAGCACAAAATTTGCATTTTCCTGCTTCCCTCCCTCCCATCCTCTGCGCTGGCAGCTTCTCTATTTGTTTGCTAGGCATTGGCATGTCTGAGGGCTTGTTCCTGTACCACTTGCTTCTACTAAATGTTTCTAGGTGACCTCACTAGTCTCTAACTTTAAATATTGACCCAGGTGTCAGTGGCTCTCCCCAGATTATGTCTGTTGTGTCCCCATCCATGATATCCTAACTCCAACTTCTTTATTTATTATTTATCATTTACTTTTCCTCACCTTGATTTTCTTTTTCATCTGCAAAATTTTTAAACCATATTGTATAATGTGAGCTATCTTAATAATTTTTAGAATGAAATGAGGTCTACTGTAAGTAATTAATTTAATTCGACTTGGACTTAAAAAACCCATAGTACCAATATTGGCAAGTTCTAGGCTTTGATGCTTTGTTTATACTACTAGATACTTACACGCTGTAACTCAACTGTAGACAGCTCATTCTCTAAAAGTTAATATCCTGTTCTGTTATCATTTATGAAAACAGCTGGAGCAGTGCCCAGAACAGACAAACAAAAAGCTGAAAATGTGTTTCACCCAGGTAAGCTTCCTTTCAGTGTAGTCATTTATATTCTAAATGATCCTGTATTCCAATGAAGAAATAATACACATTTCCAAATGTTACATTTGAAAGAAAATCAAATTTGCATTCATTTATCAAGACTTAGATTAATTTGTAGCATATCAGATGTCACAAAGCAACATCTTTTTGAATTTTAAAGATGCAAATGTTTCCAAACCATAAAGCTTATGAAACACTTGGAATTGGACTATATTTTGAACAGGAAATATGACATTTGGAGTCTTTAAGAAATAGAGTCATTGAATCTTTGATACACTATGCTAAATCAGAAATCATTTGTATGTTAACGTCTTTATTTTGGACAATATGATATCTCTCTGGGTTTTTAAAATTCTATCAACAGTTTTTTGGGTTTATGACCTTTCTATTTTAAAAGTGGCTATCAGTTCATTTCAGATCGGTCGCTCAGTCATGTCCAAGTCTTTGCAACCCCATGAACCACAGGAGGCCAGGCCTCCCTGTCTATCACCAACTCCCGGAGTTTACCCAAACTCATGTCCGTTGAGTCGGTGATGCCATCCAACCATCTCATACTCTGTTGTCCACTTCTCCTCCTGCCCTCAATCTTTCCCAGCATCAGGGTCTTTTCAAATGAGTCAGCTCTTTGCATCAGGTGGCCAAAGTATTGGAGTTTCAGCTTCAACATCACTCCTTCCAATGAACACCCAGGACTGATCTCCTTTAGGATGGACTGGTTGGATCTCCTTGCAGTCCAAGGGACTCTCAAGAGTCTTGATCACACCTTACTGTTTCTTTTTACATGGTTTTCTTTAACATATTTTATTTATATTTTTATACAAAATTTATGATCAAGTTGTCATTCCAGTGAGATCATTTTATTTTCTTAATAAAAGCAATAGCTGATTATTTTATTTTAGAAATCTCATTTATTGGATTTTTTCATGGAAATGTGTGTGCTAATTCCCAAATAGTTTGAACCAAGAACTTAACTATCTTGGATTTTCTTGGGGAAATTTAAAATATAGCGTTTAAAATGACTATGTACCACAGCTTTCACAATGGAGTATTACTCAGCCATTAAAAAGAATACATTTGAATCAGTTCTAATGAGATGGGTGAAACTGGAACCTATTATACAGAGTGAAGTTAGCCAGAAAGAAAAACACCAATACAGTATACTAACACAAATATATGGAATTTAGAAAGATGGTAATGATAACCCTGTATGCGAGACAGCAAAAGAGACACAGATGTTTAGAACGGACTTTTGGACTCTGTGAGAGAGGGAGAGGGTGGGATAATTTGGGAGAATGGCACTGAAACATGTATGCTATCATGTAAGAAACGAATCACCAGTCTATGTTTGATACAGGACACAGGATGCTTGGGGCTGTTGCACTGGGATGATCCAGAGAGATGATATGGGGTAGGAGGTGGGAGCGGGGTTCAGGATTGGGAGCTCATGTACACCCGTGGCTGATTCATGTCAATGTATGGCAAAACCAATACAGTATTGTAAAGCAAAATAAAGTAAAGAAATAATAATATGCTATCTAGGTTGGTCGTAACTTTCCTTCCAAGGAGTAAGCGTCTTTTAATTTCATGGTTGCAGTCACCATCTGCAGTGATTTTGGAGCCCCAGAAAATAAACTCTGACACTGTTTCTATCTCATCTTCTGTCATCCCCTTCTCCTCCTGCCCTCAATATTTCCCAGCATCAGGGTCTTTTCAAATGAGTCAGCTCTTTGCATCAGGTGGCCAAAGTATTGGAGTTTCAGCTTCAACATCAATCCTTCCAATGAACACCCAGGACTGATCTCCTTTAGGATGGACTGGTTGGATCTCCTTGCAGTCCAAGGGACTCTCAAGAGTCTTCTCCAACACCACAGTTCAAAAGCATCAATTTGAGGAAATAGTGGGCTAAATATGTTATTCTAGGGAAGAAAAATTTTGCACAATAGGTGCACAAAAGCTTATGTTTTTCAAAGTTTAAGTTTCACATTGCATTTTTCTTTCTGTTGTCACTGGGCCTAGTATGAGTTCTGGGAATATACTAAGAACAAAAGAAGGAACTTACTTGTATGCAGATGCTTTGCAATTGATTTGATTCTGCTTTTAACACTGAACTGTTTTACTTTGATTTTCTGAATTATGGGATGCTGTATTGCTTTTCTTTGAAACACCTTTTGGGTTCTTTTTGTGTGTTTTTAGCTATGTAAGTTAGTTGGTATAGTGATTAGAGTGTATCTGTTCTGTAATTGTTTTTGTTCACTTTTCTGAAGTGTTTTGTGTAGTAAAGTTCTAACTGGAATCTGTATGTATATGGTGTACTTGGAACATATAAAAGGGTCATGCTATCTAGCCTGAGTGAGGCTTCCAGGAGGAATGCTCTGAGTTGAGTCTCTAACAATCAGTATAAGTTGCCAAATGCGTGTTTTTTGCACATCAATTCCATACAGAAGGAACTGTGGATGAAAGATTCTAGAGATAAGAAAAGTTATTTTCACAAAATTTAGTGCAGCTGGAATATGGTGTATATGTATGTGTTGTTGTTCAGTTGCTAAGTCATGTCTAATGTTTTGTGACCTCATGGACTGCAGCATGCCTGGCTTCCCTGTCCTTCACTATCTCCTGGAGTTTGCTCATTCAGGTGGTCTGGTATTCCCATCTCTTTCAGAATTTTCCACAGTTTGTGGTGACCCACACAGTCAAAGGCTTTGGCATAGTCAATAAGGCAGAAATATATGTTTTTCTGGAACTCTCTTGCTTTTTTGATGATCCAACAGATGTTGGCAATTTGATCTCTGGTTCCTCTGCCTCTTCTAAAACCAGCTTGAACATCTGGAAGTTCATGGTTCATGTACTGCTGAAGCCTGGCTTGGAGAATTTTGAGCATTACTTTACTAGCATGTGAGATGAGTGCAATTGTGTGGTAGTTTGAGCATTCTTTGGCATTGCCTTTCTTTAGTATTGGAATGAAAAACTGACCTTTTCCAGTCCTGTGGCCACTGCTGAGTTTTCCAAATTTGCTGACTTATTGAGTGCAGCACTTTCACAGCATCATCTTTTAGGATTTGAAATAGCTCAATAGTTAATGGCAATTAAAAAAAATTAAAAGGAATTTTAAGAGATTCATCCATAGTCCCAAACCATTCAGAAATCACTGGTATTTCTTGGTGTATTTCATTATAATCTTTCTCTCAGCAGATGCTTTTTTTTTTTTTTTTTTACAATTTTCTTAGAGTACTCTGTATTTAGTTCGTAAAGATTCCCTTGGTGGGGGAGGGGAAAAGAGTCCACAGAGTCCTTTGGCTCTACTGGAGAAATACCTCAAAATCATATGCCCTCAACTTCCTTAATTCACACTCAAGGGAACTGAGACTGCAAGGTGTGAACTTGGCCCAGCCAATACAAGGGATTAGCATTGGAGCCAGTGCCACCCCGGAAGTTCCCAGATACTTCATGGAGACCGCAACAGTCTAGAACTTTCCATGGCACCAGGATCAACGCTGAGATGTTTGGACTCCACTGACAATTCACCTGTGTTTGCTCCAACAGTGCACCAGCCCCATCACTAGCACACATACTAGCATCTTCTTCCAAGTGCTTATGTTTACAGCCATCTTCTGGAAAGCTCTCATAATAACATGCAAATCTATAAAGATTAGGAGGTGAATCATGCTCCCTGAAGTTGTGTTCAGTGTAACTATAAGCAGAGGCATCTCCTTATCCCTTTTGTAGGGAATGGAGTGTATTTGAATATTTATATTTTATAAATGAAATAGAATTGGGAAGTTCCCCGAAGCATGTAACTAGGCAGACTTGAAATGAAAATTCGAACCTAATCTAGATTTCTTCTGAAAAGGCTGTGTCACAAAGTGTTTCAATTTTAGGGTGTGTCTAAACGTAATACCCCTGTTGATATATTTGCCTCTGATGTCTCTCCGTGAGTGTCTGCTGGCCTGTGATAAGCAACTGGAAATGAAGGAATATTGTAACTCTTAATTTCTCATCATTGTTCAACTGAAAAATGAATTTATTTTCTGGATAATGTTTTTTTGAGAAAGCTGCAATTGAACATTTTCCGTATGAAGACTTAGCTATCAGCATTTCCTAATTAGAATAAAAGACAGCCTTTTTTTCCAACATATTTTTGATCTTATTCTAGCACTAGTACTAATATTTTCATCAGTGAATCTAACACTGTGATTGACCAAGAGTCACTAGTGCCAGGCACTAAACTAGGCTTTTATTTATGTTGCCTCATTTAACTCTCACAACACCTGGAAGGTAGGTGCCACTGTCTCCATGTTAGTAATAGGGAAATGAGAATCGGAAAGATAACATTCCAAGTCATGATGCAAGTAAGTAGTAGATTCAGGGTTGGAGCCCAGATTTGTCCCGCTCCAGAGCTCTTCACGACCCCACTTTCTTCCATCTCATTCTTATCCAGACTGTAACAGTTCATCTTTATAGAATTCTCATGTATTACTTGTAGTAGGGATATTACAGGCTTCTCAGGTGACTCAGTGGTTAAGAATCCTCCTGCTATGTAGGAGACATGGGTTCAACCCCTAGTCTGGAAGATCCTCTGGGGAAGGAAATGGTAACCCACTCCAGTATTCTTGCCTGGGAAATCCCATGGACAGAGGAGCCTGGTGGGCTATACAGTCCGTGTGGTTCCAAAGAGTTGGGCATGACTTAGTGACTAACAGCAACAACAACAGGTATACTACAGCTTCTCAGCCTATTGGTATAAGAGATTCTTGTTTGCTTGCTAGCCACCTTGACATTGCAGGACGAGTTGTATATGGGGAGATGCTGACAGTAAGATGTGGTGTAGGGAGGGCATGTGGTAGGCAGGTTGCTCAGTGTCCCGCAGGAATTGTCCCAAGTCTTTTTCTGTTTTAGCCAGCTTAACAAATTGCCAGTAAGGCTCCTGGATCTCTCAACAGATCTTTATCTGTTGGTTAGGGAACTCTGTTTTACATATTTACACTGTAAAACTTAGAAATTTTCTACAAATTAGTTTGTCATACATCTCAGCATATCCAGCTATATACATGTCCTTCATATCTGTTCTAAATGATATTTTTTCAGTGTCTACTCTTGATAGTGGAGCCAAGTTGTTGGGTCTTGGAGGCCAGACTGAATAACTGTTTATTCAAGATATTAATAGAGGATGAATATGCAATGGCACCCCACTCCAGTACTCTTGCCTGGAAAATCCCATGGACGGAGGAGCCTGGGAGGCTGCAGTCCATGGGGTCGCTAAGAGTCGGACACGACTGAGCAACTTCACTTTCACTTTTCACTTTCATGCTTTGGAGAAGGAAATGGCAACCCACTCCTAGTGTTGGGTGGGTGGGTTCTTGCTTGGAGAATCCAGGGACCGGGGAGCCTGGTGGGCTGCCATCTATAGGATCACAGAGTCAGACACGACTGAAGCGACTTAGCAGCAACAGCAGCAGAATTACTTTTCACTTTCATGCTTTGGAGGAGGAAATGGCAACCCACTCCTAGTGTTGGGTGGGTGGGTTCTTGCTTGGAGAATCCAGGGACCGGGGAGCCTGGTGGGCTGCCATCTATAGGATCACAGAGTCAGACACGACTGAAGCGACTTAGCAGCAACAGCAGCAGAATCCTCTTAATGTTCAGGGCAGGTGGGATTCAAAGAATCAAAACAAATAAAGAGTCAGGAGACCATGAGTTCCTTTTGAAACTGAGATCACAAGAACAATTGAAGTCATGAGTTTCCTCACATGAAACTGATCTTAGGGACTTTATTAATGCCTAGTAGCCTTAAGTGCATGGTTATAAAAACTATTAATATTAAAATCATTTGTTGAAATCTGTTAGGGGATAACTATGCACCTTGCTTTAAGGTATGTATGTTTAATGAAGAGAGGACCCCTGGTAATTACAAACTTCTTTGGTCACCTTGTCCTGACTGCATCAGCAATTTCCATAACTACTAGAACAGCAGCTGATTCATAACAGCATTGGTGGTCCTGTGTAACCCAACCTGAACTACCATCTTTCATTCTTTCCTTTTGCAAGCCATCTGCTCCATCCAAAATGGAATTGCCCCAACCTACCACACTGGCAAGCCTCTGAGCCTTTGCCCGTGGTATCCCCCACAAATACTCTTTCCCATTTCCCCAGTCCACAGGTGTCTATCCACTCTTTGTAGTGCTTAGCCAATGCTGCCTTATATCTCAAGCCTACCTTAGTCTCTCCATATGAAACTAACTAATCTTGACTTCTGTGTTCTGAGAGAACCTTAAAACTCTATTTTAGCATTAATTACATTTTTTGCCTTATATTACAGTAGTTTCTTGTATTTCAGTTTCTCCCCAATTAGACTATAGAATCCTTGAAATTAGCAATTCACTCATATTGTAGAGGCATCAATAAGAACCTTTGATGCATCTGGACCTTACTATCGTGCATTGAATCAAAGTTGATTATTTCTGCTGTAGTGCCTGTCTGCATAAATAAATGCATACTCTTATAAATAGAGGACTAAAATCTATAGATCTTGTAGGCCTACCTTACTTGGTGCAAACTTGTTAGGATTCTGGAGCTCCAGAGCTGCCAGAGCTCTGACTTTTTAAATTCAAGGCAGAAAATTAAATCTCAGTTGAATATCCTTTCTTTCAAATCCTAATTCCATCCTGAATTAATAGGGTTTGGAAGAATTCCATTTTTGATCCACCACAAATACCTCTACAAGAGTGAGTTTAACCAGCAGAACTAAGTCTCTCATCCTGTTACAATTCTCTACCCACCTTAATTAAAATGTTAAAACAGCCAGAAGTCCTTTTACATTGAGCTTTAAAAGTTGTCAAAATTGTCACCTTTTATAGAAACCTTGTGGAGATGTTAGCCTGAGAAAGAAAGAAGCATAAATCAAGAAACTGGCTAAGTTGGCCTTCCCCTCCAAGATCTCAGAATGTAGCCTGTTTTTCAAGGCAGGATTGGCCCACATGCATGAAAACCCCTTGCTGGTGAATGCTGAACATCTGCTGTCCCAAGTCTTTACTGTTTAGTTTCCTGTGGCATTGGAAATAAAGGTGCATGAAACCAGTTTTTTTTTTTTTTTTTACACTGAGGTTACATTCCAAAGGGAAAGATAGATAATACACACTTAAATAAGACATAAACAAATATACAGTGTGATGTGCTGTAAAATAATTGTGCAAGCCCAGGGGATAGAAGTCTTGGTGTGTTGGGGAAGAGGAGGCTATTTCAGATACAGAGAGCAAGGAATATCTGAGCCATGTGTTAATACTGGTTGAGGCCAGGAAGAAGCCTTGTGTAGACCTGGAGCTGAATTTACTGAACAAAGAAAGCAACAAGTGCAAGAGGGCCTGTGACAAGAGAGAGCTTGGTGTATACCAGGAAGATCGAGGGCTAGAATTTAGGAAGTAAGGTAAGAAGAGGGAAAGCCAGGTCAAGGATTTCAGAGTCTAATTCCTCATGCCCTCACACAAACATCCAGGCCATATAAGTCTCTAAAACATCTAAGATTTCCTTACATGGCAATCTATAGATCTCAAAATGAAGTCTTGCCTTTAATACCGCACATGATATATGTGAGAATATGTATGTGTGTAAACACGTGTATATATGGCCAATGTTTGTCACTTTGGAGTGGTATTTGGGTCCCCACTCCCAAATATCCCCTCAGTTAATAGCACATGGAAGTTTACCTTTAGGGGTAAGTTACTGATGTCAACCTAACTCAAATACCTTAAGTCAGGACTGTAATGCTCTTCAATTAATGGAGACTCCACACCCTTCTCTCAACTCTAGTAATATCTGTGCCTTACTTGGGACACAGTACATTTTCTTCCATAAGATACAATATTCACATACTTGTATTCTCCTGTTCTGTAGACTAGAAGGTTGTTGAGGGCAAAGACTGAACCTTGTATATCTCTTCATCACCTATTATAAAATTCAGTGCCTTGAATTTAGGAAGTAGTCAGTGACTATGAAACAGAATTCAGTATACTTAGGGATGTTTGTTTGTTTAAAGAATTTTATAGAAAAAGGAGGATTGTGTGTGAGGTCAAGGAGTACTGAAAGGAGGTAACATGGACAGCGATGGGCAAGAGCCTGCGTGTGCAGTGAGTGTGGTGGAAAACAAACATGGCTACCTTACAATTTTCCTGGCAACCCAGCATGTTAGAACACAGAAATCTCCTTATTGCAGAAACATTCAAATGTTTGTCAAAACAGAATTTGCCCTATATCTCTTTTCTCAGAATACCCTCTGGCNGTGCAGTGAGTGTGGTGGAAAACAAACATGGCTACCTTACAATTTTCCTGGCAACCCAGCATGTTAGAACACAGAAATCTCCTTATTGCAGAAACATTCAAATGTTTGTCAAAACAGAATTTGCCCTATATCTCTTTTCTCAGAATACCTTCTGGCCTCCTCAGAATGTTGATACAGGCAATTAATGTCATTTTGAAATTGAAGCATTTGCTGCTCCATGCCTTCTCTCTGCTCTGTAAGTGTCTCAGGCGTAATAAATATGAGCTCCTGGAAAATCACCAAGGCTCTTGAATCAGCAAAGGTCATACATGTTAGTAGATAACCATAATCTTTGTGTCATGTTAAACAACCCAAGGAGAGTGACAAACTAGGAATCCCTCTTATTGCAGCATCTGTGTTTTTCAGATGCTACAGATTTTTGTCATAGACAATACAATCTGTCTAGAAACCCCCAGTTGCTGGCTATTCTGTTGTCATCTGGTGCTGTGGAGAGGGGGCACAGGCGCCTGTCCCTTTGTGCCCTGAAGAATATGGTGGCCCTGTTGGGAGAACAAATCCAACCGTTACTCAGTTTCGTTACCCTTCTTCATTTCAAAGCAAGGGTTTCTGAGCCGACCTTGGTGTGCCCGCTTATATTATAGTTACTAGACTGTTGTACATTTTTCCTCCTTTCTCTTCCTCTTCCATCAGATTGTCAGTTCCTTAAGGGATCAGTGTATCTTAAACGTAGACTACCCAGAGTACATACATATAGGGACAGATGTGTAGAATTGTGATATGAAGGGGAAAGTAATATTTTTAAAATATGCTAAAACTGTTTTAAAAACTTTCCCAGATCCGTGATGTTTACATGGTCCAATATGAAAAAAAACTAAACAGAAAAATTCAGTCTGTTATCTGCGATGCAAGCCAAAGAGAAGCGGTTAATGAAGTATCTCTCGGACAATGTGAAAAAAAAAGAAAACTTACTGAAGATAAACTGAATAAGCTTCGTGTAAAACTGGCAGTATTATTGCAGAAGCTTCAGCTGGTAAGTAGTGAAGTGTTGTTTGATTAGTAGGAACACATGCTCTGGAGAGAGCCCTGGGCTGACTTCCTCTCCTGACATCGTCTTCTACTTGCTGAGTGGACGGGTCACTTACTGTAGCCCTCACTCTCCCTAAGACCTGGAAATCACAATAAATGAGCCTTAAAAGTATAAGTTAGAACATTGTTAAAAGGCCTATTATTTTTTCCCTTAAAAAAATATCAGAAGCTTTGGGCTGTTGATATATTTCAATTATTCTGTCTTCTCAATAGCATATTTCTAGTAGGAATTAAAAAAATTTTTTTTTCAGACAACAAAAGATTTTAATTTTTATCCTAATATATAGGTTAAAAAATAGACTTTTCTAATCTTAGAAGCAAGGTTACAGAAATCAGGAAATATCATGTAAGTATGAATTACTGTTCCTCTTGTTTGCTTTTTATATATTTAAATACATAAAGAATTGGGCTTCTGTGATAGATTGGGTCAGTAAGGAACAGTCTGTCTTTGATTACAGTATACAGAAATGCTGGGGAGAATCTATCAAAAATTCAAATACATATAGCCAGTGTTGAAAAAGTCTCTCTGTAGATGCTAAAAAAATAAATTGCAAAATCAGCAGTGAGCCCAGGAACTGTGTCTGTGTTGCTCAGTTTTTCTTGGGGTGTAAACAAAGGTTGTAGAGTGGACTCCTAGGAAAGATCCCTAAGAGGGGCTCAGAGAGGTCTGTGTCTGAGCAACTTGGCATCGCACACTCAGCACTGCAGATCGTGTTGCCTCCCCAGCACTGTGGGTGGACACCGGCACGCTCTCGCGGCTGCTTCACAGCCAGCCTTTGGCTCAGTTCATTGTCATGGTAACCTGGAAGATCCTTAGATATCATAAAACCTGCTTTAAAAATATACGGAACAGGGTCTGAAGGGGGAGAAAATTGTCTTGGGCTGCACAGAAAATTCTGACATCAGCCCTGAGTCTGGGACAGGAGACGGGTCCTTCCTGGGCCATACAGGGTGAGAAGGCAGGAGCCGTCTCCCACAGAGAGTTCGGCCTGGAGCACGGCCTTGCTGGTGAACCAGGTCCACACACGGTAGGGTTCAGTGATGCCTGTTGTTTCACTAACAAGAAAAACTATAGAGACCAAAGTTCTTCATCACGGTAATAGAATACGGCTCTCTATCAAGAAAGTTCATAAAAACTATTGGGTCTCATAATAGCAAATCTGTTCAGCTAGGAAAAAATTAATGAAAGAATAGTAGTTTACTCTTCTTTCTGTGTCAGACCCTGGGTTTCCTCAAAGTAACCAAAGTAATTATATCAGCACTAACTTAATTTGTTTTATTCACAAACTTTAGTAAAGAGGTGAAGGGCTTTAGCCACATAATGTGAAATGCTTTATCCAGTATCGTTGAAGAGGTGCTTAAAGGGCTCCTGCTTTCCCTAGTTGAAATTGCCATTTTCACTGCCTCTGCCTGAGCAACTATGATGGAATAGAGCAGAGACGAGAGGTTGAATGGACCTGGAGCAGTCTGTTGGGGCGATTCATGAAGAAGCTGAGGACAAGAACCAACCTGGAGTCCGAGGAGGAAGTCTGGCCTGCTGGGTAGAAAGCAGGAGCCAGGGAATTAGACCAGACTGAACAGGTTGAGAGCTGTTAGTGTCAGAAAGAGTCACACAGGGCTTGCCTCAGGGTCTGTGAATATTTTGAAATCCTAGTGAATATCAGCATCATGGAAACCCATCTGCAGAAACAGGGTCCTAGTTACAAAGCTGGGATGCAGTATAGTGCAGACTTGTTAGAGGACTGCACAAATCTAGGGCAAAAGGAACAAAGCAAACAACACATTTAGTGGAACCAGATGAGGGATGGAGAAACTACCGTAGTGCCAGATACTTGGAAACAGTGATAACATCAGGATTATTCCTGAAATGTCCTTGCTAAAACTTCTCCTATCCATGAGCTCAGTTGGAGAGCAAGTTGATCCCGTGGTTGGGCCTGGGGGACTGAGATTTAGGGAAAGAGGGAGCATTTGTCCAGCTGTTTATGGATGAAGAAACTCAGGAAAGGAGAGCTTGAGATTACCCCAATAGAGTACTGAGAGAAAGAGGCAGAGAAGGGGAAAGGTGGACAGGTCAGGGCAGCAAGCCCAAGGCTCTGGGGAAAGATGCTGCAGAGAAAAAAGGAGAAACAGAGAAGTCAGAATTTGCCTACCTATCTGTTTTGCCTCTAAGGCTCAAAATTCATGAATTTTAAGATGGAAGAGGAGGGCCTATAACACACACACAGACAAAAATGAGATGAGTAGGGGCTTTAGGAATGACAAGTAATTAAGGGGAAAAAAAGACCACAGTTAAACAACCTCCACTACAGAAGAAGAAGAAAAAGAAAAAGATCCAAGGTCCTAGCCACTTGTGAACATAAAATGAGATTAAATGCAAAATCATTTCAAAGGTTAAAAGCATTATTCAGATGCAAACTGGGTTTTGTTGCTACATGATTTGTAGGGAAGACTGGTCCAAGGTCACCCAGACAACCGGGCTCAACCCTGTAGCTTCTTCCCCAGTTATGACTGCTGCTTCTCTTTTCCAGGGTGGTCCAGCCGGAGACCTGGAGCAGATTGATGCTTACTTAGAAGCTTTGCTGAAAGAAGATAATCTCCTTTTTCAGAAGGCTTTTGTAAATAAAGTGACTACAGATACAGGGCATCGTCTCCTTTTAGAAAAAAAGGACAGTATTTCTCAAAATTAGAAGTCAGAAAAGGTATTCCCTTTTTTAAAATGCTAATAAGAAAAAAAGGAAGATTTTTTAAAAGAGAAATCTTCTCTGTTCTTGTTATTGTAAAGTTCATCTTGTTTAATGGTAAGAAAATTTTGTATTTTAAAAATGGAGACTGAGTTATGATTTGCATATTTACCGGTTCTGTAACTATTCCTGTTCTTTCAGAAACCATTTCCAGAGTTCTCTAATTCTCATGTGAGCTACTAAGAAAGATATGTCGTTAGGCTTATATTTTGTTTTCACTAAAAAGATTGTAAAATCATGGTTCTTAAGAGCAATACGCAAAGGACTACAGAATCACCTCCTTATGAAACTTCAGTTGAAAAAGAAAGACATTATACCCCTTCTCCACTACAGCCAGCACTCAGTAAAGCAGGTAATATACATTCCCAAAACAACTTTGAGATATATTTTATATGATAATTTTATTATTGAGTTACAGAAAGAAACAATCTTCTAGGTATAATGTGAATACATATTACACATATATGTAAGAATTGTACGTTTTCCTTGACAACTTTTGCTTAGAAATGTTTGCAACTTTGGATGAAAGCAATAAAACATTTAATAGTTTGTGTAATTGTATAATTTTATTTTTATGTACACATATGTAGTACAATTGCTCAGTCACGTCTGACTCTTTGCGACCCCACGGACGGTAGCCTACCAGACTCCGCCGTCCATGGGATTTTCCAGGCCAAAATACTGGAGTGGGCTGCCATTTCCTTCTCCAGCGGACCTTCCCAACCCAGGGATTGAACCCAGGTCTCCTGCATTGCAGACAGACACTTTACCGTCTGAGCCACCAGGGAAGCCCATGTAGTACAAAATTGAAAACAGGTGAAATGGAATATGGTGAAAGTTTTTACCACATTCTTGTCTTTAGCTCGGAGAAGGCAATGGCACCCCACTCCAGTACTCTTGCCTGGAAAATCCCATGGACGGAGGAGCCTCGTAGGCTACAGTCCATGGGGTCGCTAAGAGTCGGACACGACTGAGCGACTTCACTTTCACTTTTCACTTTCATGCATTGGAGAAGGAAATGGCATCCCACTCCAGTGTTCTTGCCTGGAGAATCCCAGGGACAGAGGAGCCTGGTGCTACTTAATTACTCTTCTTAAGAGGCATGCTTTTAACAGTTACTTATAAATTCATCCAAAATCAGTCAATGTATATAAAACTTTATAAATTATTATATGGATATAAATACGGATGTAATAGCATCCAAAAATGCTGTTGTTTTTTTCCCACTTAATTTATCTTGCCATTTTCACTGCCTCTGCCTGAGCAACTACAATGGAATAGAGCAGAGATGAGAGGTTAAATCGACCTGGCATGTAATTTATCTTCAAGATCATTCCATATCAGAATTAGCACATGTAGGACTATCTCATCTTTAAACTGCTCCTTATTATTCCATTCTATAGGTACACCAAAATTTATTTTATGTAAATATACATTTTATGAGGGACATTTACATTTTTCTTTTTTTCTCTTTTATAAGGCTTGTGCTTTTTCTTTTCTTAATTTTATTAAAAGTATAGTTGATTTACAATGTTTTATTAGTTTCTAGTGTATTTATATCCAGTTATACATATATATAATAGTTAACATTTGTTAATCTCAAACTCCCAATTCATTCCTTCCCCACCCCTCTCCTTCCTTCAGTTCAGTTC
>SJYT01028030.1:79325-144194 GCA_006410635.1 Cephalophus harveyi | reverse complement strand
CTTGGGTTGCCCTGCAGGCATGGCTTGGTTTCATTGAGTTAGACAAGGCTGTGGTCCTAGTGTGATTAGATTGACTAGTTTTCTGTGAGTATGGTTTCAGTATGTCTGCCCTCTGATGCCCTCTTGCAACACCTACCATCTTACCTGGGTTTCTCTTACCTTGGGTGTGGGCTATCTCTTCACGGCTGCTTCAGCAAAGCACAGCCACCGCTCCTTACCTTGGATGAGGGGTATCTCCTTACCGCCGCCGTTCCTGACCTTCAATGTGGGATAGCTCCTCTAGGCCCTCCTGCGCCTGCGCAGCCACAGATCCTTGGGTTGCTCCTCCCGCCCCCGGCCCTGGCCTTGGCCCGGGTGGCTCCTCCCAGCTGCCGCCACTGGCCTCAGGCTCGGGGTGGCTCCCCGGGGTCACCGCCCCTGGCCTCAAGCTCGAGGTGGCTTCTCCTGGCCGCCCCTGACCTCGGATGCGGGGTAGCTCCACCCAGCTGCCGCCCTGACCTTGGACGCCCGGTGTCTTCTCCCAGGCGCCACTGGCTTCGGACGTGGGGCAGCTCCTCCCTGTCGCTGCCCTGACCTCAGACACGGGGTGTCTCCTCCCGGGCCGCCACTGACCTCGGGCGTGGGGTAGCTCCTCTCAGTCGCTGCCCCAACCTCAGCACAGGGTAGCTCCTCTCGACCATTCCTGCGCCGTCGCAGCCTGGCACTCTAGGCTGCTGCCCCCGACCTCGGACATGGGGCAGCTCCTCCCAGCCGCGTGCCCGACTCTCGCAGTGGACCGACCGCATGTAGTGCGGGAGAAATATCAATAACCTCAGATATGCAGATGACACCACCCTTATGGCAGAAAGTGAAGAGGAACTAAAAAGCCTCTTGATGAAAGTCAAAGAGGAGAGCGAAAAAGTTGGCTTAAAGCTCAACATTCAGAAAACAAAGATCATGGCATCTGGTCCCATCACTTCATGGGAAATAGATGGGGAAACAGTGGAAACAGTGTCAGACTTTATTTTGGGGGGCTCCAAAATCACTGCAGATGGTGACTGCAGCCATGAAATTAGAAGGCGCTTACTCCTAGGAAGAAAAGTTATGTCCAACCTAGATAGCATTTTCAAAAGCAGAGACATCACTTTGCCGACTAAGGTCCGTCTAGTCAAGGCTATGGTTTTTCCTGTGGTCATGTATGGATGTGAGAGTTGGACTGTGAAGAAGCTGAGCGCTGAAGAATGGATGCTTTTGAACTGTGGTGTTGGAGAAAACTCTTGAGAGTCCCTTGGACTGCAAGGAGATCCAACCAGTCCATTCTGAAGGAGGTCAACCCTGGGATTTCTTTGGAAGGAATGATGCTAAAGCTGAAACTCCAGTACTTTGGCCACCTCATGCAAAGAGTTGACTCATTGGAAAAGACTCTGATGCTGGGAGGGATTAGGGGCAAGAGGAGAAGGGGACGACCGAGGATGAGATGGCTGGATGGCATCACTGACTTGATGGATGTGAGTCTGAGTGAACTCTGGGAGATGGTGATGGACAGGGAGGCCTGGTGTGCTACGATTCATGGGGTCGCAAAGAGTCGGACACGACTGAGCGACTGAACTGAACTGATTATGAAATGTTTTTCCCCTTTATCTTTTGACTGGTTAATGTTTTATATAGCAATATTTTTAGATATAAATATTATATCCAGTGTAAGAATTCTTTTTATCTCAAGTAATCATTATACAGATTTTTTTTTTAAGCATAATTGGTATGACTAAGTACAGTTTCTGGATCTTGGGTCCTTACATTCTTGATCTATCCAAAGGTTTCCTTCCATAAGGGATATTCTTGGCCCCTTAAAAACATTATCTTCCTCTGCCATCATCAGTGTCCATTCTTCCTTTAATCTAACAATTGGTGATTAATAAATGTTAATGGTGAGAAGAAGTTAGTGCCTCTGAGCATTTTTCTGGCAGACATTTAGAAAGAGTCTGAAGTGGGACTTCCTTAGAGAATGGTTTTTGAAAACTTTAACAGAGTATTCCTCATATTTGCTAACTGAATAATCCTCAGGGCTGAGTCCTCAGTATCTCAACTTCTCTTTTTTACTCAGCATAAGAAATCTCATCTACTCTAATGGTTTCAAGCAATACTTCCAAATGAATAAGTCCTAAATTGCTATGACTTTATTAAACACCTATTATCTAACTCTAATTATAAACTAGAAATTTTCTGTTGAAAGTCTACATCAATGTGTTTGAAAGAAAATTAATCATAACCTCCCTCTTCCTGTCAAGGCAGTTCATTTAGGCTCCAGAGGGGTTTTATAGTGAAGACTAAGGAATAGGGACTAAAGCAGTGGCTAGACTTATGAAGTGAGTCAGCATGGGAATTGGGGAAATAAAGTGGAGTAAGTTTAGCGGAGGAGATGCATCTTGGTACCAGATGACTCTATGGATTGTAGCAAGATGGTTTGGCGACCACAGAGACAGTTCATTTCCATTATTAGACCTTGGGTACAGTTTTTAGGCCCATTGGCTCAGCTTTGAAGTCCACTGGCAATTTGGGTTTGACTGGGACCAGATAAGCTCAGGGACCAGATAAGCTCAGGGACCAGAGTGGGATAAAACTAGCAGCAGAGAGTATGGTAGATGCAGGTTTGAGAGACAAAAGAGACAAGAACAGAAAAGGGGGTAGAGGCAGTGGCAAGTACAATGCCGAAAGACACAGCTCAATATCTTCCTTTTTCTGCAGACTACACTTTACAACTATCACACCTACAACTCTTCTTACTACTTAGTCTTTACTTATTTCCCTCTCTTGTACATAGAATTTCTTTCATTTTAACAATACTCAGAATGTTTCAATTTTCCATGGCTTAAAACACATTCTTCATCTAAATTTATCTTCACAATACTCAGTTGTGAGAAGGAAAACGTGCTGTGTGCTAAGTCGCTCAGTTGTGTCCAACTCTTTGTAACCCCGTGAACTGTAACCCACCAGATTCCTCTGTCCATGAGATTCTCCAGACAACAATACTGGAGTGGGATGCTATTTTCTCCTCCAGGGGATCTTCCTGACCCGGGGATCAAACCCGAGTCTCTTACGTCTCCTGCGTGGGCAGGTGGGCTCTTTTACCACTTGAGCACTGGTAGAAAACGGAAAGTGACTTCCCAGCCTGTGCCAGGCCTCGGCGGGCCCTCAGCGGTCTCTCTCACAGTTGAGAAGGAAAATACTCTTGATACTATTTTACTGATGAGAAACTTGAGTCTTACCGAAGTAATAGTTCTATGTAGTCGATAAGTGGTGAATAAAGCCTAGAACCCACATTTCCTGACTGTAAGTTCCTTCCATTAAGCCCCACTGTACTACTCAATAATGTAGGGGTATGTGTGTGTGTGTGTGTGTATACATGCTCAATCGTGTCTGACTCTTTCTGACCCCATGGACTATGCCCTCTAGGCTCCTCTGTCCATGGAATTTTCCAAGCTAGAATACTGGAGTCGGTTGCCATTTCTTTCTCCAAATATAGGTGTAATTTATGGCTAACAATATGGCAAGGATTACCCTCTAAAATATTGTCTCTGTCCTTTACAGAAAAGTATTTATCTGAATGGTAGTGAACAACAATCCCATCAGATACTAACCGATGACCTTGGTCTTAAAATTGTACAGATGAATTAATCTCACTGGCTTTCTATTCTTATTTAGCCTATAGCTGTAAGAGGTTTAGAGGAGCTTTCTAGGAGCATATGTTAACCTCAAGTTTTAGTGAAGCGTGAGAGACTAAATTCAGAAAGACCTTACATGAAAATGAGAAAAAGCTATAGACTGTGAATCAGGATGGGGACCAGCAAATCTGTAGTGGGTGGTGAGACGGCAGTTCCTGCTAATGAGACCTGTGGTACAGAAAACTTACAATGGAATACCTATCCAGTCTGCAAACACTGCCTGAGTTTGACATGCTTGGGTCTGCAAGGTCTGAATCAAAAAGTCAGGCGACATGTTGATCAAGTCTGTAATACCATGGACAAGAACAAGGTAAGAACTTTTACTTATCATTTGGGTATGGTTCTGCGTTTCCTCCTTTTTTCAATAAATAAAATAGCCTGAGGTAAAATGTGTGTGTTCCACTGAATTGTGAGGTCTTCAGAGAACCCGCAGCTTGTAGGTAAGTGAGTCATTAAACACATTTAGCACTGCCGGCATGAAAATAATTGGGAACTAGCCTCTCCGCCCTTGGAAATGTTCTGCATGTAGGGAATTATTTTAAAACCAAATTAAATCTCGGCATGGAATTCTAATGCTATCGTTTAAACAAATCTAATAAGTGCAGATTGATTTACAAAGACTGTTTTCAAAGTATTTAATGCATTGGTGACATTTTATAGAAAAGCAAATTACAGGAACCTACTTTTAAAAGTGTGATTGCATCTGGATTGGCAGATAAAATCAATACAAATTAGCCAACATGTTGTTCATACTCAAATCAAAAGTTAGAATGCTTCATAATCCTTTCCTTTTTTTCATGTCTGACCAATTTAGTTTGGGGAAAGCCAGAAAAAAAAAAGTACAGTTTTAAATTCAGATAAATGTTAGTTTCTAAAGATTGTTACTCAACTATTGTCTCAAATTTACACATTCCTGAAGAGATACTGTATATTTAATTATATATCTTAAAAATAGAAAAATGAGAAGAGAAAAGCATAGGTAGGAAAAATAAGACAAAAAAGTAACAATCTGAAATACTGGGCTAAATTCTTCCTATCTGCTTTTCCTTGTACATTTCAGTTGTTTTGCCTATAGATTTGTATATTTCAAAATGTACTGATTCCATCTAGAATAAAAGGCAAGGGAAAATATTACTAATAGAAAAATAGATGACTTTAGAAGACTGTGCATGATAATAGAAGATAAAGAAGGGATAATTAGTACAGTTAAAGCTACCGGCTGTCCATTAGGATGTATGGAATCAAATACAGCTTTTAGAGCTTTTAAGCCAAAAAAACACAAAAAACAGATGACTTAGATGTAACAGCCAGGAATTTGGGAGTTTTAAACCTGAGTAAAATTAATACCTATTTTAATCCTTGTGGCAATGACAGAAACAGAGTTTTTTTTAGGACGTTATTGTCCTTTGTTCTTTGTTTTTCAAATATGCATTAAGGACTGCATGCTTATCATGACAGTGTTTTCTTTCTCATTAATTTAATTTGGTGTAGATGCAAGCAAACCCAGCTCTACCCCCAAGGAGCTTACAAGTCAGTAGGAAAATGAGGCAGATTCTACTTTTGTTCTTAACTATGAAAAAGGGTTTTGATATGCTATAGACTGAATGTTTATGATACCTTCTCAAATCCTATATTGAAACCCCAGACCCCAGTGTGATGGTATTTGGAGGTGAGGGATCTTGGGGGTGATTATATCATGAGGGCAGAGCCTTCATGAGTGGGATCCCTTATAGAGAGGCCCCAGAGAGCTTTCAGCCCATCTCTGCGTAGGTGGACATGGTGAGAAGACAGTTGGCTACAAACCAGGAAATGGGCCCTCAGGAGACACTGAATCTGCCTGTTCCTTTGATCTTGGACTTCCCAGCCTAAGAACTGTGAGGAATACATTTTTGTTTAGACCTTCCTGTCTATGGTATTTTTGTTGTAACAGCCTGTTGTGCACACTAGAATAAAAGTGTGCACAACCTTATCTGTTATGTTGTGTCTCTTTGCCTCTGCCTATGTTATGCCTTTCTCTGCATGCTTCTTCATGAGCCCACCCCACATCGTTCTCTGTGTCTAACTCATGTGGCTGTTGCTGACCTACTCCCTGTGCCTGCTGTGAGCTTCCCAATGGAAGTCTGCTGCTACAGACTAGCTTTTCAGACTCTGACGGTGGTATTCCTGAGAGTTTAGAAAATAAGCTATCAAGTATCAAGTACTTTAGTTATTTTTCAAAGGTGTTGATGTTATGTCTCAGACCAGCAATTTTGTTGTCAGCCCTGTGTTTGTGAAAGCACTGTGGGTGTCAGAGGTTTCTATGCAAGAACAGGAACATGGTGTCAAGGAAGCAGAGGCAGACAGTGGCCAGTGTCCGGGATGTGTGTGCCTCTAGAGTGAGAATCCTGTCAGTGACAGTTGTGGGACAGCTCAACTGAAATGACTTGGAAGTTCTGCTCTTTGTGATTTATCATCAGTTCAGTTCAGTTGCTCAGTCGTGTCCAATTCTTTGTGACCCCACAGATGGCAGCATGCCAGGCTTCCCTGTCCATCACCAACTCCCGGAGCCTGCTCAAACTCATGTCCATTGAGTCAGTGATGCCATCCAACCATTCCATCCTCTGTTGTCCCCCTCTCCTCCTGCCTTCAGTCTTTCCCAGCATCAAGGTCTTTTCCAATGAATCAGTTCTTCGCATCAGGTGGCCAAAGTATTGGAGCTTCAGCTTCAGCATCAGTCCTTCCAATGAATATTCAGGACTGATTTCCTTTAGGATCAACTGGTTCAATACCCTTGCAGTCCAAGGGACTCTCGAGAATCTTCTCCAACACCACAATTCAAAGCATCAGTTCTTTGGTGCTCAGCTTTCTTTATGGTCCAACTCTCACATTCAGACATGACCACTGGAAAAACCAGAGCTTTGACTAGACGGACCTTTGTCAACAAAGTAATGTCTCTGCTTTTCAATATGCTATCTAGGTTGGTCATAGCTTTTTTTCCAGGGACCAAGAGTCTTTTCATTTCATGGCTGCAGTCACCATCTGCAGTGATTTTGGAGCCCAAGAAAATAGAGTCTGTCACTCTTTCCATTGTTTCCCCATCTATTTGCCATGAAGTGATGGGACCAGATGCCATGATCATTCCCATGATCTTAGTTTGCTGAATGTTGAGTTTGAAGCCAATTTTCTCACTCTCCTCTTTCACTTTCATCAAGAGGCTCTTTAGTTCTTCTTCACTTTCTGCCATAAGGGTGGTGCCAATTGCATATCTAAGATTATTGATATTTCTCCCAGCAGTCTTGATTCCAGCTTGCCAGCCCAGCATTTCACATGATGTACTCTGCGTATAAGATAAATAAGCAGAGTGACAAGTTAAATGAACCTTGATGTACTCCTTTCCCAATTTGGAACCATGCTGTTCCATGTCCAGTTCTAACTGTGGCTTCTTGACCTGCATACAGATTTCTCAAGAGGCAGGTCAGGTAGTCTAGTATTCCCATCTCTTTCAGAATTTCCCATAGTTTATTTTGATCCACACAACCAAAGGCTTTGGTGTAGTCAGTAAAGCAAAAGTAGATGTTTTTCTGGAACTCTCTTGCTTTTTCTTTGATCCAATGGATGATGGCAATTTGATCTCTGGTTCCTCTGCCTTTTCTAAATCCAGCTTGAAGATCTGGAAGTTCCCGGTTCACATATTGCTGAAGCCTGGCTTGGAGAATTTTGAGCATTACTTTGCTAGCATATGAGATGAGTGCAATTGTGCAGTAGTTTGAACGTTCTTTGGTGTTGCCTTTCTTTGGGAATGGAATGAAAACTGATCTTTTCCAGTCCTGTGGCCACTGCTGAGTTTTCCAAATTTGCTGGCATATTCAGTGCAGCACTTTCACAGCATCATCTTTTAGGATTTGAAATGCTCAACTGGAATTCCATCACCTCCACTAGCTTTGTTTGTAGTGATGCTTTCTAAGGCCCACTTGACTTCACATTCCAGAATGTCTGGCTCTAGGTGAGTGATCACACCATCGTGATTATCTGGGTCATGAAGATCTTTTTTGCATAGTTCTTCTGTGTATTCTTGCCACCTCTTCTTAATATCTTCTGCTTCTGTTAGATCCATACCATTTCTGTCCTTTATTGATTTATCATAAAGATATTTATGATTTCTCTCTCTTTTTATGGTTTATCATAACAATACCATTTTCCTTAGGAAGCAAGTAAACCTATGCAGTGATGATTAATGCCACAAAAGTTGTGGGGATCTCAACATAATATCAAGTCATAAAATGAGAAGAGTAAGAATTGCTCATTATCATGTGATAGCAAGAAATGATATGCAGTTATGCATAGGAAAACAAAAAGGCATATATTTAATTAAATCAATAAAACTATCAGCTGTCCAGAAACCCAGAGGATTTACTCTTTCAATGGAGCTCCTCTGCAGTTTTACTATTCTGGATGGAAATCATTCTAGAAGACTCCTACTTCCTCAAGTGCTGGTAAACATTTTCTCGATATTAGCCATTATTATGAACATTGACTGTTACGTTTATGAAATGCCAAGAAGTACATACACCTACTGAAGTTGCTGTGGCTACGTTTCATAATGTCAGAAATCCTGAAAGTACATGCTTTTGTTGTGTTTGCTTTTCTGTCCCTTTCCCTGCTGTCAAACAGACCATACCCAGCTTTCTGATTGTTACACCAAAAAGCTTCCAATCTTTTTCTCCCCTGCCATTTCTGACTGGCTTTGGCTTGTACTCAAGCCTATTAGAATTGTCCTTAGAGTAAATAGATTGCGAAATTTAGAGTATCATCAAGTTTATTCCTTTGGCCAATCACACTCCCTGATAGGCTGATATTTGACACTCAGTGAAAATTTTGCAGTTCAGTCGCTAAGTCGTGTCTGACTCTACGGCCCCATGGACTGTAGCCTGCCAGGCTTCTCTGTCCATGGGATTTCCCAGCAAGAATACTGGAGTGGGTTGCCATTTCCTCCTCCAGGGGATTTTCCCAACCCAGGGATTGAATTTTAGTGTACCAATGGGCTATGCAGAGAACAACATTTACCAGAGTCACTAAAATGAAACTTCTGACTTTTATATTAATCTACAATTGTTGAGAGTAATGAGGAGGACTAGTGGTATACTGGGAAATGTTAACAATTACTGTTCTGGAGGGAAATAGCCCTGGTAACATTTGCTGGTTTCCATGGTATAAATATGCCCACCCTGGCCAATTTCAAGCTAACAATCATTTAATACTTGGCTTGCAAATTTTCTGAAAATTTAACTGTCAGCCCCTACCACCAGGTAGAATAAGCTCCAGCACACCACTGGGATGGGTAGAAGAGCCATAGAGTTAATTCCTTGTCATTTGCTATAACAGGAAGTAAATAAAGCCTCAAATTGATAAATCAAGACATAAGCAGAGTAAGCAACTCAATTGTAAACATATTAATAAAAGGCTAGAAAAAAAAACAAAAAGTTCAAAGTTTTAAAGTATAAATCTTTTCATTTTAGATACGTACATGTATGATATACATGATAAAAATAAAAACAGATTTTTAAAATTTTATAACAGAAATGAAATAAAGGTATAATTATATTAGCCAATCTTTGTAGGTGAGGTCAGTGATGAAAATTGCTCTCCTCCAAACTAAGGTCTGTTTCTGTGCAAGGCACAACATAGATGCCTTCATTTCTACTACTAGGAATTGTCCCTTCCATTATGGAAATCCTATGGATTTGAAGCTGAGAGTGGTGGTGTTCGGTTGCTAAGTCATGTCAGACTCCTTGCAACCCCATGGACTGCAGCACACCAGGCTCCTCTATCCTCCTGGAGTTTGCTCAAATTGATGTCCATTGAGTCAGTGATACTATCAAGCCATCTATCCTCTGCCTCCACCTTCTCCTTTTGCCTTCAATTTTCTCCAGCATCAGGGGCTTTTCCAATGAGCTGGCTCTTCTCATCAGATAGCCAAACTACTAGAGCTTTAGCTTCAGCCTGACCCAAACTTGGTAGTGAGTAACTTCATCAAAGCATGAAGTCCCTATTAAAATATACAACACAGTAAAATCATGTAATAAACCCACATAGGGTGAGACAGTGGGACTTGAAGTTAAGTGGCTCCAAGGACTGACCAGGGCCACCTCCTTCTCCACATGGACACCATTGATTTGCTAGGGAGAATGAGTCTTTATCTAACAACTCCCTGCCAAAGCAAAAGATGATGGAAGGCTGATGAGCATTTGAGCTGGGTCTGGCCCAGCACCAGTATTCCAAAAACATTATGAAAAATGTTATTGCTGGCTATCAGTTCCTAAGAGGCTGTGAAAGTGGGCACGGCTGCACTGTTCTTACCTGAGTATCCACATGCTTCACCTGGAGATGGATGCAAAATGCCCACCTCCCTGGAAACTGCCTCCTAAACTAGACATGAACCTGCACCCTGGGATCTAAGCATCCAGCGTGGGTGATACTGAACTTCTTAATACCTCTGCTCTGCTGAGGTCCAGGCAGAGCCTGGCAATGAAGGAGAGATTGCACTGCTTGCTATTCTCCTGTGCTCCTTTCATTCCAGATGCACTGCTTTCTTCTGCTACACCTTCAGTTTGCTCTACTTCATTTCACTGTTCTCTCTTTAGATGCAAATGATGCATGTATTCATCCTAATGAAACAAATGTGCAGAAATATGAAGAATAAAAATGAAAAATGAATCATCCCCTTTAAGGCCCACATATTTCCCAAGATGAGGCACCAAGCGCAGTGGCATAAAGTGGATGTTGAACAAATATTTACTGAGTCATTGAATAAAATAACAAGGGAAGTGACAACTCTAGTAGCCTTTTATACGTGGACCTCTTTCCATTCCTCTCTCTCTCCTTCACCTTCCCCCCTTTTCCCCATTTTTATACCAGGGAGGGCTACTGTGTCTTCCAAATTTTAACCTAGTGATCAACTGGAGTGATTATCTCAATTATCTCACAAATTTTAAATGTATTTTTTATTTGTGTAGCTGGTAAGAATTTCAGCTCACACACTCAGGCATTTAAAACATGTTGCTTTAGTTTTCCATAATTAAGTTCTATTTTCAGTCCCCATTTTACCTAGGAGATTTCTCCCTCAACTTTTCAGGGTTGCCTATGAACCCCCAAGGGTGCCTCTAAAACTCAAGGAATTAACAGAGGGCAGAGGAGCATCTGTCCCACCCTTGTGTTTGCTGAGACAGAATCTCTCCTCATCTCCTGCTTCACGCAGGAGGTCGCTGTCTCCACATGGCTAGGCCTGCTGTGTCGGATTCTCTCCCTTGGCTTGTCTCTACTCTTAGCCACGGAGGCCTGTTAGGCTGGCTCAGGACTGTCTGGCCAAACACTCCTCACAGCCTTTCCTCCCAAGCTCAATGTGTTCTACCCAGTAGATCACAGGTGCTTCTGAAACTATTAGGTAGCATTTCAGGGGCTCTGAAGAGCTCTGGTCATTTGTGTCTCAGCACAGAAAGAATTTAGCTGGAAGAAAAGTCATAGACAAGTGATTTATTAGAATAAATGAGAGGGTGCTGTCTTGAGTACTTCATGACTTACATGTTTGTAATCAAAGAAAGTAGGGAGGGGAGAAGACCTTCTTCATCATTCTTGAGTGGACATTACTCTTTTATAATCAGCTTCTCCTCCTGAGCAGGGGAGTTTTCTTATCCCTATATGGTCAAGCTAAGTTCACAAATTATTGTTTTTTTTATGTGTGCTGAGAATAGGTCCTGATTTACTGAGCTCACTGGGCAGGGTGTGGGGCTCATGCTACAATTGTTTTATTGTTTGGAGTCATGTCTCTTGGTTTGGTTACATGGTTCTGTTGCTGAGCAAGCCTGCTTGGTTTTGTGATTAAGCGAACTTTCTTTCTTGAATGATCATTAACTTACAGGTATTAAAAAACAGAGACATCGCTTTGCCAACAAAGGTCCTTCCAGTAGTTATGTATGGATGTGAGAGTTGGACCATAAAAAAGGCTAGGCACTGAAGAATTGATGCTTTTGAACTGTGGTGCTGGGGAAGACTCTTGAGAGTCCCTGGGATAGCAAGGAGATCAAACTAGTCAGTCCTAAAAGAAATCAACCTAAATATTGATTATTGGATATTGGAAGGACTGGGGATAGAGCTGAAACTCCAAAGCTTTGGCCACCCAAAGATGCAAAGAGCCAACTCATTGGAAAAGACCCTGATGCTGGGAAAGATTGAAGCAAGAGGAGAAGACAATGACAGAGGATGAGATGGTTAGATGGCATCACTGACTCAATAGACATGAGTTTGAGGAAACTCAGAGAGATAGTGGAAAGGGAAGCCTGGCGGGCTGCAGCCCATGGCATTGCAAAGAGTTGGACACAACTTAGCGACTGAACAACAACTCATACATTTTCTATTTTCAATCCTCTAATGGGATTAACTATTTAATCACCAACATTTAATCACCTGCTTTGTTCCTTTATTCCTATTGCTTCTACCCTTACCTCTGCCAGCTGCACCTGGTGTGTCTCTCCTCTACCCTTCCAACTAGTCTGCACGCTCACAGAGCAGTGCTTTTCTTCCCACTGTCTTGCAACTCTCCTTTCCTTCCCTATTTGTCACTTCCCCCGCTATGGAATTCTTATTTAACTTGAGAGTAGCTAGGAGAAACTAGAGAAACTCACTCTAATTATGTGTTCTTCCAAATCTTTTGTTTATGGCATAAATTTTATGCTTTGAATCCCAAATGGCTTAAACAGTTGAAACTCAAGGGCTAAGAATGACCTCTTGATTTCTGCTTTTCTGCTGCACTGTCTTATCTCTCAGGCAGTGAATGTCTTTACTGAACGTAGGAGGGCTGAATGATGGAAGGGATTACCCGGAGCAAAGTCACATCCTTAGTACACCATATTATTAACTCACTCTATTTGCAAATATTTTATTGAGCTCCTGGGAGGCATGATGTAAGGAATGTAGGCACAAAGATGAATGGTAATTGGTCCCTGTCCTCAAAGGTGTTTACAGTCTAGCCAGATGACAAATGCATCCTCATAAAAATAAAAGTTAGTGAATAAAGAATCAAAGATTGAAAGAAAAGCATTATACTTACTCTCTAGCTTCATGGTTCGTGATGGGTCTTGGGACTATAGGGCTGCTTTTAAAACTTGTCCAGCCTATTCTTAGGCAACCTGACTGGAAGGGCCAGAGAGCTCTTAAATTCCTTCCCAGTAGCTCAAGTAACAGGAGAAAAATCACACTCAAGTTTTGGAGGGTTGTGGAGGTGGGGGTGAGTAAGTAGGTAGAAGACATGATTTCTGTGCCCTGAAAGAGTTGATAATCTAGTGGATAAAAGTCATGTCAAAATGAAATGCCTAAGATGAAAATAAGTCAATATAATACAGTAAACTATAGCAGAGCTGTGCTATTCAAGGTACATTTACTGAGATCAGAAAATGCATTGAAAACCAAGTTGTAGAGTTAGTTAGGAAAGATTTTGTGGAGGCATTTTGAGGTCTTCAAAGAAATGAAAAGATTGAATTATGCTAATAAAAGCTAATGCTTACTGAACATTTCTGTACAAGTTACTGTCTTAAAACACTTTATTATTTTATGAAATTCTCACAACAATAACACAAGAGTAGGTACTATTTTTATCATTCCCATTTTACAGATCAGGACACTGAAGCACAGAGAGGCTAAGTAGATTGCCTAAAACTACACAGCAGAATTGGAATGCTCACAGTCTGACACCAAAGGTTGCACTCTACGTTACTCTGGTATTTCCCACCTTTTACAAAATAGTTGAGTATTTCAACAAAGAAAACAGTTCAACTTAAAGTGTAAGGTAGAAGAGAGACGGGTCAATGAGGATCTCGCTAAAGCAGAGGGTTACTGCGGGAGCATGACTGGGGAGCACACCCTCCAGGCGCCTCACCTCCACCTTGTGCTCCGTGCAGACAGCCAGTCAATTTCCTGGACTACACTGATTCTAACATCATGGCTGAGAAGTGAGGCACTCCAAGCACCTAAATGCCAGGAGTGATGTGCCTGGAGAATCTCAAAGCAGAAAGCCAGCCCTCAGTCCCTGTGGCTCCTGGTCTGCATTCTTGCTGCTGCTGTAACACGTGTGATGGGCAATGCATGGCCCTCAGGGCCACACCTAGGCATCTGGGTATGAAACCTTGGGCTAAATCCACTTCACCTGCCTTCTCTAATCAAGATCATTTTAAAACTTGCATGTCCTCCAAGGTACATGTAGCCTCAACAATAAGATGTTTGCCTGAGTTGTTGTCCAGGTTCTTGGAGTCAGATGTGCCTGGTTCAAGCTGAGCCATTAAGACTAGCGAGGACCACCGACCCTCCAACTAGGCATGTGTAAGTATCCTGTCAGTGACCTTTTGGAGGTGTAGAGGCCCATAGCCTAGTTGCACCTGTGCAGAACGATGATGACTCACTTTTCCCCACTCACTGTCCCTCCTTCCCCATGCTCCTCACATCCCAGACCAGTGACGTGCTTCTCTAGTCCTTATCCCATAAATACCCCCACCCCTGGCCTTCAAAAGAAAGATTTGAGCTGTTTTTCTGTCTCTTGGTTCTGCTCTCTTGCTGCAAATAATTCTGTTTGCCTCAAATCTCGGCATCTTGGCTAGCTGTGCTTAGGGCAAAATAAACCACAGTGGTGCCCTCCAAGCAGAGTGCCATTTTCAGCTCTCAAACTGAATCTAAGTTTCTCTGAAAGAGATCTTTTGTAGATACCTTCTTGAGGGCAGGGACGGAGCTGTTATCTAATAGGGTAATGGAAGTGAGCTAGCAGAAGCCTGACGGCTGGTACAGAAGGAATGTGGGGGGAGTGGGAAATGAGCCTAAAAGACTTGTTAGAAGCTTTGTCTCCTGTAAGACCAAGGTCTTACAAGGGAGGTAGAAGAGTTTCTTTGAATTTGGAATTCAAACTGTTACCGAGTCAAAGTTCGTAGGCCTTTCCCACTGCAAGAATTAGGAGATAAGATGTTGAGGCAAGGAATGGTGAGTTTTCAAAAAGCCAGCAGATGAAGAAAAGGGTGGGCTAATATTCTAAAGAACTATCCTAATTCAGGCTTCTCTTCTAAGGAAAAAGGGGGAGTGGGAAGGGCTTCCAGTAAAGGGAGGAAGGGGATTGCAGACCTCTTGGAGCACCACCCCCTCCTCAAAGGAAAGCATCACCTCTTTCCTCTTACTCAGAAGAGCTGGATCACAGAGCTCTGGCAAAAATTCAAGTTGTTAGCAGTTACTTTTACTTTACCTCTCATCTCTGTTTACATGAAAACTTTCTAGGCTAGCAGTAAATCTATCTTACAAGTAAGGATCATGGGATGGGAACTTTCTTAAGGGAATTTAATGAGCTATTTGGGCACAGGAAAACATCCTTTCTCTAATGCCTAACTCCTGACATGCAGGGCTAAAGTAGTCAAATCCATGAGCTAAAGAATGAGGGAAATCATCTCAATGTGGTGTGTATTCTGTTTTGTCTCTGTTCCAAAACTATAGAGTGGTGTTTGAGCCAGATAAACAGTCATCAGCAAAGATAATCAGAACACTAGGATAAAACAGCAACACAAGTTCTCAGATTATGCAACCTCAAATCCTTGGACTCAAGAGTGAGGGAATAGAGAGGAATTCTGAGAAACATGGGTGATTAACCTGTCTACAGGAAGAAAACTGAGGAAAAAGGGCAAGCTGTGGGACTGAATGATCACAATGTGAGAGTTTACCAATAATATGTATACAATTCAAATCTTTCCTTTAATATCAAAAGTCCTGATTATTCTCAATGAGCCCTTCTGTGAATCTCTTCCATCACCAGCTGGTCACCGTGGGAACAGTGGGGGCAGCACCTGGGAGGGGGTGGAATGGCCAGACTCTGACCCCACTCTGACCCTTACTGCTGTGTGATTCTTGGACTAGGCTCATGACCTGTGTCAGTATTAAATTCCCAAACAGACAAAACCTATACTGCCTATATTATCACTGTGCTTATGTGATAATGTGGGAGAAAACTTTGAAAAATGTGTAATACAGCTTACAAAGGAGGGTATGCTTATCTGTAAAATGCAGGTGTGCATGCTGTCACTTCAGTCTTGTCTTTCTCTTTGCGACCCCATGGACTATAGTCTGCCAGGCTCCTCTGTCCATGGGATTTTCCAGGCAAGAATACTGGTGTGAGTTACCATGTCCCCTTGAAAGGGATCTTCCTGACCCAGGGATCAAACCTGAGTATCCTACATCTCTTGCATTGGCAGGTGGGTTCTTTACCAGTAGCACCAACTGGAAAGCCGGTAAAATGCAGTTAACACTGACCTCAGCCTCCACAGAGATTCTCTCCTTGTTATAGAGCTCAAATTATATTCCCAAATGAGACCTCCCTAGAGGTACAGCAGTTGCTTTCCTGCAATTTCTTGTCTTTTATTGATCTGAGTGCATCAGACATTCATTTGTGCTGTTTGGGGCAACACTGGCTCCATGCAATGATAGCCAGTCACAGAATGCAATTAATTACATGGGAATCATCTGAGGTTTTACTGTCTTGTCTAACCCAGGATACCTGAAAGGAAGCCCGAGCTCTACTCGAAATTCAGAAGTGACTTTTGGCTGTCTGAGTTCTTAGTCTCTCTTCATGTGAGAGCTCTTAAAAATTGCAGCAAGCAACCTGGCTTTTAACTGTTGTCATAATTGCTGCTGATCATTACTCCCCTGGCTGCCCTGCAGACTATAACACTGTATCTGGTTGTCTGGCCTATAATAAGGTGACCGCAATTACTGTCACTATTCATAAGACATACTTACTTGAAACATGACCATTTATTAGATTGTAAACAATTAGGCCACAATCTCTTAAAAGGGTGAGAAGACCAAAGCTACTAACTTCATAACTACGACATAGGAAATTCTTAGGAAGCATTTGCTGGGGATTAATAAAAAATCTCATTTGCTTAGCACTTCATAATTTACAAAGCATTTTCATATATACCACCAATTGTCAACATTTTGGCTGAGCCTCTCAGACTTTCACCCGTTAAACTATACCTGCTGATGCAGATTTAAGCTGTTGTAACTCATATTTTAACAAAACCTGCTGGATCTCAATTCTGGCTAAATAACTAAAGTGCAACTGAGTAGGACCCTATGGGACCTTCCCAGGAAAGACCACTTCATGGCCTCTGCTTATAGAAAACTTAGCTTCTGAGGCCTTCCCCAAATTTCAAAGAGCAAATTTAATCAGAAAAGTGAGAAAATGCAGAAACAAAGGAAAACCACCAAGAAAGACAGTAACAATAGCTTAGCCATTAAACACAATCAAGGACCTTTAGTTCTTCCTGAGTCTCCACACCCTTAAGCTGTTTGCAGATACTGAATACCCCACCAGGTGGAAGAAGTTAAACTGCATGCTGACCACAAGCACTTAGATCCCAAATCGGTTGGAACCAGAAGGTTGATGTTGACTCCTGACTAATTAGACTGTCCATGAGCTGATCACTCACCCTGCAAACCTCTCGCTCACCCTGTCTTTAATAAACCTTTCCCTGAAACCACTGGGGAGTTGGGGTCTTTTGAGCATTAGAGGCTAATACTCCCTGATCAGCCTTGCAAACAAACACTGCACTTTCCTTCACCACAACCCGGCATCAGTAGATCAGCTCTACTGTGTGCAGGCGAGTAGACACAAGTTTGATTTGGAACAGAAGCACCTGAGGATATTAATACCAGGGACTGAGTCTCCACCTCAGGCCAACTAAATCAAAATTGTTTATGCTGTCAGATGATTCAAATGTGTAGCCAGCACTGCAGTACCAAAAAAAACACAAAGTGACAGAAAACTGGTTTCTCGGCCAATTTCTGCCCCCACCAAAGAACGGTGTACCATGGATACATACAAAAGGGGGATTCTGGGTCCCAAACTAATAATTCAGAAGCAATTCCTCTGACCTTTTATTTACAATTACAGTAAGAATAAAAAATGCCCGGAATATACTACATACTTTCACCATCTAGTCTGCCATTGTCCGCACCCCCTATTACCTCTCCTAGTCATTAACGAGGAGAAGGCAATGGCACCCGACTCCAGTACCCTTGCCTGGAAAATCCCATGGATGGAGGAGCTTGGGAGGCTACAGTTCATGGGGTCGCAAAGAATAGGACATGGCTGGGCAAATTCGCTTTCACTTTCATGCGCTGGAGAAGGAGATGGCAACCTACTCCAGTATTCTTGCCTGGAGGATCGCAGGGATGGGGGGCGCCTAGTGGGCTGCTGTTTGTGGGGTCGCACAGAGTTAGACACGACTGAAGTAACTTCAGTTTAGTTCAGTTCAGTCGCTCAGTCATGTCCGACTCTTTGCAACCCCATGAATTGCAGCACGCCAGGCCTCCCTGTTCATCACCAACTCCCGGAGTTCACTCAAACTCACGTCCATTAAGTCAGTGATGCCATCTAGCCGTCTCATCCTCTGTCGTCCCCTTCTCCTCCTGCCCCTAATCCCTCCCAGCATCAGAGTCTTGGCCAATGAGTCAACTCTTCGCATGAGGTGGCCAAAGTACTGGAGTTTCAGCTTTAGCATCATTCCTTCCAAAGAACACCCAGGACTGATCTCCTTTAGAATAGACTGGTTGGATCTCCTTGCAGTCCAAGGGACTCTCAAGAGTCTTCTCCAACACCACAGTTCAAAAGCATCAATTCTTTGGTGCTCAGCTTTCTTCACAGTCCAAATCTCATATCTATATATAACTACTGGAAAAACCATAGCCTTGACTAGACAGACCTTTGTTGGCAAAGTAATGTCTCTGCTTTTGAATATGCTATCTAGGTTGGTCATAAATTTCCTTTCAAGAAGTAAGCGTCTTTTAATCTCATGGCTGCAATCACCATCTGCAGTGATTTTAGAGCCCCCAAAAATAAAGTCTGACACTGTTTCCACTATTTCCCATGAAGTGATAGGACCAGATGCCATGATCTTAGTTTTCTGAATGTTCAGCTTTAAGCCAACTTTTTCACTCTCCTCTTTCACTTTCATCAAGAGGTTTTTAAGTTCCTCTTCACTTTCTGCCATAAGGGTGGTGTCATCTGCATATCTGAGGTTATTGATATTTCTCCTGGCAATCTTGATTCCAGCTTGTGCTTCTTCCAGCCCAGCGTTTCTCATGATATACTCTGCATAGAAGTTAAATAAGCAGGGTGACAATATACAGCCTTGGCGTACTCCTTTTCCTATTTGGAACCAGTCTGTTCCTTGTCCAGTTCTAACTGTTGCTTCCTGACCTGCATATAGGTTTCTCAAGAGGCAGGTCAGGTGATCTGGTATTCCCAATTCTTTCAGAATTCTCCACAGTTTATTGTGATCCACACAGTCAAACGCTTTGGCATAGTCAAGAAAGCAGAAATAGATGTTTTTCTGGAACTCTCTTGCTTTTTCAATGATCCAGCGGATGTTGGCAATTTGATCTCTGGTTCCTCTGCCTTTTCTAAAACCAGCTTGAACATCTGGATGTTCATGGTTCACGTATTGCTGAAGCCTAGCTTGGAGAATTTTGAGCATTACTTTACTAGCTTGTGAGATGAGTGCAATTGTGCAATAGTTTGAGTATTCTTTGGCATTGCCTTTCTTCGGGATTGGAATGAAAAACTGACCTTTTCCAGTCCTGTGCCCACTGCTGAGTTTTCCAAATTTGCTGGCATATTGAATGCAGCACTTTCACATCAGTCATTAAAGAGCAAATATCCAACTCTTCCAGGAGAAATAATGCAGTCTTGGGAGACAGGCTGACTGAATTAGGGTGAGCCTAGATTTTATCTACTGTAATACTGGTTTAAGGAGACCGATGCTGATAAGAAACCCACGTTAGCTACTTGAAGTTCCTTGCAAAAGGCAGCTATTATAGTCTGGCATGGGTTTTCCATACTTAGCTCCAAGAGTGATCAAACCTGGACAATGGTCTTGCCTTCCATGAAGTGCATATGAGACTAGCTTCCAAGATATGGTGGGCAGGGCATGCTGAGCTGGTGGCTTTCTAGGGGCAGATGGTCAGCTCCTGAATATCCAGGAAGAGAATGAACACAAGGAGCTAGTTTGAGAAGACCTTTGTCCCAGAATCTTCTAATCTTGTACAGTCATGGCCAAGTCAAGAACAACTGAGTCTGATCTGTGTAACAATCACATTATAGATTCCATTTCCCAGGCCAGCATATTTTCATTTTAGAGAGGCGAGATTCCTCAGGATGTTCCAGCAATTCCATGGCTGAAAGAGGTTTTGTTTGCTGTTGGAAGTCAGTAGGTGAAAATGAGCTAGGTCATAAATGCTGAACATCAGGTTTCTCTTACAGATTTAAAAAATTCACAAAAGTATTTTTTAAAGGATTCACAAGTACTTGATGCGACGGAGATAGCGCTTATTATCTACTTTCTTTTCAGTTCCTAAAATGCCAATTAAGTATCACTGACAGTTGTTGATTCACTATATAATGTGCTTATCACTTGCTCTCTGGGTTTCCTGACCATCTGAGGAACCATTTTCAAGCAGAAATTTCAATTCATATGTTGCTACTGACCTGCCACAGCTGGCAAAATGTCACTGAAGTGTCACACGTACAAGAATGAAAACATCTCAATGTCTCCAGGTTAGGGACTGTGACGGTTCACGAATTTCTTAGTGATTCTGTGAAAAATCGTAGAAAGTCAATGCTGTGGGAGGAAATAAGTCTTAATCTGGGCTAAAAGTTTGGATTTTTGCTGGATTTGGATTATTTTCCTGACTATGAGGGTGTGTGTGCACATGCTGAGTTGCTTCAGTTGGGTCTGACTCTTGCCACCCCATGGACCGTAGCCCGCCAGGCTATATGGGATTCTCCAGGCAAGAATACTGGAGTGGGTTGCCATGCCCTTCTCCAGGGGAACTTCCTGACCCAGGGATTGAACCTGTATCTTTTGCGTCTTGTGTTTTGATAAGCAGGTTCTTTACCACTGGTGCCATCTGGGAAGCCCACTCAGCCTGAACAAATGTGGCTTTATAGCTAGTTATAATAAGTCATTTCCATTTCCATGATAATATTACTAGAACTGAGATGTTGTGCTTCTTGGTTAATACTGTCAGGGCCTTGTTAGGGTTAAATGAGCCCATATGTGTAAAGCACAATCCTAGGCCTAAATGTATAACAAGGATTACATCACACCAACAGCTGTCACTGCTGTCATGATTATTATTACTAGTCCAGCTCATTTATCATCTGAAATGAAGGACTGTTTCCAGAGCTGAAATTTCATGATTTTGAATCAATGAAGCCAAATTTTTGTAATATTATCCAGCTCATAAATTCATGGTTCTGTCATTGGGACAAAACCCTGAAGAGAATGTCTCTGAAATACACTAAGATAAATTTCAATATCTGTATCTCAAGATCACTGAAGCAAAGAGAGTGACGGGGCCATATTGAACCTCTCAGATGATACGGACAGTGAGATTTTACCAAAAGCTTCAGAAGTTTCCCTGCTGGCTCAGAGGGTAAAGCGCCTGCCTGCAAGGTGGAAGACCTGAGTTCGATCTCTGGGTCAGGAAGATACTCTGGAGAAGGAAATGGCAATCCACTCCAGTACTCTTGCCTGGAAAACCCCATGGATGGAGAAGCCTGGTGCAGGCTGTAGTCCACGGGGTCACAAAGAGTCGTACATGACTGAGCGACTTCACTTTCACTTTAGAAGGTGGGGAGAATGGAGGAGTGGGAGTTTTAATGCAGGTAGGAGGCCCCAAACAGGGGGAAATGATGAGCCAAAGCAAGGACCAACTCCACAGTCATAAAGGAAGGCTCTAGTTTCCTAACCAAGAATGGGGGTGAGGACTAAACAGGGTCAGCTGGAAGAGCACTACTGCGTGTACTGATTCATCTCATTGGCCCTCCTGGAGCGAGAATATCCCTGGGGGAAGCCATAAGCAGTGAGAGGCTGTTGTCTATGGGGGTACGTATATGTGCGTGCTCACTCAGTCATGTGTGATTCTCTGTGACACCATAGATTGTAGCCTGCCAGGCTCTTCTGTCCATGGAATTCTCCAGGCAAGAATACTGGAGTGAGTTGCCATTTCTCTCTCCAGGGATCTTCCCGAGCCAGGGATTGAACCTGTGTCTCCTCCATTGGCAGGCAGATTCTTTACACTGAGCCACCTGGGAAGGCCCTGTTGTCTGTAGGGTGCTGGAGGCTAAACTGTGGGCCAGGAGGGAGGGGCCAAGAATTCCAGAATGGACAGAAGTGTTCATCAAACCTGGATGCAGGAAGGAGCTGGAGGATGAACACCTCCTGTCCTGCTTAGCCAGGTGGCTATAGTGGCAGAGTGAGGGAAGGCCCACAGTAGAGGCTCAAGTCTCCCTGAGGTTAAATGGCTTAGAGGACATGGCCAGCTTTACCTTGGGCAGTACCAGGTCTGAAGGAAACAGCATCTTCAGACACTGAGTTACCTTACGTTACACACTTGCACTACCAAGTTGTTCACACATAGAAGTCCACAAGAACCCTCTGCATTGAACCTGTCCCATCTATTCCAGAAAGAGAACTCAGTTTTAATAAATTGAGGGCAATATTGTGTGATATGAAGGAAAGTCTTAAAGTAAGCTCATGCTCAGTTGCTTCAGTTGTGTCTGACTCTGTGAGTCCACAGCTGTAGCCCATCAGGCTCCCCTGTCCATGGGATTCTCCAGGCAAGAATATTGGAGTGGGTTGCCATTTCCTTCTCCAGGGGATCTTCCCAGTGCAGGGATCAAACCCACATCTCCTGCGTTTCCTACATTGCAGTGGATTCTTTACCATTGAGCCACTGGGGAAACCCAAGTAAGGCTGACTAGATCTTAAATCTTGGATCCACCCACATCCCAGTTTTGCTGCTTTAGCTGGTTTCTTTAAACTCTGAAAATCATTTTTCTCTTCTGTAAAATAAACCTACCTGTAAGGCTGCTGTTAGAATGAGAGAGAATGCATGGAGAGCGACCAGCATGGGGCTTGGGATGTGGGCCTCCGCCATACCGTTTCCTAAAATATACTAATGGTTGTTCTTTTACTTAATAATAAATCAGTTATTTTCATGTGCATATCAGCTTTAACTTTTTACCTTCATTTCAAATTGATCCTACTCTTAAAACAACTGATTTATGGCAGGTCGTGAATATCACCTGGAGATCATATTCCACCTGAGTATTTTCTGTTGAGCAGAAGTTGTACTACATGACTTTGTTTCCCTTGTTTTTATCATATACTTCTAAAATTTCACCTCTTGGGGGAAAATCTTTTTCTTAAACTTTCTTTATAGATGTAAAAACTGTGCCTTAGTTTCTGAGGCACACACATTTTAGAGAGATCATGAGAAACTTAAGTTTCCATGTATTTCTCTTCCCCTCATTTGAACACCCTCTACAAAACAACATAGTAGTGGAACCAAACTCCCTTAAGAAACCGAAATTTATGCTTCCATATCTTGACCCCCATTTAACTCTTCCCTGTAATCTACTCCATCCTAAGGACATGATGTATAAATCTATAAACGTTTGGGGAGTAAAATTGTGTACAGGCTCTCAAACTCTCCTGAGGCTCACCAGATGGTTTTGTCTTCATCCAATTTCCAACCCACCCTTCAACCTCAAAAGAAGATCCTTCCCTTACCAAGCTCACTTTTTAGAGTTTTGTGATTCAGAATTATGAGAAATTGGAATAAAAGAATGAAATGTCCTCGTGGTAGGGCAGGCATGTGAAGGAATGGGGCAGTGGAGACCGCTGAAGATGGAGCATCAGGATGCATGTGGAGGAGCAGATGGGTGAGGAAGGGGGTGTGGTGCAGAAACCTATAAATGTCTTGCAAGTCACATTCCAGAAATGAAAGGCTTGCTGTTATTTTGAAATTAATTTTTGGCTAGACTGTACTCATGACTCATTCTGAGGCTGAACCTTGTGGGTCATAATTTTTCTAATTAGTCTAAATAAAGGTTTATAAATTCGTGTGAGAGTAAGCCACCATTACAGAGCCACTTGGAGAGTTGTTAGATATTAGCATTGTCTACAAATATAGACATGGATAAGAAAAACAGCGTAGGTCCGTAATTCCCAAATCTTAGGATTTGTAAGACATTACCTGTGGAACATCTTAAACTTCAGCTGCTTGGACTCCATCCCACGTAGTTTTGATGCTGTTGTTCAGGTTAGTGTCTAAGAATCTGTATGTCCATACTTGATTCTGACATAGAATTTATGAACCCCATTCTGGCTCAAGGCCAATGTCAGATTCTTCATACAGTTCTATGTGCCGTGGGGGTTCCCATAGTTCAACCACAGAAATACAAGTTTTCCTTTGGATTGCCCCAAAGAAAAGCTGGTTTGGACATTCTCTATTGCCTGACTCCTAGTCACATTTGGAGAAATATCTTGCCTTTTCTGTAGTTCCTTTTCCCCCTCTCACCCATCCTAAATCTATAGATCAATTGAAGACAAGTTTTGTTCTTTTTTACAGAACAAGTATTTTACTTAAAGCCGTCTCCAAGATGAACACAAACTATTAAATTACATTCACCAGAATTGTCTCACCAATGCAAATTTATACAAAATCTTAATGGGATGAAAATTTGAAAGGGATATCTGACTGCAGATTGTGAGGATTAATTTGCCTGACTACATAACAGAATGTTCCAATGAAAACAGGAAATGTTTTGCTTGCAGGAGCCTTTGAAAGAGGCTGCACTTGTTTAAGTAAAAAGGTCTCCTCACCCATAACCATTGACTTTGGCTGTAGATGAGCCAATTGCCCATTTTAAAACCACACAATGAAAATACTTTTGCTTTGTCTCCTGGTAGAGGTTGCCTAGAGCTTTAGAAGCCTGAATAAGAAAATGTGTTAGGACCACCTACCGACTGTGCCTTATCATAAAATGCCAAATGTTCTAAAGACAACATTGTTCAATCTACCTTGTTGTCATCCATCATGCCCAGCTGACACTGAAAATTGTGATCACTGAAGCAAAACTCATAAAACGAATCACCACAAAATATCATAAAATATAAAGTTTTATGGAAATACTGGAGTATCCACTTTATAACAAACCAGCTCTGTCTTCGCAGGGAAGATGCTTCTGTGACCTTTTGGTAAATATACACAATAACTACCCAGGAAATGGCTGTATTGTCAGTCCTGGAGTCACAGGAACAAGACCTAGAAGCAGATGCACCTGTGGTTAGACACTGTATCACCCACCTTCTATCCTCCACACCTGCCAGTACTGCTTCTGAAAAATAATGGCTGTGTGCCACCAAATCTGAGATGATACCTTGATGTCACCTTACATTTCAACTCTCTAATAATTTCCCTTGTCTCGACCCTAGCTCTGCTAGGGATTAACAAGTGAAGTGGAAGTGAGCAGTAGGAAAAGCAGGTGGAGGAAAGGTAAAACCACTTAATGTTCTGGGTACATTTGAACTGACTTCTTTTAGGACACTTCTACCACACCCATCTGTTAGCAGAAGTCTTCTCTCTTATAAGACATTCACTATTGATGGGATAAAGATGCCTGCCATTAAAAAAAAAAATCTAATAACCTAAAAGTAGTGAAATGATTTTAAAATATTTTCTTTTTCTGACTAACCACAGTAAAACTTTAAAGTATAATACATTTTGAAGAAATGCTATAGTGATTAACACACTAGCTTACAATATCTGAGATGTTGTCTTTAAAAAAAAAAACTTAAAAGCCACCAACCATGATAGTGTATATATGTCAGTGCTGCTTTATCAGTTTGTCCTATCCTTTGCTTCCCTATGTTCCTAAGTCTGTTCTCTACATCTGTCTCCTTTCCTTCCCTGTGAATGGGTGCATCAATACCATTTTTTTTCTAGTGGGAAGCTGCTAAATAATATAGGGTGCCCAACCTGGCACTCTGTGACAACCTGGTGAGGTAAGATGGGAGGTGGAAGGGAGGCTTTAGAGGGAGGGGTTATATGTATACTTATAGTTGATTCAAGTTGTTGTACAGCAGAAACTAAAACAACATTGTAAAATCAATAATAAAAATGACTGAATTAACTTGAAAAAAAATTTTTTTAATGTGGGAATCTCAAAAAGGCCATTAACCAGTCAAACAGGCTTTGCTTTACATCCATAAATGCTGGTGGGTTCTCACTTTTCTTAAACTTGGTAGAATTATGTCTCAAGCCTTAAAGACTCAAAACACATCACTTTATAGACCAGTAACCTATAAGTCCCTTATTTCCAAGGAAAAAGGATACTTTGCAACATCCTGTTTTTGTAAATAGAATTTGACATCCCAAATATTCCAAAGAAAATCAGCAGATAGCATCTTTTCCTGGGCTGAAGATGCTGCCCATCAGCAGCTGAAAGCACATGGGAAAACAGAATGGTCAGACAGCTCCCCTAGAGCTGGCCATCTTTCTTGAAATAGTCAAGAATTTGGCTGAGCAAGGTTTGAAATATATGATTCTAAGAATGGCACAGGCTGCTTTTCAACTGAGAATGTTTTACCAATTTAAAACAGGATGAGGGGAACAACCTAAACTTGCAACCCTTAATCTTTTCTAAGACTGAACACAACAAAATCTTAAAAAAAAAATTAATTTTGATTCATACTGAAAATGATGGGATTAAAAGGAATCCTGCAGATTAGCAGTTCAAAAACTTCAACCAGTTTCTCTAAAACAGTATGGAATTGAGCTACATGCTGGATGTTTCCCTGTAATTGAAAATTGGTACCTGGTCTTCTCCCTGAGTGGAGGCAAAAATGTGAAGGCATTCAGAATAAACCACTGTAGGGTGTTCTCTGTGAGAACTCAGCCTTCCATCTTGGCATTTCAGACTCTTTTTTTGTCATAGGAAGTAAACATTTTCAGAACTTTCCTGGTGTTCCAGTGGTTAAGACTCAGTGCATCCACTGCAGCGGGGTACAGGCTCAATCTCTGGTTAGGGAACTAAGATCCCACATGCTGCGCTTGGCCAAAGAAAAGAAAAAGCATACCTTTGCTCTGAAAATGTACTCACTTATTTATAATTACTTGTCTCTATACACCTTACACCAGTTCTTTTTAATGAAGTGCCAGGGAATAGTTTCATGCCAAAATCTCATGAGTTGTATTCTATCGTACTGAAGGTCCTGCTCATGAATGATGACTTCACAAATAAAAAATAATTGGTCTTCTTAAATATTTATTTCCCTTTCTGCCTTGCTTTCCATAGGATGGATTTATTGACTTAAGAGTTTATTGCTGCTGTAAATCCAGTAGTACAAGAAAAATGAAGCAAAAATTAAAGTGGTATTTTGAGCAATATGATGTAGTTGGAAATGGTTCTGTTGACTAAAGGGAACATCTTTGTGTTAAGTGAAGTAGTAAGGCATCCTTTGCAGGAGGACATATTAAAGTTAACTCCATCTTCCTCCCTGTGGAGTCAGTGACAGTTCCCTATGTGGTTGGCTATTCTTGGGACATGTATTTGGAATGACTGAAGCAATGTCAGTCTCTATCCTGTTGGTTACTGAATGTGCAACTGCATATCAGCATTTTCTTCTAGGTGCAGTCCACTCTGAAGTTTACAAATTTAGAAAGGTATTGAGAATGAAAAATAAACATAGGTTGGCCACCTGATGCAAAGGGCCAACTTGTCTTTGGGAAATGACACTGGGAAAGATTGAAGGCAATAGAAGGGGGCAGCAGAGGGATAAAATGGTTAGATGGCATCACTGACTCAATGAACATGAATTTGAGCAAACTCTGGAAGATAATGAAGGACAAGGGAGCCTGGGGTGTCGCAGTCCATGTGGTCACAGAGAGTCAGACACAATTTAGTGACTGAATGACAACAATTTATCTTTTTCTCTGCCTCGGTGCAGAAAGTCTCGTGGGGAGCAGCTGAAATATAAGGTGGTTTATATAGCAAGAGACATGGATGAAGGATAAAGGTCCTAAGGAATGAATCTTTCTGGGAACTTGACTAAAGTGTTTTCTAATAGATCACTCAGGGAGCTCAGACCCTTTCCATCTCTGAAATTCAAGGACTCCCATTATAAGTCTTAACCCCCCACTCTCTGCTAATGGAGTGAGGATAGTGATTATAATGGTATGAGATGAAATGTATCCCAAGTAAAAGTGACTAAGTGGGGCATTGTGCCTGAATAAAGATATGAAGCAAAATAAACATTATGAATATTATACACTGAATTTGTGAATGTCAGAACTAGGATTAGATGTCACAGAGATGATATGGTCCAAATTCTCTCATTTATAGATGAAGCTGAGTCACATAATGCATGGTATAAGAGGAAAATTGTGAGGAAAAATCATTGGGTAGAACTATACTGACTATTTCAACAAAGCTGTTACACTATTTAGTAAATATTAACACATGGGAAGAATTCAAGAGTATGATAATACTAATATTGCTTCTACTTGAATCTCATCAAAAAGAGTACCAAGATATATTGTAATTGAACTTTGTAATGTTAAAATTCAGAAGTTCTGCATACTTATTACATGTTGCAATACAAAACTGGGAATCTAAAATGTTCTATAGAGTGCCCAACCCAGTATAAATTTTTAAATAATGTCTTAAATATTCCTATTAAAAAAAAAAAACGCCAAGTATATAATACGACACACAAATACTATGGGTGCCTCAAAGCAATGCTCCAATCATGACGGTTTGTATCCTGGGGTCTGTGGATCTATGGCCTTCAGGAATTCTTGGCCCCTCTTAGAATCAAGCACAACTTTTGCACATGATCCACTTTTTTTTTCCAAGGGAGGTATGGGGTCAGATTTGCAAAAGATTTAGGAAGAGCAAAAGGATTAACTTTTTTTTTGTTGTTGTTTTAAATCTCACAGGAAAGTTTACATAGATTTTCATTAGTTGAAATGTATAACTTAAGTTAGTGAGCCAAGTAAAGAAAAATAGCTAATTTGAGTTTTTCCCTAAAATGTTTAGAAAGAACAAAATGAAAACAGGCAAACTGAAATAATTAGCACAGAGGAGAAATTAATAATTAGATGCTATTTGTCTCTGATTAATAAAGTGTTAAAAACAGTAAGATATAGTTCTGTAAAATCACTGTGGAGGGAGCATAAGTTGATAGAACATTCCTGGAAATGTGGTCTGCATAACAGACTAAAATTTCTCTTCAGTTTTAGAGACAGTTACTTTTCATCAGGAAAAACAATTTTACCAAAGATAAAAGTTCTGATTTACATCCCAGAATCATTTAAAATAGTACACATTAAAAAAATCTAAAGGAGGAAAACTTTTAATGCAATGAAATATATAATTATAAAAAATTGTTGTGCCCAAGTTGCGAAATCTCCCAATGACCACCAGGGAGCCGATATCCGATGCAAAAGCAAGAGAGTTTTATTACCAAGCTCGAGCTGGGGCTCCCACCGACACCGATGCAGCGGCTACAGGAAGGAGCCCCGAACTCTGGGTTACATTGCTTATAAAGAGTATTCTCGCGCGCAAAATTCAAAAAATGGGAATCTCTGGGTCTGATTGGTCACCCTCTGGTGAGGGGTTAGGTGTTGAGTTCTAACTGGCTCTCATTTCCCCGGGCTGGCCACGGGTCCTGATTGGTTCTCTTTTCCCGGGCTTGCCACCGGCTTTGATTGGCTTTCATTTCCCGGGCTTGATTTGATTTTCCTGGGCTGGCAGTTGATTGGCTTTTGTGTGCTGAGCTAATTGTGGGGAAACTGAAAGTTATCTTTTCTGAGGAAATCAGAACTGCAGTTCCGTAGGTCCCGTAGGGCCTGTCATGGAGTTTGAGTTGCTCTCACAAAATCAGTGGTCTACAAACATACATTCTACATAATTACAAGTGAAGAAAAACACAAAGGTAAGGAGTAATACATACTGCGTAATTTTTGTCAGTACATAGCAGGATGTTAAAATGAAATTCAGCCCAGGTATCATTAAGATTTGAAGGAAGTACTAGTATAGGCAGAATTTACTAGTAGTTAAGGAAGTAGTTAGTTACATCTTAATCACACTTCAAGGGTATAAAATGGTCAAGATGAGGGCTTGGGAGAAGGATTATTGGAGAGGATTTCTCATGTAAGAGCCTTCATGTCAATTGCATGAGGTTTTAAGGAGACCAGGTAAGGTGTGGATGTGCCCTAGAGTTTAGGGAACACACTGTTCCAGTCATACCTGAGAAATCTAAAGAAGCAGACTATGGCAACAGAGTACTGGGGTAAAGCTCAGGATATGTCTGCATTCCTGGAATCTGCTGGGACCAAAAATGCTTGCGTTTTTCCTTGGATCAGATATGGGCCACTGAGAGAGGAAGCTTTCTTGGATCTTGTCCAGCTGAGTCACTTGGAGAAGCGAGGAATCCTCAGGAGAAGAGAGGTGGAGAGTGGTTCTCAGCCAGGAGCGGATTTGACTCTTCTCTCTCGGGACAGCTGGCAAAGTCTGGAGACAATTGATTCTCAACTGGAGAATGGGGGAGGGTGTGGTGCTGCTACTGCCTATTGTTTAGAGACCAGGGATGCTGCTAAACATTCTACCAGGCATAGGATGACACAGGACAAGAAAGAATTGTCAAGTCCAAAATGTCAGTGGTGCAGATGTTTAGAATTGGGTTTCTAAAGAAGGAGCCTCAAGGGCTGAAATCAAAGTGCATGAATTCATGTCTAGGGAGTTGCAGGAGAGTTTCAGTAATGAACAGGGGGTGGGAAGCTTCAGAGAAAGAATGGGCTTTAAATGTATGCTATCCAGAGAGCTCTGCAACCGTGAACATGATGGTACTTGCCAAGTCAAGGTTCTCTTGCTCTCCCTTTGTCTCCTCCTCCCTCCTGCTCACAGAGAGGTCAGAGAAGGGGCTTAGCAAGGTGGGGGAGAAACAGATGTACTAAAGTACGAAGGAAAGGAAACAAACCATGCCTCTTTCCCGCCCCACCCCCATCCCCCATGCTTCTCCTTGAAGAAGAGGGAAAACAGGAGGCATCTGACAACTCTCTCCAAATTATTATCCCCTTAGGCCTTAATCTTCCAGTCAAGCCTTCATTCCCACTTATGTTGCCTGGAGTTGGGTGATGGACAAATTCTAAAAATCTCACCATCTCTTACTGTGACTTACACATGCAGTCGAATATCACTTCAGGATGTGGGAATACTGGAGGCCTCGCCTAAGTTTTGAGGCTTCTGGGGTCTCTGTCAAGACAACTGAGAAATCCTAAACGTTCATCTAGGAGACGACTACATGTATCTTAATCATTGCACTAAGTATTATTTAACTGAGATCTCGGCTTGCAAGGCCAAGAGTGGTGCTTTGCCATTGTTAACTGTGATTATTCCTAGGATTTGAGATTAGTAATGTTTGAGAAGCAGCAAGAAAGAGTCCTATTTGACATACCTCTAACTGAAATGTTGCTAACAGTTTTTCTAAAGATTCTCCTGTTCAGTCAAGATAGTTACATTCGAATTCCCAGAAGACTAATCCATTCCCTAATTTTATTAATTTCTATATCCAATATGGGTCATTTAATTTAGTCACCTGGGGCAAGAGTGGGGGGAGGGAGAGTGGTTAAATCATCCCTCTAGGAAATCTGGAAATGTCTTTTTCCTTATGTCCCCTGACAGGTTTTATGGCGAAAAGATGCTGGCAGACTGAAAGGAATTCAGCCTCCTTCCAAGGCATGCGTATCTGTCTTCCCAGTTGATAGCTCTGCAAAAGGGCACAAAAAACCCAAACATACCAGTGGTAGAAGCCAATGAGAAAGTATTAGATGCTTATAGAACACCCTTTTATGTTCATCATAAGATCAAAGATAAGTCTAAAACTTGAGAAAACTGTCTTTTCTGGGTCCAAAACCACTGTGATATTTTCTCCAGTGGGCTGTTAGTATCTTTTGTTATTTAGTATGTTGAGTGGATCCCTTTGTTCTGTGTAAAATAATACCTTAAACTAAACTCAGTTCATTTAATTTCCAAGTCTCATTACCCAGAACTGACATGCAATCTTTTTATTTGTTTTTGAACTGAAAACAGGTTGGATAGCAAACCTAAAATAAACAATTCCCTCAATTTTGTCACACTGAGGTAAGAAATGTTGCAAAATGAATTTGCTTCCAAAAGAGTTGAAGTTAAGATTTAGTTTGCAGAAAGTGCAAGCCTTCAACCGCCAGCAAACTTGAGTCCTGAGGAGTTTAACACATTGGTGTTTTGTAAGAGATGTAAACAGTGATAAAATAGCCCTTCACCTCAGGCTCACTTTCCTTATTGAGTAGGAGATAGATGATTTAGACAAAACCGTGAACCTTTCAGGAAAACGTACTTATGATTATCACTTCAGTTCAGTTCAGTCACTCAGTCGTGTCCGACTCTTTGCAACCTCATGAACCACAGCACGCCAGGCCTCCCTATCCATCACCAACTGCCACAGTCTACCCAAACCCATGTCCATTGAGTCGGTGATGCCATCCAACCATCTCATCCTCTGTCGTCCCCTTTTCCTGCCCTCAATCTTTCCCAGCATCTGGGTCTTTTCAAATGAGGCCGCTCTTCACATCCGGTGGCCAAAGTATTGGAGTTTCAGCTTCAACACTTGGGCTTCATAATTTGACCAGCACAATGTTCTGCAGCTGATACAATTTGACTGAATTTATACTGACCCCACAGAGAAGGCAATGGCATCCCACTCCGGTACTCTTGCCTGGAAAATCCCATGGACGGAGGAGCCTGGTGGGCTGCAGTCCATTTGTTCGCTAAGAGTTGGACACAACTGAGTGACTTCACTTTCACTTTTCACTTTCATGCATTGGAGAAGGAAATGGCAACCCACTCCAGTGTTCTTGCCTGGAGAATCCCAGGGACAGGGGAGCCTGGTGGGCTGCCATCTATGGGATCGCACAGAGTCGGACACAACTGAAGCGACTTAACAGCAGCATACTGACCCCATGGACTGTAGCTCGCCATGCTCCTCTGTTCATGGGATTCTCCAGGCAAGAATACTGGATCTTGACGATACACTTTTGGAAAGAGTTGTCTACACTTGCCTCCATTTCTGCTCTTTCCGTGTTTATACTGACTGCTCACTTGTTCATCTGTTCTTTCTGCCCTAAAACCTGGTTTCCTCTTTATCTCAGAATAGTTGCATTTCTTCAGAGGCAGGAACAAGAAGACACACACAGACATTCCAAGAGAAGGGAGGGGGATTACACCAAATGGATTCAATCAAGGGATGATCTTGAAAAAGTAAGTTTGGAATTGTGGGAAATAGGTTAGTAAGAGATGTTAAAAGGGGGTCAGGGGAGGGAATAGATATAAGGGATTGAGAACCATGTTGGTCATCATTCCACAGAATCAACCTACCCACCACGGATCACTTGTAGTGAACACTAGAGGGCAGTAGAGGCTCATGTTGAACGTAGCAGTTTGTTAGTCAAACGTGGCTGCTTACTCGGCAGGACATGAGGAGGCTGGGAGAGAGTTCAAGTGAAAGTACTGCAATGAGCGATCCAAACATTTGGGCAAGACTATAAAAATTCTCAGAAAAGCAACTTGAAAATGTATCAAGAGCAAAGAGCTTCCTCTTAAGGACCCAGTCCCGCATCTACCTCTTAGTCTGACTTACTGGTTTACTAAGATCAAAGCCACTTGGTGTCATCACTTTATGTAAGTCTACATGGATGGAGAATAAAGTAAGTCAGTACATCTGAAAGCTGCAAGGAACAATTTCAGATTGCCCAGAGTTGCTAAGGAGGCTAAGTGAAATTAGAAAAAGAACCAGAAAAACGGAAAGCAGAGGACCTGATGAGGCCAGTGAAAAACTTGATTTGAAGTATGTACCTGAAATGGTAATCATCAAGCAGGAGAAATGCTGGAGATTGTTTTCTGTTTTAGACTTTAATCTTAGAGGTGCTGCAGGGTGGCAGGGACTGGAGTAGAGAGGGTTCAACCATTCAACTCAAGGTCAAAATCGTTGATCAAGGGTGAGTGTTCTGAAAGTAGGTGGAACCTCATGAATACTTAAGACTTAGCATCATAAGTGATTTTCAAAAGGACAAGTCAAGAGCGTTTGAAAATTATCCATGACTCCTGCTTGTAGTGCTGGTGAGGGGTGGAGGGGATATAGGAAACAGTGACTTTCCATAGAGAAGTATGAGAATATGGTGGTATCCTTAAGAAGAGGCTCAGTTTGAAGAGACAGATAACATGTTCCAGAAAACAGAAAATTATGCAGGAGTCATTTACATTTATGTAATCTCCTCAAGAACAAAGAAACAGTAAAATAGGGAGTGTGGTTGGAAAGGGCCTAGAAATAAAGCAGACTTGAAAAACAATGTAAATCTAGAAGAGAGAAGATGTTGGGCTCAGGGAATAACTGAGTTCACCTGCAATTAGGGAACTGGGATTTTTGACCTGTAATAATAACTCAGAAGAAAGGGGGTACTTTATGGTTTCTGGAACAGCTTGCATTTACTCTGATATAAAAACTCATATCTTAAATATCATTGGCGTTTATAAAATGAAGATACCAATCTAGTTGCACTTTGTAATAACAATGAACCACTCTTTCTTGGCAAATGCATATACAGAATTAAAACTGATAGAATCTGCTTTTATTTGGAAATTATTGGAGGTGGTTGTATCATCTCAAGGGACACCTGGGCCATTCCATGCATCAAGATAAAAGTGCTAAAATTGTTGTTCAATGACAGCCTAGTGCACCAAAGGACAAGGAAGAGAAAGTAATGAAGACATAGATGGTTGATATTTGTTGAAGTATAAAAGGATTTTGCCAGAATTTGACAGAGGAGGATACAGGCCTTCACTCACACAAAGGGGAAATGAGTGTCACAGATGAAAATATCATTTGCATTTTTATAAGTTATATATACCTCAAATAAGACTTTTATTATTATCATTGTTGTAAAAACATTGGTATTGGTAGAAATGGAGACATTTAAATGTAGCAGAATAGTGTTGACCATGTGCCAACATATCTTTTTCTGATTTCTCAAAATAAAAAGCAACAAACACAGCATTTGTATCTGATCCAGTGTATATTAAGGCCAAAGATAAGAAGACTCCAGCACACTCAGATACAACCAAAAAAAGAAAAAGAAAACTTCAGGGATGTATATGAAAAATCCCAATTTGACTGAAAATTGCAAAAGGATGACCAACATCAATTTTGCTGGAACAGAAAAATACAGAATAGATATTTTTAATTCCAGACATAATTATCATGGTCGTTAGCAAATCAAAGTTAGATCAAAAGAGAGGTATAGGTTTCAGTTCAGTTCAGTCGCTCAGTCGTGTCCGACTCTTTGCGACCCCATGAATCGCAGCACGCCAGGCCTCCCTGGGTATAGGTTTAGTGCTAAGAAAATAAAGCAACAAAGAACTATAAGCTCCATGAGGGCAAGAGGTATTTCTGGGTTTTTATGTACTTTGGTGTTTCTTGTGCTCTCACACTTTCTGGCACATAATAGGTTCTCCATGAATAGTTGTATGATGAGAATCTGATAAGATGTCATGGAAAACAAAGGAAGAAATAAAGAACGAGTAAGCACAGTATGCATTGCTATCTGTAGGAAGAAAGGTGTCTAAGAGACAAGTTTGGAAATGAACATAAATGAAAATGGGTTTGTTTAGTCAGTAAGTTGTATCCAACTCTTTTGCGACCCCATGAACTGTAGCCCGTCAGGCTCCTCTGTCCATGGAATTCTCCAGGCAAGAATATTGGAATGGGTTGCCATTTTCTTCTCCAGGGGATCCTCCCAACCCAGGGATTGAACCAGAGTCTCCTGCATGGCAGGCAGATTCTTTATAGTTGAGCCACCTGGGAAGCCCAAAGATGCATTACAGATGTCATAAGATATAAATACAGATCTATTAGCAGAACTTAATTGCCAATGGAAAGTACTAACAGACGTGAGGCACAGAGAGAGGTTAAAGGTGGATTCTTTCTTTCATTACACTTCTCTGTAGTATTGTTGTTGTTGTTGTTTTTTTTTTTTACCATGAGTATGTATCATTGCTATTACTCAACAAGTTAGCTTATTCTTATATTATGAACAAAAGCATCTAAGAAAGGAGATTTTGAAGAGAATCACAAAGACGGAAAATTGAAGCTCAGCATTCAATATCACTGAAGAATGAAAACAGAAGGGACAGCAAGACAAGTCAGGATAAATGATCAAGCATGGAATTCTGCAGCCTTTACTTCGGGAAGAATAGCAATCGGCATGCTACTACGTGCCTCTTAGGGCTCATTCTTGACGTGATTTAGGAAGATTTATAGACACTTGTTCACAACCACAAGTGCAGAAACTGTCCAGACAACAAAGTACCAAATAGCCCAGGGATAAAGGAGACCTAAGAGGCTAATAATACACTGTGAAAGTGAAAAGAAACAGAATGAAGCCAAAGAGAAAATGAGAGGGTGGTTATTAAGGAGGTAATTTGGGGTAAATGAAAACAGGGACAGAACATGACCTTTTATTGAGTGATTAACCAGAAAGACCAGTTTCTAGACTGGAACACTGGAATCAAACTGGGAAACTGGGAACTACCAGGAAATAATAGGGAAATCGAGTTTCTTTATATGAGACAAAAAATTGCAGCTTTTTTATAACACTCAGCTATAAAATACTACTAAATGCTTCTAGTGCCACCTTGCTAACGAATACAGAACTTGTGTCACTTTTTCTCACCCCCTGAGACTGCAATTCCATCTTTGCTAATTTCTCAGCCCCAGCACAAAATTTCATGTTCTTATTAGAAAGAATTGAAAAGCAATTCCTTGACACTGGTTGGTTTCTTTTCTAACCAACCTGACTTCTTTAGAGGAAAAAAGAAATGCTAATGGGGCATACTGAGTACATTTTTATATTTTGGAAGGAAGAGGCAGTTTGGGGATTATAGACACTTAAGATATTAATGGGAAGAAAGACATGATCCAGAAATACCAGCAAAACAACCAGATTCCAGAAACAAGACTAAATATTCACGGGACACTGTCCTATCGCCAGTAAAATCACTGAACCTGGTCATGAGTGATGATGGAAAAGTACCCATAACACTCACCTTCAGGGTCCCAAACAGCCCTATATAATGTGGTTATACATTCTGTGTATTATGTATATTTCAATATATAAAAATTGTGCAATTTCTGAATTATACACCACAAAGATTAATGCGTTTCAAAATAGAAAACAAAAAATAAAAGCTCAAAGCTTTATTTTAGGTCCTGAGTCCCATGAGCTCTGGCTTGGTCATTTCTCATCAACTTAGACTCTTGACTGGTTGATCTTTTGATAGGAAATTTCTGGGCCTGCACAAGCAATCCTTTCCAGGGAGACACAGAGCCATCCTTTTACTTTGTTTGGGCATAAATCCATAGACAAAAAAGAGGACCAGGAAGTAATGTTTGAGAATATCAGATAAAGAAAAGCAACTCATCAGCTGAGGTTTTCTGAGCACCTCCCATCTTTGCAGCCCTGGCTGGCTATGCTGGTAGAGCCATGCAGTGGAGGAAACGGCAACTGTAGTAAGGCTTGATGAATGTTTGAATGCCCAATTTTAGGAGGAAAAGAGTGAGGAAAACTTCAAAATAAATATGTTAGAAATAGTAAATATCATTTAAGTTGCTTTTGGTAGAGGTTGGCTTAATTTGGAAGCGAGAATGTTTTTGGTAAGTGGGTTAGATAACATGAAAAAAGCAAATATGCAGAATTCATAGGTATTTTGAAAAGCATAGCAGCAGTGAAAAATTCCATCTTAAGAGTAAACCTTAAAAGTTGTGACAAGAAAAGTTGTAACTATGTAGGGTGATAAATATTGACTAAACTTACTTTGTTACATCAAGTTATATTGCACCCCTTAAGGTAATATGTCAGTTACATTGCAAATTTTTAAAATTCCTTCTTTTTTCTCATTTCCACGTCAGTAACTTGCATGGCTTTTAAATACATGCTACTATATCCTGTGTTTAGTTGCTCAGTCTTGTTCAGCTTTGCGACCTCATGGCTTCTTCTTATTGCCTACAATGATAAAGGAGAAGAGTTATTACAGTTGAGTGGTCAAAACAGATTTCACCTCCCTTATCTCCACTCCCACCTCTCTTGCGGTCATACTGAGCCCCTAGAAATCTGAAAAGTCTTTTGGGTTATAAACCTGGCAGCTGTGTTTTCCCTTTGCAAAGGAGACATTCTTATTTATGGTCCCCTGGGCTATGACCACTACATCATGTGACCTTACCCACTGCACACTTACTTCTCCTTTTGAGTTTCAGATTTCCCTCCTTTTCTTTGGTTTGTTCCACAGTTGCACTTTCCTGGGATGCATAGGGAATTCTTATCCTACCTGCTGTTACTGGGATTTTGCACAGACTTCTTTGGCATAAGAAAACATAAAGGAACAAAGATTTCTCTCTTTAAAGAAATCTTATTTTGCCATGGAAACCAAAAGGAAAGGATCTTATAAAAATGTGATTTATACTTGTTTGTATTTGAGCCACAATTGTGGTCATTAGGTATTTGTCTTCATCCATTAAAGGACAGGTACAGTTGGTGATGGGCAGGGTGGTCTGGCGTGCTGCGGTCCATTGGGTCACACAGAGCTGGACACAACTGAGCAACTGAACTGAACAGTTAAATTTAAACACTTGCTTTCAATTCCTGCTGACTTTCTGCCTCAGGTGCATATTCCCTAGTAAATTACTCAATGTAACTTCACTTGACTTTGACTGACCTCCCACCAAGACACACACTCTAAAGTACAATCTCCTTGAGATTTGGAAATTCATCTGTGCTTTTCAACCTGAATATACCCATTGCTGCTGCTGCTGCTAAGTCACTTCAGTCGTGTCAGACTCTGTGCGACCCCAAAGACGGCAGTCCACCAGGCTCCCCCATCCCTGGGATTCTCTAGGCAAGAACACTGGAGTGGGTTGCCATTTCCTTCTCCAATGCATGAAATTGAAAGTCAAAGTGAAGTCGCTCAGTCGTGTCCGACTCTTCGTGACCCCATGGACTGCAGCCTACCAGACTCCTCCATCCATGGGATTTTCCAGGCAAGAGTACTGGAGTGGGGTGCCATTGCCTTCTCCAGAATATACCCATTAGTATAATTCAAATGACTTAAGTCGACAGAGAACCCCTCCTTCACCCCCCACCACACAGTGTTGAAAAGTTTGTCTTGTGGGCTGGAGGAGGTGGAGGTGAAGTCACTCAGTCGTGTCCGACTCTTTGCGACCCCATGGACTGTAACCTACTAGGCTTCTCTGTCCATGGGATTCTCCAGGCAAGAATACTGGAGCAGATTGCCATTTCCTTCTCCAGGGGATCTTCCCCACCCAGGGACAGAACCCAGGTCTCCCACATTGGAGGCAGACGCTTTAACCTCTGAGCCACCAGGGAAGTCAAACACAGCAGCTGGTACACAAGGGTATAAGTCAATAGTTTTGTAGCTAAACTGGAAAAGCTGGTCCGTGTAGACCTAAGGCTTAAGTCAAGGTGACACAGTGAGAAATATAAAATCAGAAAAGGAGAGAACTGCAGAACTAGTGAATGAATAAATTTTACCCTTCCGTACAGCTTTGGATAGTCCTTGAAGTCATTTCCTCAGGGAGAAGAATGTTAGAAACAGCCTTGCTAACAGTCAATTCCTTCTGATCTTAGAAATCAGCAGTTTTCATGCCCTATGACTTGGCCATATCTTCAAGACTCAGTTCAGTTCACTTTAGTCGCTCAGTCGTGTCTGACTCTTCGCGCCCCCTTCCTCTTCACTTTCTGCCATAAGGGTGGTGTCATCTGCATATCTGAGGTGATTGATATTTCTCCCGGCAATCTTGATTCCAGCTTCTGCTTCTTTCAGCCCAACATTTCTCCTGATGTACTCTGCATATAAGTTAAATAAGCAGGGTGACAATATACAGCTTTGACATACTCCTTTTCCTATTTGGAACCAGTCTGTTGTTCCATGTCCAGTTCTAACTGTTGCTTCCTGACCTGCATACAGATTTCTCAAGAGGCAGGTCAGATGGTCTGGTATTCCCATCTCTCTCAGAATTTTCCAGTTTATTGTGATCCACACAGTCAAAGGCTTTGGCATAGTCAATAAAGCAGAAGTAGATATTTTTCTGGTACTCTCTTGCTTTTTTGATGATCCAGCAGATGTTGGCAATTTGATCTTTGCCTTTTCTAAAACCAGCTTGAACACCTGGGTGTTCACGGTTCACGTATTGCTGAAGCCTGGCTTGGATAATTTTGAGCATTAGTTTGCTAGTGTGTGAGATGAGTGCAGTTGTGCAGTAGTACAGTAGTTTGAGCATTCTTTGGCATTGCCTTTCTTTGGGATTGAAGGTCAAATAATCAATACTGTATAGAGATATTAAAAATTTATGTGTGAACATAGGTATTATATATTACCTGATGTTCTCAACTTGAAAACAGATTATCACCTGTATTTTCACCTAACAATCCTAGCATTGAATGCTTTTCTATGGAAGGGTATTCAAGGAATTAAGAGTCTGAGATGAAAGAATCTAAGAATACCAATAAAAATGCCAGTGAATATATTGTATGTTAGTGAGGAGTGTAGACAAAGTCTTTGGCTAATTGTTCTTATTTTCTGGGAGAATTGACTTTAGAAGGATTTATCAATGGCATGGAAAAAGATCAGGGCCTTCTGGAAATTGTCTCCAAGAGCTTCAACTTTTCCAATGTACTGAAAGTAATCTGTGGTGGGAAATAGCCAGACACTAGAGAAAGGCTTCTTCTAAGCCAACTGGCAAGAATGGTGTAGGGACAGTGAAAGTTGAGAAGCTATGGAATGGATGCAAAGCAAAGCACTCAGCTTTTGGTGGATTGAAAACTCTCAGTGGAGAAGAAATGTGATTTGCTGCATGTACCTGCTATTGATTATATGTTTTTATTATCATTGGTATCCGCTTATGAATACCCCACTTAAGTTCCACAGAGAACTCTCATAAAGATCCTTAAAAGAAGCACTGTTGCTTCTGTTTATACATCAGTGCTCTGTCCACATGTTAGAACATGATTAAACTGAAGGATTGCCTCCGTGGCTATCAGTGCAAACTAGAGCTTGCATGTCTGTTTTCTTGCTCACTTAAATTAGTCTGCATCTTATAGAACTGGATTATTCAGACAGTGTCTCAACAATTTAACATTCTTAGATTAAACGCACATTTGACAAATGTATTTGCTGCCTCTTGGTTCTTGTTTCATCTGTATATTATAAATGACTGAGTTCTGGTCTGTTGAAAAACTTTTTTTCCTGCCCTTCTTTCTTATTCCTTACCCCGAACACTGTCTTGAATCAGTAATAATGTTCTGCTCCAAAGGAAAAGTCTTAAACTATGTAGTAAAAGGAGAAAATTTCCGACTGGGCAATGAGAATGTTTCCATCTGATTTGTTATAAATCTGGGTCCAGTTGTGCATGAAAATTCAATGCATCATCTGTAATTATTATGCCAGTTGGAGGTTTGATCAGAACAGCAGACAGCCAGGCTATGCAACAACAAGCACTTGACATTTTAAATGGTCCTGACATTATAGCTCTGACATTTCATTTTTTATATCCTTTCCCCAAAAATGAAATGATGAATGAGATTTCTTGATGGGTTAGAACTTTTAAAGTTTCAGGTTGTATATCACAGGCCTATTAGTACCTCTGTCAATGCCAGGCTATGCAAACATTGGAGGTTGAAGAGCAGATGTGAGCTGTCTTTACGTTAAAAACTTCCTAATTACTCTTTCATATTCAAATTTGGGTTAAAAACACACAAAGAATGGACTGTCCCTGTCTCCCTATAGTTACAGACATGGATCAAGTATAGAGAGGGATAAATGAGGTGCACACGGCAATAGAAATGAAGTATAAATGGAGGTAGGAAGACTTAGGTAAACAAATTGATGAAGATTCAGGTTAAGGTCATATAGATGCAGGTAGAAATATTCTGAGTGAGTGATAGTCGCTCAGTTGTGTCTGACTCTTTGTGACCCCAGGGACTGTAGCCCATCAAGCTCTTCTGTCCATGGAATTCTCCAGGCAAGAATACTGGAGTGGGTTTTCTAGGATCTTCAAAAGATTGAGATTTACAAAATACATAATGAAATGTGAAATATGTTGAAGTGGAATGATCACAGACAAAGAAAGGCAAGAAAAATCACTGAAGCTGTAAAGCCACAAAATCCTGCTCATTTGCCGATGGTGGGTTACCTGCTGGACTCTGAGCTTCCTAGAAGTAGAAGTGAAAAGGAAAACATCATTACAGTCTTACCAGCAGCAGCCCCATCCCAGCAATGACAGTTGATTTCATTTTTTCAACCACATTCCTCTGAGGCACCCAATGACCTTTCCACATAAAACAGGGTCCTAGTTCCCCGCTTCCAAGCTTCTAAGTTCTAATAATCTCAGCCTCTTCCTTTTGTTTCCCTTGCCTAGGATGGGAGCTGCTCCTTGCCATTTCTGTGTTACTTCAGCATCTTGCTTGACTTTTCTAGTCCTCCAATGTCCTCTTAATCAATTATTTCTATTAAACAGAGAATTTAAAATATTTTGTGTGTGTGTATGCATGCTCAGTCATGTCCAACTCTTTGTGACCCCACGGAGTGCTGCTTGCCAGGCTTCTCTGTCCATGGGATTTCCCAGGCAAGAATACTGGAGTGGGTTGCCATTTCCTCCTCCAGGGTATCTTCCCAACCCAGGGAATCGAACTTGCATCTCCTGCATTGCCAGGTGGATTCTTTATCACTGTGACACCTGGGAAGCCCTTTTCTCTCTATGTACTAAGTCCTTACTATGGAATTGGCTGAGCGGGCTCATTTAATAATGATGGCCTAGTGATGTGGCTGTTATCCCTGTTTTATGCCTGGTAGCTGAGACTCAAAGAAGTGGTATCATTTTCCCGGAAAGCTGCCTGGTAATATCATATGATCCAGGTTGAGCATAACAGGGAAACACCTGGCAACAGAGCAATGTAGTGAGTAGGACCCCAGCCCGGCATCACAGAGTAAAATATGGAAAAATGGGTTTTGGAGCTGAGGGTTTATAGCTTAATTATCAACACAGATGTAATAGATAGGGTGAGCCAAGTAGACACTTAAGGACACCTCTCTACCCATAGAGAACCTAAGAACATCCGTGCTCTACTTTATCCCAGGTCCCATCTCCCACTTTATGTTTTGAACCCTAGAGTTCTCGGGTGGCTTCCCAGGCTCCAGCTTCCCTGTTGCCTCCTACCTGGATGACGCTCTTCCACTCATCACTCTCTTTGGAATCATGATGGCTTTGTCTAATTTACCAGGCTCGCTTTCAGTTTTTTCCTTGGATGCTGCCCGGTAGGTTTCTAAGCTCTGTTCGATCAGTATACCCAACACACACTCCGGGTCTGCCTCTTCTCAAGTTGACCCACAGCTTATGGAGAAGGTGAGAGCAGTAGTCCGTTCTCTTTCCAAAATATAGCTTTGCTCATATGTGAGAATAGCAGACAGAGCACACGCTTGCCAGATTCTTAGGGAAATGGGTTTGTGGGTGCAGTTGAAGGATGTGAAAATGCTAGTTGCTTGTCGTAAGAGAGCACATCGTAAAGTAATGTCTACTTCATAGGTTTGCTGAGGGTGGTCCTAAGGAGATGAGATGAAATCTAGGTGTACAAGGATTTAGATTAAATCATGTATAGGTGAGGTAGAAAAAGAGGCTGGAAAAATAGAACCATGTTATTTCCTTTGGGACTCTGTCTCTTAATACTACATTCCTCCAAAGTCCTAGTCTTCTTCATTTCTTCTGCAACTTAGCATTGTGATGCTGAGTCCAAGGAAATAGTCCTAACTGAAATATGAAGTCATATTACTTTACTTTAAAATATCTCATTCATTAAATTTAAATTCATCATTTAGATAAGCTTTAATCAGAGAATTCTGCCTAGTGATTTTTTTACATTTTGAATTTTTATTGTATTTATCAGAATTCCTCAGTTCCTGCTTCTCACCCCTCAGGGGTTTTTACAGTAAAATTTCAAGCAAAGAATCCCATGACAAGTTGGGCCTGGTTTGTGAAGAACCTCAATAACTTTTAATTAAATGGAAGTGACAGCCTCAGAAATCATCAAAGGGCAGTAGCCCAACCAGAATTACAGCCATCTAACAAGATCCTAGATATTCCAATATATTTTCCTCTTAAAAAATAATTCTTTGGCATTTTGAAGGAAAGAAACACTATTTTAAGGGATGAAAGGCATTAAAAGATCTAATTTTTACCTTATAAAAAGGATCCCTTCCCTTAAAGAAGGCTGAAATCCTATAACTCACATCTGTCTACATAGTTGAAGACTCACCAGAAGGCAGATGGCCTGATTCTTTGGCTCAATATCAACAAAGAAAGGAAGTGAAAAGGGAAAACAGATTGAGTGGCAGCTGGTCCAGGGTGACGACAGAGTCTAGTGCAATTACTTTCTCCTTGTCAGTGGCTTGAGTCTACTGTTCCTTGTTTTGGTTATTTCTGGCAGAGAGAGGATATTCTCCCTAGAGGAGCAGCTACTGACCTGGAACTGAGGTTGAAAGTACAAGAGTAAGCTGTGGAGGGCTCAGGAGAGTGAGTTGTTTTTTAGTTGCTAAGTCGTGTCCAACTCCTTGGTGACCCCTTAGACTGTAGCCCACCAGGCTCCTTTAGGTGCGGCAAATATTCCCTTCATTTTTCTTTCCAAAATGTTTTGGAATAAATATAATGGGGGACTAAATGAGAAATATGGTTTGTTTAAAGTTTATGTCTGAGAGGCAAATGAAGAGGCCTAAAGGAAGGTTTGCTGCATCAAAGAACCAATAGGAAAGAGCCTGCTTTCTCTACTCCCTTCCTGTCCCCCCCCCAACAAATTCATATTAAAATAACCTTTAAAAATGAAAATGAAATACAGGAAAGTCCTGACATTTAAACCAAGCTAGGGTCTTATGCTTTCAAAAACGTAAATCATTAAAACAGTGTGGCCAGGGAATATCTTTCTCAATATTGAGAGTCTGTGAGGACAGTCGCAGGTAGGCAAAACTTGGACATTCATATGAAACCCAGGGAAGGCTAAGTTTATCAGTAGGATGACTGACAGCATTGAGAAAAATATTTGGGGAGGCAGGATTGCTTGGCAGAAAGAGCACTGGACTAAGATTCAGCCCTGGGTTCTTATGACATTGGACAAGTCATTTATCCCTCAGCGTCTCAGTCCCTCTGCTCACAAAGTGTGGGTGGGGGCAAACCTCTGAAGTCCCACCTCTAGTTTTCTATGATTTCATGAAGCTTTCATAATGCAGGGAATGACACCTCAGTCCTTCAAAATGATTCGTTGTTTAGAAACACAATTTAAAACTTGTTTGACACACATCTCAGGAAGCCCAGATGATTTTAGGCTCAATGGCCAATGAGTTTCAGGTTGCTACCCATGGGCTCTATTTCCAGTAATTACTTTCTGTCCTATCTCTCATTCTGAGAGCCTCTCCATGAATGGAAGGGAGGGCCAGTGACAGGCTGCCTACATAGAAGTCACCTGCATATCTTTTCCAAAATAAATGTTTTTATATCCTTGGTGCACCGTCACAGCCACCTGCACTCCACAAACACATCTATGTCTGCTTTATTGGCTATGCCAAAGCCTTTGACTGTGTGGATCACCATAAACTGTGGAAAATTCTGAAAGAGATGGGAATACCAGACCACCTGACCTGCCTCTTGAGAAATCTGTATGCAGGTCAGGAAGCAACAGTTAGAACTGGACATGGGACAACAGACTGGTTCCAAATAGGAAAAGGAGTACGTCAAGGCTGTATATTGTCACCCTGCTTATTTAACTGATATGCAGAGTACATCATGAGAAACGCTGGGCTGGAGGAAGCACAGGCTGAAATCAAGATTACCGAGAGAAATATCAATAACCTCAGATATGCAGATGACACCACCCTTATGGCAGAAAGTGAAGAAGAACTAAAGAGCCTCTTGATGAAAGTGAAAGAGGAGAGTGAAAAAGTTGGCTTAAAGCTGAACATTCAGAAAACTAAGATCATGGCATCCAGTTCCATCACTTCATGGCAAACAGACGGGGAAACAGTGGAAACAGTGGCTGACTTTATTTTTCTGGGCTCTAAAATCGCTGCAGATGGTGATTGCAGCCATGAAATTAAAAGACGCTTACTCCTTGGAAGGAAAGCTATGACCAACCTAGATAGCATATTAAAAAGCAGAGATACTGCTTTGCCAACAAAGGTCCATCTGGTCAAGGCTATAGTTTTTCCAGTAGCCGTGTATGGATGTGAGAGTTGGACTATAAAGAAAGCTGTGCGCAGAAGAATTGATGCTTTTTTTTTTTAATTTTATTTTTACTTTATTTTACTTTACAATACCATATTGGTTTTGCCATACATTGACATGAATCCACCATGGGTGTATATTAGCTCCCAATCCTGAGAATTGATGCTTTTGAACTGTGGTGTTGAAGACTCTTGAGAGTCCCTTGGACTGCAAGGAGATCCAACCAGTCCATCCTAAAGGAGATCAGTCCAGGGTGTTCATTGGAAGGACTGATGCTGAAGTTGAAACTCCCAATACTTTGGCCACCTGATGTGAAGAGCTGACTCATTTGAAAAGACCCTGATGCTGGGAAAGATTGAGGGCAGGAGGAGAAAGGGATGACAGAGGATGAAATGATTGGATGGCATCACTGACTCAATGGACATGGGTTTGGGTGGACTCTGGGATTTGGTGATGAACAAGGAGGCCTGGCGTGCTGCAGTTCATGGGGTGGCAAAGAGTCAGACACGACTGAGCGACTGAACTGAACTGATACCCCTGGTGATTCTAACGCATGACCAGGTATGGAAACCACAACTGCTCACAACTGAGAGACCCACCCCCAGAGTCATCCATCCACACTGTCACCCAGCATTGACCTTTAAGTCCTTTGGAGCCAAGGAGTCCTGCATAATTCATTTACATGATACATGGAGCAAAAAAGATCAGTCTTGTATGCATGCATGCAGACTAATTTAAACCTACTGCCTCCATCACTAACTGTATTACCTTTGTCAATACAGGGTATTTCCCTCAGTGAGTCTGTTTCCACACACATGAAATGAGATTAAAAACACTCCAATGAGTTATGAAGATGGTACAAGAGGCCATATGTAAGAACTTAGCAAAGTACCTGGCCTACTATAGGCTTAGTATGTGCTTGTTCCTCTGACTTCTAGAATATTCAAGGCCTTCCAAGACGGGCAGGTCATGGTGGAGAGGGCTGACAGAACGTGGTCCACTGGAGAAGGGAATGGCAAGCCACTTCAGTATTCTTGCCTTGAGAACCCCATGAACAGTATGAACAGGCAAAACGATAGGATACCAAAAGAGGAACTCCCCAGGTCATTAGGTGCCCAATATGCTACTGGAGATCAGTGGAGAAATAAGTCCAGAAAGAATGAAGGGATGGAGCCAAAGCGAAAACAATACCCAGTTGTGCATGTGACTGGTGATAGAAGCAAGATCCGATGCTGTAAAGAGCAATACTGCATAGGAACCTGGAATGTCAGGTCCATGAATCAAGGCAAATTGGAAGTGGTCAAACAAGAGATGACAAGGGTGACTGTCGACATTCTAGGAATCAGTTTTTACTTTATTTTACTTTACAATACCATATTGGTTTTGCCATACATTGACATGAATCCACCATGGGTGTATATTAGCTCCCAATCCTGAGAATTGATGCTTTTGAACTGTGGTGTTGAAGACTCTTGAGAGTCCCTTGGACTGCAAGGAGATCCAACCAGTCCATCCTAAAGGAGATCAGTCCAGGGTGTTCATTGGAAGGACTGATGCTGAAGTTGAAACTCCAATACTTTGGCCACCTGATGTGAAGAGCTGACTCATTTGAAAAGACCCTGATGCTGGGAGGGATTGGGGGCAGGAGGAGAAGGGGACGACCGAGGATGAGATGGCTGGATGGCATCACTGACGCGGTGGGTGTGAGTCTGAGTGAACTCCGAGAGATGGTGATGAACAGGGAGGCCTGGCGTGCTGCGATTCATGGGGTCGCAAAGAGTCGGACACGACTGAGTGACTGAACTGAACTGAACTAGATATAGAGTTAAGGCTACGTTTTAGGTAATAGATTCCATTCTGGCCTAAAGGGACACTACATGCTTTTCCCAGACATTTTCATCCCTTGGTTCTCTAGCTATTAAAGGTATGCAGCTGACAGCCCACCAGGCTCCTCTGTCCATGGGATTTTCCAGACAAGAATACTGGAGTAGGTTGCCATTTCCTTCTCCAGGGGATCTTCCTGACCCAGGAATAGAACCCACATCTCCTGCATTGCAGGTGGATTCTTTACTGACTGAGCTATGAGGAAAGCTTTCTCTCTAGCTATATTTAATTGGCCCTTCTAGTGAAATCTGAGAAAATCGTCATCTAAGAACTATTCAGTATTTGGGTAGGCAAAACCTTTAACACACCCACATGGAATGGGTTATCTGTCAGCTGCAAACCTTTAATATTTTGACCAAGCTCTTCAGATGACAATGAACCTTCATATACATTTTCAGACAAGAGTCTTACAGTTAGACTGTACTCTTGGTCCCTGTTCCAGCACATATGTTCATTCCTTCTGATCATGCACTTTACATTTCTATAACACTATACTTTTAAGAACATTTTAAGAAGTATAAATAGCAGTTTAAGAATTTAGATATTACAATTATTTTATGGTCAATAGTATGAGAATATTGAATAAAAATGTCCAGAACTTGACCCCTTTGCTACCAAGCTCCCACCTCCCATACCACCAACTGCTCTATGCTATCATCCCTGGATTATGAGAGCAACCTCCTGAGTAGACTCTCTGCTCCCACCCTTGACCCTCCAAAATCTTTTCTTAACAGAGTAGCCAGAGTGCTCCAACTATAGCAAAACATAGAACATGTCAATCCAGATGTTGTGTGGCTTCTGCTGCATGCTAAGCCACTTCAGTTCAGTTCAGTCACTCAGTCGTGTCCGACTCTTTGTGACCCCATGAATCGCAGCACGCCAGGCCTCCCTGTTCATCACCATCTCTCAGAGTTCACTCAAACTCACATCCATCGAGTCCATGATGCCATCCAGCCATGTCATCCTCAGTTGTCCCCTTCTCCTCCTGCCCTCAATCCCTCCCAGCATCAGAGTCTTTTCCAATGAGTCAACTCTTCGCATGAGGTGGCCAAAGTACTGGAGTTTCAGCTTCAGCATCATTCCTTCCAAAGAAATCCCAGGGCTGATCTCCTTCAGAATGGACTGGTTGGGCAGTCCAAGGGACTCTCAAGAGTCTTCTCCAATACCACAGTTCAAAAGCATCAATTCTTTGGGGCTCAGCCTTCTTCACAGTTCAACTCTCACATCCATACATGACCACAGGAAAAACCATAGCCTTGACTAGACGGACCTTAGTCGGCAAAGTAATGTCTCTGCTTTTGAAAATGCTATCTAGGTTGGACATAACTTTTCTTCCAAGGAGTAAGCATGTTCTAATTTCATGGCTGCAGTCACCATCAGCAGTGATTTTGGAGCCCAAACAAATAAAGTCTGACACTGTTTCCACTGTTTCCCCATCATGTCCAATTCTGTGACCCCACAAGCAGTAGCCCGCCAGGCTCCTCTGTCCATGGGATTCTCCAGGTAAGAATACTGGAGTAGGTTGCTATGTCCTCCCCCAGGGATCTTTTCCTAACTCAGGGATCTAACCTGTGACTCCTGCGTTGTAGGCAGATTCTTTACTTTCTCTTAAAATGAAAATTAAAATTCTCTTCTCGGAGTGGCCTTCAGGCCTTTATGTAATCTGCCCTCCTCTCTCCTGTCACCTCTCTCAGCTTCTCTGCTGCTGTTCTTCCTCTCTTTCATCCTCTGCTCAGCCACAGTAGCCACTTTCTCTTCCTAACACATCTCAGGCACCAGCCCTCCCCAGGGACATTCTTCTTCTCTCTGACTGGTATGCTTTTCTCCAGATAGCAACCAGGCTTTTTCTGTCACCTGCTTCAAACTTTAGGCTTGACTGTCACCTTCTCCATAACCACCTGACCACCTGCCTGCTGCTGCTACTGCTAAGTCCCTTCAGTTGTGTCCGACTGTGCGACCCCATAGATGGCAGCCGACCAGACTGCTCCATCCCTAGGATTCTCCAGGCAAGAACACTGGAGTGGGTTGCCATTTCCTTCTCCAACGCATGAAAGTGAAAAGTGAAAGGGAAGTCATTCAGTTGTGTCCGACTCTTAGTGACCCCATGGACTGCAGCCCACCAGGCTCCTCTGTCCATGGGATTCTCCAGGTAAGAGTACTGGAGTGGGGTGCCATTGCCTTCTCTGACCACCTACCTAAAATTGCAAATATCTTTTCTCTCCACTCCCACACTCACGAGGCCCCTTCTCTACTTAACTAGTACATGGAATAAATTTATCTTCTACTATCTCATTGGTTATTTCATTTCTTGGCCTCTCCCCATTAAAACAAATTCTGCAAGCCTGAGATTGTCAATTGTTTGGTTTATTAACATATCTCCAGCACTTAAGACATAGCCCAACACATAGTAACCACTCAACAAATATTTGTGAATGAGTGGAGGAATATGAAACTTGCCAATGATTATGCAACTTAATGGTGACTGGTGCTAACAGAGCTCTTCTGAATCTCTCTGCAGAGCCTGTCTTCCACTCCCTGTGTCCTTTTATTATGTCATGGAAGCCAAAATGGGGAATAACTTCTTCCTTCATCCTTCAAATTAACTTCTGCATGACCTCATATAATCCAACTGATGCTGCCATTTAAAAAATGCTTTTGAAATAGGCTTTTAAGCAGTTTCTTGATCACACAAGAAAATCATAATGTTATCATATTATCACAGCTGGCTAATGCTTTTGTTTTTCAATTTGTTCATTTCCTTACCAAAATGATATTTGTGTATCTATACTCTGGTTACCTGAATTAGCTATGAATGGTTTCTGGCTCTTTTTAGAATTAAAAATATATTCTCAAAGAGTAGAATAAGTCACCACTGAGAGCAAAATGACTCTCAAAATGTGAACAGATTTTTAAACAGTTAAAAATTTAAACCATTAGACCAAAAATTAAAAAATAAACAATTAAAATATTTGTACCAGTGTGACAATGTATTTAAAATATAAAAGTTCAGACATTTATAGGTAAAATACAAACTGTGAAGATTGAAACTTATCAAGAAAAAATCTGCAAAGGAGAAAATACAACTGCTTACTAATTAACAGACACAAAGAAAAGCTTTTAAGGTCACAGATAATAGGAAAAAGCACCACAGATTTGAACAAAGCAATTCAACATGTCAAACTTAAAGTTTATTTTAAAAGTCAGTCATGAAATGGTAATATTTGGGGATGTGGGCTACTAGATATAAGATAATTCCTTTTGTACTATTTTACAACTTTACTGTAAATCTAAAATTAGCTCAAAGTTTACAAAGAGAATAGATGGCTCTGTTCTGTCTCTATCCCTTCAATGATTTACTCTCAATTACTACAATGTTGTAATAAGTCTTTATGTGGTATCTGCTTTCTTCTTTGCAGTTGTCTCAGCATTCTTTACCCTTTCCCATATACAGTGCAAAATCAGCTGGTCAGTGTAAAATCACTGTTGGGATTTTCCACTAGAATTACATTGAATTTACAGGTCAATTTGGGGAGAATGAACTGAAAGATAGGAGATGTGTATGTCTTCCTCTATCAATGCTCCCTGAGCTCCTTTCCCAGGTCCTGCATGTGGAATAAAACTGAATCTGATCAGAGCTTGCCTGCATTGCTCAGTTGCTTCAGTCATGTCTACTCTTTGTGACCCTTCAGGCTATACCGTGCCAGGCTTCTCAGTCCATGTTATTCTCCAGGTAAGAATACTGGAGTGGGTTGCTATTTTCCCTTCCAGGGAATCTTCCCAACCCAGGGATTGAACCCAGATCTCCTGCAATGCTGGCAGATTCTTTACCACTGAGCCATTGGGGAAGCCTGGTCAGAGCTTAGTTCTCTCCAGATTTACTGTCTGGTCTGATGGGTATATTTTTCCACTTGGATTATTCCCTACTGATAAAATTTTAATCTGGTTTAGAAAATAAAGCATATTATTTCTGTTTTCTAAACTAAGTCCTGTTTTAGCAGGTATGTATATCATGGTTTAGAGTAAATAGATGACCCTACTTATACCACCTTAGGAATAGAGGATGCTGATTAATTCCAAAGCAGTAGTCAACAGCAGAAACCTAGCTCAAAATAGCTCAAGTGTTTAATAGAAAAGGGAATCTACTCACACAACAAACATTCAGACAACTAAATACAAGGCTCGAAGAACATATCAGTTCTCTGCATCTCATGTCCAGTTGTCTCTGTACTTGGCCTCATTCTCCCCTCAGGCCACAAATGAACCTAACCTGAATTATTTTTACAACTCTCCATTCCAAAGAAAGAAAGCTTCACAAGTTAAAATGATCTGTTTTGCCTTTCTGGGCATTTAAGTTCAGGGCCACTTCTAGATGCTAAGTCCTCCCTATATAACCTGGGCAAAAGGAATTATTTACGTAAGACAACCTAACTCACTAGAGTTGGGTTCCCACTGGAATAAAGGCCTCACAGTAACAAAGTGTGTTTTATAGGTCATAGAGATATGCTGTTGCTGCTGCTGCTGCTGCTGCGTTGCTTCAGTCGTGTCCGACTCTGTGTGACCCCATAGACAGCAGCTCACCAGACTCCCCCATCCCTGGGATTCTCCAGGCAAGAACACTGGAGTGGGTTACCATTTCCTTCTCCAATGCATGAAAGTGAAAAGTGAAAGTGAAGTCGCTCAGTCATGTCCGACTCTTAGCAACCCCATGGACTGCAGCCTACCAGGCTCCTCCGTCCATGGGATTTTCTAGGCAAGAGTACTGGAGTAGGGTGCCATTGCCTTCTCTGAGAGATATGCTAGGTTCCATATATACAGAGAAATATCAATGCATGTGTTCTTGTGTGTATGCTAAGTTACTTCAGTCATGTCCGACTCTTTGCAACCCTATGAACTGGGGCCGGCCAGGCTCCTCTGTCCATGGGATTCTCCAGGCAAGAATACTGGAGTGGGTTGCCACGTCCTCCTCCAGAGGATCTTCCCAACCCAAAGATTGAACCCATGTCTCTTACATCTCTTGCATTGGTAGGCGAGTTTTTTACCACTAGTGCCACCTAAGAAGCCCTAAAGGGTTCCTAAACTCCAAATGCTAATGTTGAAACACCTTGTATGCATGTATGTACTTGGAGATATCTTGCCTTTAACAAGAATTTCATGACTATCAAAGAGCCATTAAAGAGGTGGACACAGAGCTCAATGCTTCACCACCAAGACAAAATTCCAAAGAATCAGTAATTATGGGGGTGTAGGGAGTGGGAGTCTCTAGTTTTATTTAAAATTCACGTATATATGGAATTTAGAAAGATGGTAATGATGACCCTGTATGCGAGACAACAAAAGAGACACAGATGTATAGAATGTAATTTTGGACTCTGAGGGAGAGAGAGAGGGTGGGATGATTCGGGAGAATGGCATTGAAATACTATCATGTAAGAAACGAAGTGCCAGCCTATGTTCGATACAGGATACAGGATGCTTGGGGCTGGTGCACGGGGATGATCCAGAGAGAGGATATGGGGTGGGAGGTGGGAGGGGGATTCAGGATTGGGAGCTCGTATACACCCGTGGTGGATTCATGTCAATGTATGGCAAAACCAATACGGTATTGTAAAGTAAAATAAAGTAAAAATAAAATAAAATAAAATAAAATTCAGGGTGTGGTGGACATGATGATGTTGCCCAGGTTCCTCCTCAAGGAAAGACTTACTGATCCAGTCACTGAGCATATTATCATTAGACAACCTCCAGCTGTCAGCTCCTTCTGAAATTGTGCCAGCTGCAGAGAGCGGTCTCATTCAAGGCCATACCCTTGGTGGTAGGAGGGGATGGCCCACACAGAATAACTGATAAAGGGCAGGGGAGAAAGTCCTAGCCATTTCAGACCAAGAATAAGCGCTCTAGGATCACCTCCGCTCCAGAGCGACTCAGTGGGGTCAGTCGAGGCTGTTCAGCCTGCATCACAGCTGACTTTTCCCTCGCTTTCCACAGGTGTTGTTTACAGGTGCTCCATAATAAGCATTCTGCACACTATCCCATCTCAGAGTCTGCTTTCCAGACAGTCTAACCTGCAACAGTGGTCTTTCTATTGTTGTATTTCAGTTGCCCAGTTGTCTCCAACTCTTTGCAACCGCATGGACTGTAGTAGGTCAGGCCTCTCTGACCCTCACCATCTCCTGAAGTTTGCCCAAGTTCATATCCATTGCATCAGTGATGCCATCCAGCCATCGCATCCTCTGATGCCCTCTTCTCCTTCTACCGTCAATCTTTCCCAGCATCAGGGACTTCTTCCAGTGAGTCAGCTGTTCACAACAGATGACCAAAATACTGCAGTTTTAGCTTCAGCATCAGTCCTTCCAATAATTATTCAGGGTTGATTTCCCTTAAGATTGACTGATTTGATGATCTTGCTGTCAAAGAACTCTTAGGAGTCTTCTCCAGCTACATATTTTGAAGAAATCAATTCTTCAGCACTTCACCTTCTTTATGGTCCAACTCTTACAACTGTTAGTGACCACTGGGATAATCATAGCCTTGGCTATCACGGACCTTTATCGGCAGAGTAATATATCTGCTTTTCAACACACTGTCTAGGTTTATCACAGCTTTCCTGCCAGGAAGCAAATGTCTTCTGATTCATGGCTGTAGTCACCATTCACAGTGATTTTAGAGCCCAAGAAAAGGAAATCTGTCACTACTTCCATATTTTCCCCCTCTATTTGCCATGAAGTAATGGGGCAGGATGTGATGATGTTAGTTTTTTTAATGTTTAGTTTTAAGCCAGCTCTTTCACTCTCCTCCTTCACCTTCAAGAAGCCCAGTTTCTTTTTGCTTTGCTGTTAGAGTGGTATCCTCTGCATATCCGTGGTTGTTTCTCCCACCTATTGTGATTCCAGCCCAGCATTTCTCACGATGTGCTCAGCATATAGATTGAATTAACAGGGTAACAGACAGTCCTGTCACACTCTTTTCTCAATCTTGAACCAATTAGTTGTCCCATACAGGATTCTAACTGTTGCTTCTTGATCCGCATATAGGTTTCTCAGGAGACAGGTAAGATGGTCTGGTATTCCCATCTTTTAAAGAGCTTTCCACAGCTTATTATGGTCCACTCAGCCTAAGACTCTTGCACTCATCTCCCATGCTAGTAGTATCATGCTTAAAATCTTGCATGCTAGGCATCAGCATTTTGTGAATCAACAACTTCCAGATGTCCAAGCTGGATTTAGGGAAGGAAGAGAAACCAAATATCAAATTACCAACATTTGCTGGATCATAGAATAAGCTAGGGAATTCAGAAAACATCTACCTCTGTTTTATAGACTGTACCAAAGCCTTTGACTGTGTAGTCTTTCTATTATAAAAGTATGTAATAGTATATTCTTGAAAAGCCACATGTTCTGCAAAAATTGTGCTTGAAAAATTACCAGGCTTTTGCAAAGTATAGGGCTAGATGGAAAGTATTAAACAATGCTAGTATATAAGTAGAACACACACATACACAAAAACCAATAAAATTTGTCAGAAAATACTAACCAGTTAAATCTCCAGTCACAGTCAGTAGACCCCAATGGCCTTAAACCCCAGATCAGGTTTTCTCCATCAGTATGTGCACCCCTGACAGCATTTGCTTCTGGCAGAGGCCAACCTCATAAAAATTAAAATGAAAGGATAGCTTTCATCAATCACCTTTTTTTAAACAAGGGGAGAATACATCTTTCACAGATTCTTTATCTGCACTCACAGCCTCACCAGATAGCTTAACGATATGGAAACTGAGGCAGTTCGGCCACTATTTGACTAAAAGAAGACACTCTTACATGATGTTTAATTTTTTTTTTTCCAGTTAAGGTTTCACATATTGTTAAGGTTTTTTCTTGAATTGTGAAAAAACTTGCCTCGATCACTTCAAAACACTAACGAGATGGAAGATTTCATGGAGGAACCAAAGCAGTTTCTGTGTTATACTGACATCAGTCCCTGACTCATTTCAAATTCAAGACTAGAAAGAGATAGACTTGGTTTCACATATTGTTAAGGTTTTTTCTTGAATTGTGAAAAAACTTGCCTCGATCACTTCAAAACACTAACAAGATGGAAGATTTCATGGAGGAACCAAAGCAGTTTCTGTGTTATACTGACATCAGTCCCTGACTCATTTCAAATTCAAGACTAGAAAGAGATAGACTGTGTCAGATTTTGAAAAAGGAGACTCTAATTATGTATTATCTCTATTAAAATTTTAAATATATCTACATGAAAGAGGCATTCTGGAGAAAGGGAAACTAAACATGAGAGATACTTTGGTATAAAATAAGAGTAATAAAACAGACATACAACATGATTTTTTTTCAACTTGCCCTGCCTCTTTAGACATTAATCCCTGTAATAAGCACTGTTTTTCACTGTGCATTTGTTACTTGTAGGTTTACTGATCTGCCGCCAGCTGAGCTAGTCTTACCCACTGTTCTTGCATTTTCAGTTCATTTGGTGAAAAAGGTACCAGGCAGAGTGAGGATTCCGTTCTCTTCGGCTTCCCAAAGTTACTTCCACATCCCACATTGCTGAACATGATTAAAGGCAGTTTAGTGCAACAGAAATAACCTTGATTTGATGTTGAAAGACTTGGATTCTATTCCTAGCTCTGCCCCCAACAATGTGGCTTCAAAGGTGGAATAAGTAATGGATATAAAATTAGCAAGATTGATGGATGCAACTTTCTGTGCTCCCCTGATCACCTACCACCCTTACTTCTAAAACACCAACCTCACCAAATAGCTTCCAATTTAGACTTCTACAGCTTGTTTCCACACTTACTTCCCTAGCACTTAACTGAAAGTGAAAGTGAAGTCGCTCAGTCGTGTCCGACTCTTTGCGACCCCATGGACTGTAGCCTACCAGGCTCCTCTGTCCATGGGATTCTCCAGGCAATAGTACTGGAGTGGATTGCCTTTCCCTTCTCCAGGGGATCTTCCCGACCCGGGGATCGAACCCAGGTCTCCTGCGTTGTAGACAGACGCTTTACCGTCTGAGCCACCACTTAACTGAAAGACAAAGTTAAAAACCGTGGAAGTATGCAGTAGGGACCAACCAGATGTGGACAAAAAAGATGCATGTACCTACTTTGTGTTTTAGTTGAAATGGTTCTGACAGCCAGGCTCAGAAGCAGGGAACAACTTGCCAATGCTGGCTGACTTACAGTGACTACAGTCAGTTTTGGAAAGGATGATGGTTAGGCTGTTCTACTCTAGTGATCAGTTTATTAGGTTTGAGATGCCTGTGAGAATTGAGCTGTTGGTGGAAAGTTTGTAAAAAACAACATCCTTGCTGAGTCTTGACATCTAAATAGTGAGAATTCTTAAGTTGATTTGGATTCAGCATTTTTGTTGTCTCTTGCTTATATAAGTTTATATTTTGAATTTTTTTCCCCTCAGATAATTTTTCCTCTCCTAAGAGGAAAGAGATTTTTGTTTTAGATAGTAGACATAGTAAATAGAGTCCTGAATTAGCACTGCCTATCTCATTGATAGATGTCACAGAAAGTGAATCTACACAAAAAAAGTCACTCTTGAAATAGCAACATGATATTACACGTGCACACTCTCTCCTGTTTGTGACAATGTTGATGTATGCGTGAACTTAGTCCACAGAGTCAGATACGTGGAGAATGTAATAAATTTTCTATAACTGGACTTAAGATAACCATTCTTAGTAATGGACATGTAGTCTCCATTTAAAGACTCTTTCATTCTTTCACCTGTAGTAGGCGAACTTACACTAATGTCACCAACCTTTCCAGTTGGTCCCCTACAAGGGTCCTTCTGTGCAGTATCACTCAAGCAAGTGAAACAAAAGTTTGGTTCAGGAGCAAAGGAAAGTTTTGATAAAAGACTGGAGAGGTACGGACAGACTTGAGCTCCACAGTACACACTAGCCCAGAGAAAGGCCCTTGGAGTCTATTTGATAAAGCAGGGATCCCATCAGTGAGGAAGGAAAGGATGGGGTTCTCAGGGGGCTGGCGCAACTGTGCTGCTCAGCTCTAGGTCGCAGTGTGATTACAGCGTCTCTGTACAAGGCCGGCTGCTGCCATCTTGAATCTGCACTTGCCCTGCGAGCTATGTGGGGCACGGCAGCCATTTTACAGGAGGAACCCTGATCTAAAGGGCTGGGTTTGAGGCTGCTACACATGGCTCCCTATGAGCAAGTGAAACTAGACTAAGTGCAAAGAAAAGAAAAAGGTTAGACTTTATCACCCAGATTTTATTTTTATTTCTTAGGATTTGTTAATGGACTTTGCTGTTGACACTGATGTATTGGAGGGTGGAATCTGGTGTGTGTTGCCATATGTCCAACTGACTTCTGTAGTGATCAAGGATAATTATAAACACATTAGAAATATTTAAAATAAAATGTCACAGGCACAGACAATCAAAATGGATGCCTGTATTAACTAATTAGTACAAATGAACTGCATGTTCTGATGCCCTTGCCTTTTTGGTCTTCAACTATTGGTTCACCCAAGTACATCATTTTGTCCCCATAGAAGATTCTTTGCCATGCTCAAGGGCTTCGTGGGAGCAGTAAATGTATTATACTATACCCATCACTTTGGGCCATACAAAGTGTCTTCTTTACTGCTCCTTGGAATTATGGGCCTTGCATCTTCATGAATTCTACTCAAGAATTGGAGGAGGAGGCTTGGTGTCAGAGAGTTACCCTGCTCTTGCTTTCTCCTTCCTTGACAAGGTTTGAGTTGGATTTGGACCAGGTTAGAGGCAGGGATCAGGTACCTGAAATAGGGCAAAGATAATTTTTAGAAATCCTCAATTTCTAACTTTGTTTCATATTAAGTTCTTTCTAAAGAATCTTTAATAGTAAACAGTGTAGCCTGGCTCCTCATATATATTCAAATATACCCAAAATTTTGTTCAGGACAAAAATTTTATGGTCTGAGTCCTTCATGGTTCTTTGCCTTGACTTTTGGCAAACAAGGGTCATTTTTCTGTTCTATTTCCCACCTACTGAGACAACAAATGTTGTCCATTTAACAGAATAAATGTTCATAACATAATAAAAAAAAACTCAAAGTGGTAAAACTGATCAGCTACTGCATACCAATCCACCATATCAGCTTCAAGCATCTGATCCATCTGTCAAGTCTCTACAACTCATGTATGGCAACAGGCTTCCTCCTTGAAAGCCCGCCCAGCCTTTGGGTCACTCTATTAGGAAATTATTTGTTGTAATGGTCTGAAATCTGTCTGTATGTAACTTTCCAAATTATTTAGGAGAAACCAACCAGTCACTTTGGTATTATCACTTTTCTCTAGATCTCTCTTCAGATAATTAGTTCTGTTCACCACTTTAATGACCCGAGGGCAGATCCCAACACCAGCACAGAGATGGAAAATTGACTTTTTGGAACCGCGCTGTTTTGTGTGGCTTTTCTACCATCTAAATTCCTGCTCCAGATCTCTGCTTCCTGATAGTAGTATGGGCAATCAGCTCTTTATCTGTATTCCTTATTGTCCAGTGAAAAGAATTCCAAGCCCAGTTGGCCAGTGTGTAATGGAGGTAATTTATCCATCATTGGAATTCAAAATCTCCAGAGGTCATTCATATGAGGCTTTATGACGCTCTGCTTTTTCTGGCTTTGTCTGTGAGCCTCAGTTCACAGTTCACACTGTTCTGCCTCTGTGCTTTCTCCATACTGGGACTTTGGTCATTTTTCAGTTTCTCTTCAGACCATGCTTCCCCTTGACTTACACAGCCTTTTCTTTGCTGTGACTTCTCTCAGAAAAGATGCTGTTCTTTTTTTCCCCCTATTTATCCAGTACTACTCTCCTTCAGCATTTCAAATGATACATCCTTGAGTAAATGTCCCCAAATTCCCTAACAAGATTCCTTGTTTGTCTTTTTTCAGAGTCATTGATTTATACTTGTTTGTATAATTATTGATTTCCCCCATTCTACCTTCAGGGTTATCGTTCAGTTGGCAAATGGCAGTAGCTGCAAAATAGTTCCTGAGTGAATAAACAAAAAGTTCATACCTATATGTGAAGCTAAACCTGAGGCCACTGACTCGGTATGTCTGTCTTCACTCTCTCTTTTTATCTTTAAATGTTTCCTTTCCCTCTTTGACTGCAGTGCCTGTTGCGCTGGAAAAATAAAATGTAATAGAATGTAATAGATGGGTAAATGTGTTTGGTTTTCTTTTTTTTTTCCTTAAGGCTAATCACAGGCTATGGTGATGATTATCCTATGGAGTCACCCAGACCTCACTCTATGAGCAACATGAATCTATAGGTAAACAGTTTTTCCCAGGGTTTGAGTTGAATATTGCAGAAAGGTTGGAAAAAGGAAATGGTGAAAAAAAATTTCCAAATGTCATTTACGTTGCTTTGTATTATTTACAGTGTATCTTCTTAAGAATTCTGCCTACTAAAGGGTGAAATGGCAGAATCCTCTCATAGTTGATATAACAAAACTCTACTCTTTTTCATACTTCCTTTCCAAAATGTAACGTATCTTTGGATGTCATTATAAATCCTTTGACATATAATTTTCCTTCAGATGTAGCCACCAGGTTACACAAAATATTACTGAAATATATCATTTTTCACAGAAATCAGATATGTTAATTTGAACATTTAAAGTAGTCCTAAACAAATTCTTGATTACATTGTTATAACTAGTAATGTTTTCTCCACATGATTTCTTTCCAACAGTGGTTTTAGAAACCTACCAGGCACAATATTCAGGCAATATTATTCTGACCATTTGCTTCTTTAGAAAGATGATATTAGACATTTTGTTGGCATGATTTTGAATGATAATCTTGTATATTGGTCACACAAAAAATTAAGCCTGGTAAGTGATGGCAATTTGAATATGAACAGTTTACTGTCAAGCCAATCCAAGCTTCATTTTCTACAGTTATAATTAAAGTTGATAAACTCAGGAATAAGATATACGTTCACAGGAAGATGGCTTCAAGAAAGTTAAAAGTAGCTTATTTAGAGCTGAGTAACAAAAAATGAGGCAGATATTTTATGTAAGATGCAGACGTGCAGATCAGTTGCATTATCAAGAATCCATACAAGTTTAGATATGGAAAACTCTTCTGCAAATAATTCAATTACACAAAAAAGAGTTAAAGACATAAAATCACCACCTGAAGCGCTGGTCACTTTACTTTTTTTCCAGTACTGTTCATTTAGGGGAGGGACTTCTTTGGTTTATACTTATGCTTAGCAAAAAATTTATTAAATTTTCATAAAGAAGATATGGTAATTTGTTCAGTGAAAAGACACTGTTGAAAGTAATATAGTTTGATTTCAAAATATTGTTACTTGGATTTTTCCTGAAGTAATCTATAGTAATCTATAGATCCAGCCATGAATTTGGGGGACTTAACTGCACTGCATCATTTTGTAATCCATCCTCCAATTTAATATGAGATGGGCTAGGAAAGGTGAGCAAAGTTATATCTAGTAGTAGGAAAGTGTGTTTTTGGAAGTAAGGGAAAACAGGGAGCTGGAGAGTAGACAGAGAATCAAGATAGTTGCATTGGAAATGCAATACCTACATAAGCTCTAAATTGCTGTTTCTCTCTAGGCAACCCCTCTGAGTCCCTGTTGTGAAAAATGTGAAATTCGTGCAGTACCATTGAATGTCCAACATAATTAACATAACATGGATAATGCAGTGACCTCTTGGTGTAAAATAATTGGTGTCTATACAAATGAAAATTAGTAGCTCTCTACACTGCCCTCTGTTCTGATTCAAGTTAGGAAATGTATTTTTTTTCTATGTAGGCTAAGACTAACCCATTAAATACACACTCTCAGCTTGTTTCCTAATTTGAAAATTATTCAGTATTTTCCAACTACATTCTTCTAAGGCAGAAATATATTTCAACAAAGCTAATGTGATAACAGCTAGTATACCTTTTTATACTGACTGAAGAGATTAAAATGCTAAGGTCACATCAAGTAATTTAAAAATGTGTGATTTATTTTGGATCATGAAACTTTAAAATGCAGATACTATAGTAGAAAATCAATTATTTTTCTCCGATTTGTTAGGATCTGTTAGGATGAACTTTTGACTGAAGAAGTCATGAGGAAAACCAGACCAATGGTCATGTAGTTCAAAGAAAAAGTTCCTAACCAAATGTAACATGAACTAGGACTCAAAGTGATTATGCACAAGTATATTATTCTCAACTGAGTAAAACCCAAGTTTTTTTCCTTTATTTATGTAATTGATGTACAATATCATGTTAATTTCAGATGTCAAATTGCTGTATACATTTCCATACATTACAAAATGATCACCACAAGTCTAGTAAACATCTATTCCACATGAAATTGTTACAGTATTATTGACCACATTCCTTGTTACATTAATAATTGCATCCTCGTGGCTTATCTATTTTATAACTGAAGGTCTGTGCCTCTTAATCTCCTTCACCTATTTCTCCCAAACCCCCACCACCCTTCCCTCTGGGAAGCACCTATTTGTTCTCTGTATCTGTGAGTCTGTTTTTTTTTTTTTTTTTTTTTAGATTCTGCTTAAGTGAAATCATTGTTTCCTTACCCTACTGCTCTCCACCCGGGTGCCCCTTCCCAATAAAATCTCTTGCTTTGTCAGCACATGTGTCTCCTCGGACAATTCATTTCCGAGTGTTAGACAAGAGCCCAGTTTCGGGCCCTGGAAGGGGTCTGCCTTCCTGCAACAAATGGCGACTCTGGTGGGATTCTTCTTCGCTGAGACTGACATCCTGACCACTCGGGGTACTCAGGGGCCAGCTTGCCTGCCAATGGACCAGACCCAGCGGCCACAACTGGGACCCTTTTGTCCCTGGTCTCCTCCTGATGCAGACAACTGGCCAGAGTGCCCCGACCAGTAAGGAACAAGAGACTTTATTGACCTCTCTCCCTTCCCTCTCTCTTTCCTCTCCTAAACCTTCCTATCCTTCCCTGTTTTTCTAGTCCCCCGGTCCTGGACACAGGAATGTGGTCGAAGGGCCCTCAGCCTGAGCTGAGGATTGGAGACTGATCACCTCCTCTTGGCAGAGAACTCGAATTCTGGTTCTGGTCTGGTCTGATTTCTGGTAGGGCCGAGTTCCAGTCCTCCCTTCTCTGGAGGCCCAGGGAAAAGTTCCATAATGCTTGGGTATCTGTAGGTGGCAGGAGACGTCTGTAAGTCCACCCCTTTCACCACCCCCCAACCCCGCCTCCTCCCCCTTCTTCTTTCAACCTGGCTTTCTTTCCTCCCTTGAAATCTTTGATATTAGTACTTGGATCTGAAGTTCTGTGTCTCTATAGGAGGTTTTCTGAGAGACTGTATACTTATATTTAAGGGCTTCCCTGGTGGTGCAGAGGTTAAAGCGTCTGCCTGCAATGTGGGAGACCTGGGTTCGGTCCCTGGGTCGGGAAGATCCCCTGGAGAAGGAAATGGCAACCCACTCCAGTATTCTTGCCTGGAGAATCCCATGGATGTAGGAGCTTGGTGGGCTACAGTCCACGGGTCGCAAAGAGTCGGACGTGACTGAGCGACTTCACTTCAAGTGAAATCACATGGTGTTATGCCCGAAGTCTGAGTCCCAAAACTGAGAGAATAAGACATCCACAGCAATGCAAAAGCATAAAGGGGTTTTATTGCTAGCTCGAGCTAGGGCTCCCATCTCATCCAGCGCAGTGGAGTCTTGACGAGAGCCCTGAGCTCTGAATCACAGCTGCTTTTATACAGGCGGTTCTTAGTACAACTGGCGGGTAATGATTGGCTGAGCCGTATGCACAATTTTCAAATCCCGCATCCCTATCCGGATTGGCTCAGGTTTGGTGCCATCTGGGACTTTCCCAGGGTGTGGTTCCCCAGAGTCATGACTCAGGTTTTAATCCAGTTAGGTGCCAGTGGGGATTTTCCCAGGGTGTGGTTTCCCGGAATCATGACTCAGGTTTTACAAGAATCTGAATCTTAGGCTTAGTATAGCTTGTTGAGCCTGTCATGGCTCAGGTCTGGTCCCTTAACAATGGTATTTGTCTTTGACTTATTTCACTTAGTATAAAACCCCCTTGATCTACCATGTTGTCACAAATGGCAAGATTTCTTTTCTTAATGGCTGGGTTCAGTTCAGTTCAGTTCAGTCGCTCAGTCGTGTCCGACTCTTTGCGACCCCATGAATCGCAGCACGCCAGGCCTCCCTGTTCATCACCATCTCTCGGAGTTCACTCAGACTCACATCCATCAAGTCAGTGATGCCATCCAGCCATCTCATCCTCGGTCGTCCCCTTCTCCTCCTGCCCCCAATCCTTCCCAGCATCAGAGTCTTTTCCAATGAGTCAACTCTTCGCATGAGGTGGCCAAAGTACTGGAGTTTCAGCTTTAGCATCATTCCTTCCAAAGAAATCCCAGGGTTGATCTCCATCAGAATGGACTGGTTGGATCTCCTTGAAGTCCAAGGGACTCTCAAGAGTCTTCTCCAACACCACACTTCAAAAGCATCAATTCTTCGGCGATCAGCCTTCTTCACAGTCCAACTCTCACATCCATACATGACCACAGGAAAAACCATAGCCTTGACTAGACGGACCTTAGTCGGCAAAGTAATGTCTCTGCTTTTGAAAATGCTATCTAGGTTGGACATAACTTTTCTTCCAAGGAGTAAGCGTCTTCTAATTTCATGGCTGCAGTCACCATCAGCAGTGATTTTGGAGCCCAAAAAAATAAAGTCTGGCACTGTTTCCACTGTTTCCCCATCTATTTCCCATGAAGTGATGGGACCAGATGCCATGATCTTCGTTTTCTGAATGTTGAGCTTTAAGCCAACTTTTTCACTCTCCTCTTTCACTTTCATCAAGAGGCCTTTTAGCTCCTCTTCACTTTCTGCCATAAGGGTGGTGTCATCTGCATATCTGAGGTTATTGATATTTCTCCCGGCAATCTTGATTCCAGCTTGTGTTTCTTCCAGTCCAGCGTTTCTCATGATGTACTCTGCATATAAG
>SJYT01028030.1:50172-77822 GCA_006410635.1 Cephalophus harveyi | reverse complement strand
TCCAGTAGCATATTGGGCACCTAATGACCTGGGGAGTTCCTCTTTTGATATCCTATCATTTTGCCTGTTCATACTGTTCATGGGGTTCTCAAGGCAAGAATACTGAAGTGGCTTGCCATTCCCTTCTCCAGTGGACCAAGTTCTGTCAGCCCTCTCCACCATGACCCGCCTGCCTTGGGTTGCCCTGCAGGCATGGCTTGGTTTCATTGAGTTAGACAAGGCTGTGGTCCTAGTGTGATTAGATTGACTAGTTTTCTGTGAGTATTGTTTCAGTATGTCTGCCCTCTGATGCCCTCTTGCACCACCTATCATCTTACTTGGGTTTCTCTTACCTTGGGTGTGGGGCATCTCTTCACGGCTGCTTCAGCAAAGCACAGCCGCGGCTCCTTACCTTGGACGAGGGGCTGTTCCTGACCTTCAACGTGGGATAGATCCTCTAGGCCCTCCTGCTGATCCTTGGGTTGCTCCTCCCTGCTGCCGGCCCTGGCCTCGGGCGTGGGTGGCTCCTCCCAGCTGCCGCCTCTGGCCTCGGGCTCAGGCTCAGGGTCACCGCCCTTGGCTCCGGGCTCGAGGTGGCCCCTCCCAGCTGCCACCCCTGGCCTCGGGCTTGTGGTGGCACCCCGGGGTCACCGCCCCTGGCCTCTAGGCTGGGTAATACTCCATTATACTATGGATCCTTGAACAATATGGGTTAGAACTGTGCAAATCCACATACACTTTTTTCATTGCTAGATGCATACTTCAGTACTACACAATCTATGGTTGACTAAATATGTGGATATAGAACCAAGAATACTGAGGGACAACTGAAGTTAACGTCAGTACCCTTAACCCTCATGTTGTTCTAGGATCAGCTGTGTGTGTATGTGTATGTGTGTATGTATGTATATGTATATATATATATATATACATATTTTTATTAATATCAATGGACAGGTTGCTTGCTTATCTTAGTTATTGTTAATAATACAGCAATGAACATTGGAGTGTATATATCTTTTCAAATGAGTTTTTTATTATAAGCAAACATACAGAATTGAATGCTGAATCATATAGTATTTTTAATTTTTGAGGAACCTCTATACTGTTTCTCATAGTGGCTGTACTAATAATTTACAATCCCACCAACAGTGCATGAGGGTTCCCTTTTCTACACATTCCCTTTGTTTCATTTTTTTCAGCCACTTCTTTAGAAGGCAGGAGCAGCAGCCACCACCCCAGGTAGGGCTGGATATCCCTTAAATGTATGAGCTGAAATGAAGTTGCATCTACATTTATCTAACTGCAGCCCCCACTGAGCCTACTGCCAGTGAATTCTCCAGATAGAAAGATGAGTCCATGAGGCTGTTTGCTGCTAGAAGAGTAGAATTGATGAAGTGGGCAGAAACAGAATGAGATATTCATTAGTTTGTTTAATTCATAAAATATCTATTGTAGACCTCTTGTCTGTTGGACTCAGAGAGACTACGGAGATAAGAGGAAATAAAACCAGATATGGACCATGCCTTTGAGCTTCCATGCCAGTAGGAGTTATTAACCAAATAAATTACATTAGGAATATAAAACCACAAGTCTTGAGAAGCACTGTGAAGGAAAGCAAGGACAATTCAACTCAGCGTTTTACAAACAATGGTAATTCAATTATTCAGTGGATGTGAAGGGTTTTCATTACACTTTCAGAGTAGCTTTTGAGATCTTGGAAGGGAGTTATGTCATTGCCTTTCCTTGTTTCTTTGAAGGATGTGTGGTTGAATTGCTGTAAAAGTACAAGGAGGTGAAATTATGTAGATTTGCTATTAATGTTATATGGAAGAAAATAAAATTCTCTGGAAATAAATATTTTCATTTTATTTTAAACTAATCAGTCACTACTTGTGCGGGCACAGCATAACTTCTCAAATCTAGGAATCAGATTGGATACCATATTTAATGTTTCCATATTGATTTTCACATACCAACTTGTTTTTGGTTCAACTTTTATTTCTAGATAATTATAGATTCACATGCAGTTGTAAGAAAAAAAATGCAACTTTTTCTGTACCATTACTCAGTTTCCTTAATGGTAACATCTTGTACAACTGCAGTGTAATATCACACCAAGACACTGACACGACAGTCGAGGTACAGAATGTTTGCCTGACCACGGGATCGCTCACCTTGCATTTTCATAGCCCCATCTTCTTTCCTCCTCCCTCCAGCCCCCCAAACTCCAGTAACCACTAACATTCATTTCTTTAAATTTGGTATTTCAAGAATAATACAAATGAAACCGTATATGTAACACTTTTGAGCTGGCTTTTTAAGTTCAGCATAATTCTCTGGAGATGCATTCAGGTTGTTGCGTGTGTCAATAGTTTTACTTTGTATTGCTGAGGACCATCCTGGTGGCTCAGTGATAAAGAATCTGCCCGCAATGCAGAAGACCCAGGTTCGATCCCTGGGTCAGGAAGATCTCCTGGAGAAGGAAAAGACAACCCACTTCAGTATTCTTGCCTGGGAAATCCCATGGACAGAGGAGCCTGGCAGGCTACAGCCCATAGGGTTACAAGAGTCTGACAGTACTGAAGAGACTGAGCACATACATTCCGGAGTATGGACATACTACAGTTTGTTTAACCATCTGAGTTGTTTCTGGATCTTAAAGATTATGTAATGAAGCTGCTAGCGATAAACATTTACATACAGTTCTAGGGTAAATGAGCTTCCCTGGTGGCTCAGAGGTTAAAGCATCTGCCTGCAATGCGGGAGACCTGGGTTCGGTCCCTGGGTTGGGAAGATCCCCTGGAGAAGGAAATGGCAACCCACTACAGTATTCTTGCCTGGAGAATCCCGTGGACGGAGGAGCCTGTTGGGCTACAGTCCACGGGATCACAAACAGTCGGACACGACTGAGCGACTTCACTTCACTTCTAGGATAAATATCCAAAAGCGAATGTTGGTTCATACAGTAATTGTCTTAGTTTTTTTTTTTTTTTTTAAGGAATTGCCATATTGTTTTCCAGAGTAGCTGTTCCATTTTACATTCCCTCCAGCAACACGTGAATAATCCAGTTTTCCCACATTCTCACCAGTTTGTAGTTCGCCACTATTTTTTATTAAGCCATTCCGATATATAGTAATATCTTATTATATTTTTTCCCTTTTCTAACGGACTAGATTTATTCATTTATTTAAGGCAATTAGCATATTAGTTATCCAGCCAAAGGATTTGTAAAACATTACACCAAAATGAGAAAACAGGCAGTGAAAAACAGCCCCTCCTGACACGCCCCAACCCAGTCACCTGGGCACATGCCTCTCCCCAAGAGGCCCAGGAGGAGCAAGGCTCCATCCTTTGGTCTCCTGTCTTCCCGGGGCTGTGCCCGAGAGGCTGGCCCAGACTCGGACACTGAGGTCTACACACGGTCTACAGCAGGTCTAGGGCACAGAGGGAGTGGCGCAGCTGTGGTAAGGACCGAGCCTGGCACCATGAATAAGTTAAATAACAAAGCCCTAAAATCACTAGCAACAGCATCACTGTGCCCCGCCAGAGGTGGCAGAGACCAAAATGTAGTGCCTGGAATACAGAAGAGACCCCACTCCTTATCACCCACCAGGAGGAATACAAAGCAATGTCAGTGACTGCCTTAAGGGACAAAGCAATAGTCTTGTGAGAGGACTGACTTCCTTATAGTTTTGCATTTCCCTAATGGTTAATGAGCATCTTTTCATGTGCTTATTTGTCATCTATATATCCTATTTAGTGGAATGTCTTCTGCCTATTTTCCAACTGGATTTTTTTTAACAGTTGAATTTTGAGCCTTCTTTATATATTCTAGATACTCATCTTTTGTCATGTGTGTTTTACAAACACTTTGTAGACTATTTCTTTTTAATAGGATCTTTCATAGTCCAAAGTTTTTAATTAGATAAAACTAATTTATCAAATTTTCCTTTTATGATCAGTACTTTTGGAGTCATTGAAGAATTCTTTGACTAACTCTATAGCCTAAACATTTTCTCCTACGATTTTTTTTTCTAATGGTTTATAGTATTTAACATTTAAGTCTTATCTGTTTTGAATTAATTTTACGTACGATGAGATTTGAGTCAAAGTTCATCTTTGTGCCTACAGATGTCTGTTTGCTCTGGCATGTTTAATTGAAATGGCTGTGTTTCCTGTACTGAATTACTTTTACAACTTTGTCAAAAAAATAGTTGGATATATTTTGGGTTCCCTATATGTGAGTCTATTTTAAGTAACCTATATGTCTTGAAATTAAGTAAACTGATTACAATCCCTTTATCTTTTCCAAAATTGTTCCAAATATATTAATAGCTGTAGAAATATTTAATTTTGTATAAATTTTAGAACATACTTTTTTATATCTAAAAATATTGCAGAGGTCTTTATTTTCCTCATGAACATAGAAACAAAAACCTTGGTAAAATATTAACCAATAGAGTTTGGCAACATAGTAAAAAAAAATTATAAACCATGACCAAGCATAGTTTACCTCAGGGGTGACATTTGTCCAGTGTTCAAAAAAAATCAATATAATTCACCCTGTTAAGGGAGTGAAGAAAAACGATCATATAATCACAAGATTGCATCATTGATCCAGAGAAGACATTTGACAAAATTCAACACACAATAATGACATGAATGTCTTTGGGCTTATCCTGTTTGGGGGTTGGTCCATTTTTTGATCATGTAGATTTGTGTCTTGCTGTATTTGGGAAATTTTCTTCAAGTACTTTTTCAGCTCTGGCTTTTTCCTCCTTTCCATGGAAACACCAATGATATTAGTGTTAGATTCTGTTATAATCCTACAGATCCCTGATACTCTATTTTTTCGTTTATTTTCTATTTTTTGTTCAAAACGTACTGGGTAATTTCTATTCTTCAGTCTTTAGTTCATTGATTATTTTTCCTGTCCTATCCATTTGACTGTTGAGCCCATCTGCTGAGGTTTCATTTTAAGGTATTTCTCAATTCTAAAATTTCTCTTTGGTTCTTTGTCTTCTATTTCTTTGCTAAGACTGTGTTTTCATTTGCTTTAAGCATGCTCATAATTTCTCACTGAAGCTTTTTTAAAATCATGGCTGTTCTAAAATCTTTTCATTGTAACACCTGTCATCTCAGTGTTGGCACCTACTGATTGTCTTGTTTATTCGAGTGGTCTCATTACTGCTGGGCAATGCTGAGGGTCCTGACCCTCCACTAAGCCTCCTCTGATGCCCTTACCCCTACCAAGTGATGAGAAGGGCTCCCTTAAAATAGCTGGATGAAAGGTGGAAGTCCAGGTTCTCTATATGACTTTCACTGACACTGCAGGATGGAGACCTTACAGTGTAGCGGGTGGAAGGGGGATGAAAATCCTGCGTCTCTACTGGCTTCTTTGATACCACCCTAGTAGGGATTTGGGAATATCTCTTACAGATGCTGGGAGGGGTTGGGGGCAGAAGGAGAAGGGGACGACCGAGGATGAGATAGCTGGATGGCATCACTGACTCAACGGATGTGAGTCTGAGTGAACTCCGGCAGTTGGTGATGGACAGGGAGGCCTGGCGTGTTGAAATTCATGGGGTTGCAAAGAGTCAGACATGACTGAGCAACTGAACTGAACTGAATTTACAGCATCATGAGTGTGGAAGTCTAGGCTTCTCTCTCAGTCTTCGCTTGCATGATTGGAGGTGAGGCTGTAGTTTTCTCTATGGTATTTGACTGGAGCTGAGAAGTTATTGTCTAAAAGTTTTTTGTTTTGCTAGGTGGCCTCTTTCCTGGCTCTTCAGCTATAGAGAGTAAGCTTTTTTATTGTTTGAGCTCATTGGCATTTTCAGGTTGCTTGGCTTCTTTAGTTCCAAATAGGCAGATTCTGGGAGATGGTGAGGAACAGGAAGGCCTGGATTGTTGCAGTCCATGGGGTAGCAAAGACTTGAACACAACTTGGCAACTGATCAACAACATGGGACATATGAGATAAAAAGAAAACCCAGAGAACTCATTACTCTGTTTCTTGGGATGCTAGCTGGTTTGCTGCTTCCCTCAGTCTCTCAAGTTCTTCTGTTTGACTTACATCATGCTCAGGGGTTTTAATTGTACTTAGTGGGAGAAATAGGAAAATTATTTATATTCCATCTTCTTGGAAGCAGATGTCATTTTTTTCAATTAGTGCATTTTCATTCAACAAATGCTTTCTTGAGTTTCATACATAGACAGATCTAAAAAACTCAGAAAGGAATATGAACACTCTCAAAATACACACCCAGAATCCAAGAATTCTTCATTGCTGCTACCACTGTGGCTCAAACCATCATCTCCAATCAGAATTATTGCAGTTATCTCAAGGTTACTCTCCCCTTGACTGCCTACTATTAAATCTAATATAGCAACTGGGGAGACTCTAGTAAAACATAGACTAATCACTGTGCTCACAATCTTTCAAGGGTTCCCTGTCACCAAAGCCAAATTCCAATGGCCTATGTGGTCCCATGCATTCTCCTTCCCTCCCCCTCCATTTACCTCTGACTCCTTTCCTTCTGGTCTCCCCTTATTCAATCTGTTGCTGCCCCAGTGGCCATCACAGCTAGACTGCTCACATGTTGGATTCAGTTTCTTTCACTGGGAACATTCTTGCCCCAGCTCTCCTCATGAGTAGCTCTTTCACCTCCTGCAAATCCCAGATGTTACCTTCTTAGGCCTTTCTTGACTACCACACTTAAAACTATAACTACCCATCACTTCCTCTCCCTGTTATATTCCTCTTTTTGCTCTACTTTCTCTGCAGCTTTCCTTCTAATAGATCAGACTATTTACTAATTTGTTTATTCTCTGCCTCTCCCCAATAAAATATAAGCCCCATGAGAGACATAGTGTCTTGTCTGCTTTTTAACTGCTGCATTGTCCACATTAAGAACAGTGTCTAACATAAACTAAGTGCTGATAAATAGCTGCTGAATTAATAAATGACCTATGTGTCCAAGTTCCAATGAGACAAATATCTTCATGACACAGCAAATTGCTCTAATGGTTCAATTGATGGGAGCTCTGGTGATTCAAAAGGAATTCCAGTCAACCTTCCTTTAGAGCACGTATATATAGATCCATGTTCTAGTGTTCCACCACTGTGTCTCTCAGATCCTCCCTTTGTTTCTTACTATCTGTCTCATTCTAGACCCACTACAAATTTTTTTCAGTAATTGCAAGCCTAAAAGAATAACAAGATTGACTTTGGTCCAGTGATATTGTCATCACACCTTAGCTTGAAAAAATCCTTGTAACAGATCACATTATAGGTTAGTGGCCAGGGCCTACCCTTGGGTCAGTTGTGGGTCAAGTGGTATAGTATGTGACCACCTCAGCTGGATAAATTGCATTGGGCAGTTCTCTCAAAAGCAGCAAGCAGGCAAGGCAGAGGCCCAGAGAGGAGTAGATTCTTTTCTCATATGCTGAACCACTCTGTCGATTTACAAAAATTTGTACAAATTTAAAATCCTTAAATTCTTTCCTGGACTATTATACCTATGTACAGGTGAGCCCACACATTAGAGAAAAGAAAACCAGATTATGATTCTGCATTTATCAAAGAGCTCTCTGACCTCTTCAACATTCTGTCTGGTAGAGGACTTTGCCCCTTGAAGAACTTAAGAATCCATGTGCAAGAAATAACAAATAGTTTAACTCAACTTTTATTTTTGAAAGGAAATTGAATTTCAATACAAAACAAACAGAAGAAGGCTTTCCTCTTGAGTTTATGTATTGTCAGAAAAGTGACAACACTCTTTGCTTTGCAATATATCCTGGAGGGATCCCATAAAACCCTTGACAGTTACTGGGGGAGGGCGGTGCCATGTTTCAAATCTTACGGCTCCACTACAGTGATTTTGAGCTCTCTGAGCTCTTTGGAAGCATACATAAATAAAGTAGAAATGTCAGAACTAAGTGCTGAGAAGCATGATAGGTAAAGGATGGCAGTCTGGAGTCTGTGTATTTGGAATTTTTGGTTAAGAATTCTTTTCTGGCTCTACTCGGGCAAAAATTGTTTCCAACACACAGGGCATAATTAGGCTCAGTGTGAAATCTCTCACATTTTATGTAATATGAAAATACTTCATATACAAACTGTGCTGTGACAAGCAGCTTTCAAAACACAACAAAAAGATGAAAAAAATATTAAACGTATTTTCTTTCCCAGGAAATTGCTATCACCTCCAACAGCTGTTGGTTGGTATGCTGTTTGGTGGGTTTCTTCCCTACCGTCATACCTAATGATGAAAGGGAAAAGCTATTATGAATAAATCATGATAAAATTATGAAAGCCCAAAGAACCAATGGAATGATTTAATGAGTATATTTTAGTTTTGGAAAAATGGGGCTAGTTTCCAATTTTAAGAGACTTTTGTTTTCACTTCAGAATCTTTTTCTTTTCCTTATTGAACACAAGATACTGATTATTAAGCAAACATTTATTTACTTTTCACTCAACAACCAATTGATTTTGAAAGTAGACTCAGAGTTTGCCTTTTGTTGGTGACACATAAGCAGGTGCTATTAAGCAAAATGCACATACAAATATCTGCTTCTGCTCTCCTACCTTATGGAACACTCCTTTATAATTGAGTAAGCTTTAATTACCCTGATTAGAATGCAACATTACCCAAATTGAAAGGAGGTAGATTAAATAGTAGCATGTCTGAGCTTATATGAATTATCTTCTGATGACATTAGAATGACAAGTGATTAGAATGCTTTTTTCATCTTCATTTGCCCAATTATTGTTGTTTAATTATTCTACTTAGAAAGTAAGGCCAATAAAATTTTCAAGACAGAAATTTGTATCACCTTTGTATAGCTTTATATGAATAAACAGCAACCAATAAAATAATCAGGACCCCAAAATGTTAACATTTAAAAAGTCAATTTTATGATATTGCTTTGTTAGCATTTAGTACACTTACTGTCAGGGCCATCTAAGGCAAGGACAATTATTAAACAAAAGCCTTGAAAGAAGTTGTGCTCCATATTTTTGCCTTTCTGCCTTTTCTCTGGCTGTAGTGCTGTGATTTATTTCTGTAAGAGAAACCCTGTTCATTTGGGTTGGTGTGTCTGAGTAGATCAGACTCTGAAACAAAAGTTAAATTGCTTTTATTGTGAGAATCAAATTGATTCTGGCTTCATTCCTTCAGTTGTTAAGATTGTGCGAAATTCAGTCTGGAGTGTTTTTGGAAACCCCTCCACTTCTCTAGAGGGAGTCTTTGATATTGTCTGAACCAGAGGTCCTGCTCCCATCTTTGTTCCTGCTGCCTGCTCCTGTTGACCTGTTTCTCATAGGAGTCCTCTCCCTGTTCTATCTCAGAAATCTTTAACACCACTCTCAAGTGTGTCTGGTTCAGAGCCTGCTTCCAGGGACATTTCACAACCAACACCAAATATGGGGCCCCAAGAATAAGTAAGACACATATACCTGCCCTTTGAACATACCCCCTAAAACCCACCATCTCTCACATGCCTGCAAAAGCCCTCTGTCTTTTTCTCCTCTCTCTCTCTCTCTCTCTCCTTCCTTCCTCCTCCTCCTTGACCACCCGCCTCATTTTTTGGTGTGCTTCATGTCCCAGCAACAACTTCTCTCCCCATCTTTATTCTCCTTCAAAAACATTTTGGCTATTATTTGGCATCTACATTTCTATATAAATATTAGAATCAGTCTTTAACTTTCACAAAAGAGCCTGTTGGAATTAGGATGGAATTACACTGTGGCTCAAACAGTAAAGAATCTGCCTGCAATGTGGGAGACGAGGTTCAGGCCATGGGTCAGGAAGATCCCCTGGAGCAGGAAATGGCAACCCACTCCAGTATTCTTGCCTAGAGAATTCCATGGACAGAGGAGCCTGACAGACTCCAGCCCATGGGTTCACAAAAGAATAGGATATGACTGAGCAACTAACACTAATAGATCTCTACTTATACAAATATAAGTAAATGTAAAATATGCATATTTTTATTCCTCCAGCCTTGACTGACTTACACAAAAGGCAGCATACATTATACACTATTACAGACTTTAAAAAAAAATTTTAACCTATACCCTGAAAGCTTTTTATATCAATGCACAATGTGTCTTCATTCTTCTTTATAGTGGCATAGTATTCTCTTTAGTGACTATATCAGAATTCACTTGAAAGATTCATATTGCTTTCAGACTTTTGCTATTGCAAATACTGCAATAAATTTTGTGTAGAAATATAATTTCAAAGATATCCTAATATGTCCTAATGTACCTGTAGAATGAATGCTTTAAAATGGGAATGCTATAGCAAAGGGCAAATGAATTTGTAATTTTTAAATATATTGCCAAATTGCTCTCCATTGTGTACTGTATTATATTCTTTACAAGTAGAGGAGGAGAGTACCTGGCCTTCCCTGGTGGCTCAGATGGTAAAGAATCTGGCTGCAATGTGGGGGACCCGAGTTTGATTTCTGGGTCAGGAAGATCCCCTCGAGCAGGGAATGGCTTCCTACTCTAGTATTCTTGCTTGAAGAATATCATGGACAGAGGAGCCTGGTGGGCTGCAGTCCATGGGATCGCAAAGACTCAGACACGACTGAGCAGCTAACACACAGGAGAATATCTGTTTCCACTAGGAAGATTGTAAAGTATTGAGCCAAATTTTGTAATAATTATAAAATAATTTAGTTTTTCTCTTTTTTCTTTAGTTTTGATAAATTTGTGTTTTTCTAGAAATTTATGCATTTTCTCTAAATGTCTATACATATCTGTATACATTTGTTAGTAAGATTCTAATTCAGTTCAGTTCACTGGCTCAGTCATGTACTACTCTTTGCAACCCATGGACTGCAGCACACCAGGCTTCCCTGTCTGTCACCAACTCCCATAGCTTACTCAAACTCATGTCCATCGAGTTGGTGATGCCATCCAAAAGTCTAATCCTCTGTCATCGTATTCTCCTCCTGCCTTCAGTCTTGCCCAGCATTAAGGTCTTTTTCAATGAGTCAGTTCTTTGCATCAGGTGCCCAAAGTATTGGCGCTTCAGCTTCAGCATCAGTCCTTCCAATGAATATTCAGGACTGATTTCCTTTAGGATGGACTGATCTCCTTGCAGTTCTATGGACTCTCAAGAGTCTTCTCCAATACCACAGTTCAAAAGCATCAATTCTTCGGTGCTCAGCTTTCTTCACAGTCCCATTCTCACATCCATACATGATGACTGGAAAAACCATGGCTTTGACTAGACGGACCATTGTTGGCAAACTAATGTCTCTGCTTTTTAATATGCTGTCTAGATGGGTCATAGCTTTTCTGTCAAGGAGCAAGCATCTGTCAATTTCATGGCTGCAGTCACCATCTGCAGTGATTTTGGAGCCCCCCAAAATGAAGTCTGTTACCATTTCCCCATCTATTTGCCAGAAGTGATGGGACCAGATTCCATGATTTTATTTTTCTGAGTGTTGAGTTTTAAACCAACATTTTCCACTCTCCTCTTTCACTTTCATCAAGAGGCTCTTTAGTGCTTCTTTGCTTTCAGCCATAAGGGTGGTGTCATTTGCATATCTGAGGTTACTGATATTTCTCCTAGAAACCTTGATTCCAGCTTGTGCTCCATCCAGCCCAGCATTTCTCATTATGTATTCTACATATAAGTTAAATAAGCAGAGTGACAATATACAGCCTTGATTTACTCCTTTCCCAATTTGAAATCAGTCTGTCATTCCATGTCCAGTTCTAACTGTTGCTTCTTGACCTGCATACAGGTTTCTCAGGAGGCAGGTAAGGTGGTCTGGTATTCCCATCTCTTTCAGAATTTTCACTGTTTGTTGTCATATACACAGTCAAAGGCTTTGGCATAGTCAATAAAGAAGAAGTAGATGTTTTTCTGGACTCTCTTGCTTTTTCGATGATCCTTCGGATGTTGGCAGGTTGATCTCTGGTTCCTCTGCCTTTTCTAAATCCAACTTAAACAGCTGGAAGTTCACAGTTCACATACTGTTGAAGCCTGGCTTGGAGAATTTTGAGCATTACTTTGCTAGCATGTGAGATGAGTGCAATTGTGTGGTAGTTTGAACTGTGGTGTTGGAGAACGCTCTAGAGAGTCTGTTGGACTGCAAGGAATCCAAAGAGTTCATCGTAAAGAAAATCAGTCCTGAATATTCATTGAAAGGACTGATGCTGAAGCTGAAACTCCAATACTTTGGCCAACTGATACGAAGAGCTGACACATTGGAAAAGACCCTGATACTGGGAAAGATTGAAGGCAGAAGGAGAAGGGGATGCCAGACAATGAGATGGTTGGATGGCATCACCGACGCAATGGACATGAGTTTGAGTAGGCTCTGGGAGTTGGTGATGGACAGGGAAGCCTGGGGTGCTGAAGTCCACAGGTTCACGAAGAGTCTGACACAACTGAGCAACTGAGAATCTGACACAACTGAGATTCTTTGGCATTGCCTTTCTTTGGGATTGGAATGAACTGACCTTTTCCAGTCCTGTGGCCACTGCTGAGTTTTCCAAATTTGCTGGCATATTCAGTATATCACTTTCACAGTATCATCTTTTAGGATTTGAAATAGCTCAGTGGGAATTCCATTACCTCCACTAGCTTTGTTCATAATGATTCTTCCTAAGGCCCACTGGACTTTGCATTCCAGTATGTCTCACTCTAGGTGAGTAATCACACCATCATGGTTATCTGGGTCATGAAGATCTTTTTTGTATAGTTCTTCTGTGTATTCTTGCCACCTCTTAATATCTTCTGCTTCTGTTAGGTCCATACTGTTTCTATTCTTTATTGTGCCCATCTTTGCATGAAATATTCCCTTGGTATCTGTAATTTTCTTGAAGAGTTCTCTAGTCTTTCCCATTCTGTTGTTTTCCTCTGTTTCTTTGCATTGATAGCTGAGGAAGGCTTTCTTATCTCTCCTTGCTATTCTTTGGAAATCTGCATTCAAATGGGTGTATCTTTCCTTTTCTCCTTTGCCTTTAGCTTGTCTTCTTTTCTCAGGTATTTTTAAGGTCTCCTCAGACAACCATTTTGCCTTTTTGCATTTCTTTTTCTTGGGGATGGTCTTAATCTCTGCCTCTTGTGCAATGTCATGAACCTCTGTCCATAGTTCATCAGGCACTCTATCAGATCTAATCCCTTCAATCTATTTCTCACTTCCACTGTATAATCATAAGGGATTTGATTTAGGTCATACCTGAATGGTCTAGTGCTTTCCTTTCTTTCTTCAATTTAAGTCTGAATTTGGCAATAAGGAGTTCATGATCTGAGCCACAGTCAGCTCTGGGTCTTGTTTTTGCTGACTGTATAGAGCTTCTGCATCTTTGGCTGCAAAGAATATAATCAATCTGATTTCAGTATTGACCATCTGCTGATGTCCATATATAGAGTCTACTCTTCTGTTGTTGGAAAAGGGTGTTTGTTATGATCAGTGTGTTCTCTTAGCAAAACTCTGTTAGCCTTTGACCTGCTTTGTTTTGTACTCCAAGGCCAAATTTGCCTGTTACTCCAGGTAACTCTTGATATCCTGTTTTGCATTCCAGTCCCCTATGATGGAAGGACATCTTTTTTGGGTGTTAGACCACTCAGCTTCAGCTTCTTCAGCATTACTGGTTGGGGCATAGACTTGGATTACTGTGATATTGAATCATTTGCCTTGGAAACAAACAGAAATCATTCTGTCATTTTTGAGATTGCATCCAAGTGCTGTACTTCAGAGCCTTTGTTTGCTATGATGGTTACTCTATTTCTTCTAAGGGATTCTTGCCCACAGTAGTAAATATAATGGTCATCTGAGTTAAATTCCCCCATTCCAGTCCATTTTAGTTCACTCATTCCTAAAATGTCAATATTCACTCTTGCCATCTCCTGTTTGACCACTTCCAATTTGCCTTGATTCATAGACCTAACATCCAGGTTCCTATGCAATATTGCTCTTTACAGCATCGGACTTTACTGTCATCCCCAGTCACATCCATAACTGGGTATTGCTTTTGCTTTGGTTTCATCTCTTCATTCTTTCTGAAGTTATTTCTCCACTCTTCTCCAGTAGCATATTGGGCACCTACTGACCTGAGGAGTTCGTCTTTCAGTATCCTGCCTTTTTGCCTTTTCTTACTGTTCATGTGGTTCTCAAGGCAAGAATACTGAAGTGGTTTGCCAGTCCCTTCTCCAGTATACCATGTTTTGTCAGAAATCTCCAACCGGACCACCATCTTGGGTGGCCCTACATGGCATGGCTCATAGTTTCATTAGACAAGTCTGTGGTCCATGTGATCAGTTTGTTTAGTTTTCTGTGATTGTGGTTTTCATTCTATCTGCCCTCTGATGGATAAGAGGTTTATGGAAGCTTCCTGAATGGAAAGACTGACTGAGGGGGAAACAGGGTCTTGTTCTGATGGGCGGGGCCATGCTCAGTAAATCTTTAATCAAATTTTCTGTTGATTGGTGGGGCTCTGTTCCCTCCCTGTTATTTGACCTGAGGCCAAACTATGGTGAAGATAAGGAAGATAGGTATGACCTAAATCAAATCCCTTATGATTATACAGTGGAAGTGAGAAATAGATTTAAGGAACTAGATCTGACAGACAGAGTGCCTGATGAACTATGGATGGAGGTTTGTGACATTGTACAGGAGACAGGGATCAAGACCATCCCCAAGGAAAAAAAATGAAAAAAGCAAAATGGCTGTCTGAGGAAGCCTTATAAATAGCTGTGGAAAGAATTGAGTTTAGGTAAACTCTGGGAGTTGGTGATGGACAGAGAGGCCTGGCGTGCTGTGATTCATGGGGTCGCGAAGAGTTGGACACGACTGAGCAAGTGAACTGAACTGACTGAAAGAAGATAATGGAGACCTCCTTCAAAAGGTCCCATGCAGGCAGTGCTGCACTCAGTGCCCTTGACCCTGCAGCTGGCCACTGTCGACCTCTGCTGGAGACTCCTAGACACTCATGGGCAAGTCTGAGTCAGTCTCTTGTGTGGTCACTTCTTTCTCCTGGGTCCTGGTTTGCACAAGGTTCTATTTGTGCCCTCTAAGTGTCTGTTTCCCCAGTTCTGTGTAAGTTCTGGCAGCTCTATAGTGGGGTTAATAGCAGCCCCCTTCAAGAGGGCTTGTGCCATGCCCAGGTCTGCTGCGCCCTGAGCCCCTGCCCCTGCCCCTGCCCCTGCCCCTGCAGCAGGCTACTGCTTACCCATACTTTCGCAGGAGACGCTGAAACACAGTCTGGCTCAGTCTCTGTGGGGTCTCTGAGTCCTGGTGCACACAAGGTTTGTTTGAGCCCTCTGAGCATCTCTGGCAGATAAGGGGTTTGATTCTAAATGCAATTTCGAATCTTTCTTGCTATCTTTGTGGGGCTTCCTCTTTGCCCTTGGATGTGGGGTATCTTTTGTTGGTGGGATCCAATATTCTCCAGTCAACAGTTGTTCAGCAGAGAGTTGTAGTTTTGGAGTTCTCACAGGAGAAGATGAACATACATCCTTCTACCCCTCCATCTTATGTCACCAATGTTAAGATTCTAATTATCTTAATATTTTTCTATATTTGGGGACATGAGCCCCTTTTCATTCCTAATATTGTGCATTATGGCTTCTCCCTATACTTAATCCATTTAACTGAGTAGGATTTCTCAACTTTGACCTTTTGGGTCAATGATTCTTTGTTAATAGGAGCTGTCCTGTGCATTGCAGGATTTAAAAAATTTTATTTTTTAATGTGTTGGCTGTGCTGGGTCTTCACTGCTGCACAGGCTTTTCTCTAGTTTTCGGTGAGTGGGGCTGCTCTAGTTGCAGTGTGCAGGCTTCACATCGCAGTAGCTTCCCCTGTTGTAGAGCATGGGCTCTCGGCACTTGAGCTTCAGTGGTTGTAGCATGCAGGCTCAGTAGTTAGGGCTTGAGACATGAACCTCAGTAGTTGCAGCTGGGACTCTAGAGCACAGGCTCAATGGTTGTGGCACACTGTTTAGTGGTTGTGGCATGTGGGGCTCTTTTGGATCAGGGCTTGAACCCGTGCTTCCTGCATTGTCAGGCGGATTCTTTAACAATGAGCCACCAGGGAAGCCCACATGCAGGACTTTTAGCATCATCTTTGGACTCTACCCACCACATTCCAGTGACACACCCCACCCCAGGCTGTATTTCCAATCACAGTTTGTCTTCAGTCTTCGCCAGATGTTCCCTGGGGAAGGGTTGGAAGACGAGGAAAGCAAAATTGCTCTCAGTTGCAGATCACTGATATAGAAGCTTGAAAGTATTGACATTATACCTTATGAAAGAATCAATTTTGGCTTTGCAAATCTATATCTTTTCCTAATTAATTTCTGCTCTTTGTTTACTTCTCTATTTAGACTCTTGTTTATTGCCAACATTTTACAGTTGATATTTTATGCTTGGTTTTCACCCTATTTTTTAACATGAGCTTTAAGACTACATTTCCTTCTAAGTATCAATTAAAACAACCCAGAAGTAGGTGGAATCGTAGTTCAGCTTTACCTCTCAGTTTTAACTTTCATGATTCTTTTATCCATGGGATATTTAAAAATGTGTTCATCATTTCCAAGTTTACTTTTTAAACTTATTTTTTAACAAAACAACTTCTATCTTAATTGTCAAAGAACGTGTCTGTAATTCTGCTTTTTTGACATATACCAAGGCTTAGTTTATGGCTTAGAATGTGGTCAATAATTTTCATAACTGTTCTATGTGTTCCTGAAAATGTCTGGTTACTCAATATAGCTTTCTATAAAAGCCCACTGTCTCAGTTCCTCAGATGTTTTCATATCATGTATTAGTAGCATAAATGAGTGAGGTTACTTGAGATCAGATGAGACTGGTCTGAGAGGCTCAGGACACCTACTTCAGCACTCCTAGGGCAGAGAGACTTAAGATCTGGACCAACTTGTAACCCTTTCACAGCATAACTGTTTGCCAGAGCACAGCATCTTATAAGTTTTTCATTGAGTCAATATTAACTATATTTTCTACATCTTCCAAATCCTTATTGATTTCTTTGTGTATTAATCCATAAATTACAGAGAAAATTGTGTTTAAGTTGATGTGGCTCTGGGCAGGTCGTGACAAAATATGCCAAAGTGGCATATTGATTATTTTAAAGTTATTTAAGAAACAGCCAGTGCCAGAAGGACACTCTGACCCTCTTTGTCCCCTTCCTTTGTTCCCCTGAAAGTAGGAGATAAATCTCTCATGAGAAAGGTAGCCTCCCTGTAGCAGGATGTAGAGAGACATCCTTATCACCAGAGACAGGGAATTAGGGCTGAGAAGGCTGTGTAAACAAATTCTGTTAGATTCTTCACTAATTTGTACTCAGACCTAAGCTTCTTTGTCTTGTCAGTTCCTCACAAATTTATTGTTTCTTTGTCTAAAATGTAGGAAAGCTTCCTTCTTCGCTTTGGTACCTTCTCTGAGTCTCAGGTTTTGGGGGGAACTGAACTGAACTGATAGATACAAAGCTAAATTGGCTTTTCTTCTATTAATCTGTCTGATTTCAATTATTACACCAGCCAAAAGAACCAGTAAGAGTAGAGGAAAATTTTCCTCCTCAGAGTCTTACTTTTATACTTTCTCTTTTTGGTTCTGTAAATTTTGGCTTTATGATATTCAGTTCAGTTCAGTTCAGTCGCTCAGTCGTGTCCGACTCTTTGTGACCGCATGAATTGCAGCACGCCAGGCCTCCCTGTCCATCACCAACTCCCGGAGTTCACTCAGACTCACGTCCATCGAGTCGGTGATGCCATCCAGCCATCTTATCCTCTATCGTCCCCTTCTCCTCCTGCCCTCAATCTTTCCCAGCATCAGGGTCTTTGCAAATGAGTCAGCTCTTCGCATCAGGTGGCCAAAGTATTGGAGTTTCAGCTTCAGCATCAGTCCTTCCAATGAACACCCAGGGCTGATCTCCTTTAGGATGGACTGGTTGGATCTTTTTGCAGTCCAAGGGACTCTCAAGAGTCTTCAACACCACAGTTCAAAAGCATCAGTTCTTCGGTGCTCAGCTTTCTTCACACAAATTAGAAACATGATTTATTCCTAGTAAATGTTAAGTTTACCAACTGCAGTGCTTTATTATTGTTTTCTGTTGTCATGTCTGTTTTGCCTAACACTATTGTAACTATCAATTTATTTTGTTATTTGCTTATTATATCTGTTTCTAATCTTTATTTTCAACTTTTGTATTCTTTTTTTTTTTTGGATATATTACTTGTAGAACACTTATAGGTGGATTATTCCTCCATTCTCAAAATATTTGTAAAATTTTATTCCTCATAAGTTAGTTGATTCAATCTCCTAGTTAAAACAAGAAAAATTGCAGTCATTGGCTTTAAGTTTTTTGATCATGATGTGACAAAATTGGAAAATGCTAGTGATTATTTCCTGATGTGACTTACTAATACAAGTACTTTTTAGATTGGTACAAAAATAATTGAAGTTTTGGACGTGAATTTTAAATCACAACTAGGCTCAAATACATCTTTACTAATAAAAATAGGGACCATTGTAATCAACACATTTTTGCCAACAAGAAATAAGTCTGTATATTCCTATATTGTAAAAATGCATGCTTCAGGATTTGCTGAACCCTTGGAAAGCATTTTTTGCCTCCTGCTGGTTGTAGAAGCATTTTCCCTACAAAAAGTTGTCAAGATACTTGAAGTGGTACTCGATTGGCAAGAGGTCAAGTGAATACGGTAGATGAGGTGTAACCCAATTTGTTCAACTTTTGAAGCAACTGTGCAATTGCTTCAATTCTTTGTACACAATTCTTCAATTGTGCAATTCTTCAATTCAAAACTTTTGAAGCAATTGGTTGTATAACCTGCGGTTGGGCGTTGTCAAGAAAAATAATTGGGTCCTTTCTGTTGACCAATGCTGGCTTCAGGCATTACAGTTTTCAGTGCATGTCATCAATTTGCTGAGCATACTTCTCAGATGTAATGATTTCACCAGGATGCAGAAAGCTGTAATAGATCAAACCGGCAACAGACCACCAAACAGTGACCATGACCTTTTCTTGGCACAAGTTTGGCTTTGGGAAGTGAGCTGCTCATTGTTTGTTGCTGTATAAAATACACTTTGTCACACATCAAAATCCAATTGAGAAATGATTCATTGTTGTTGCACAGAATAAGAGAAGACACTTCAAAATGACAATTTTTTAAACTTGCATTCAGCTCATGAGACACCCACTTATTGAGCTTTTTCACCTTTCCAATTTGCTACAAACGCTGAACAACTGTAGAGCGGTCAACGTTGAGTTCTTCAGCAACTTCTCATGTAGTTCCCAAAGGATCAGCTCCGATGATCCTCTAAGTTGGTCATTGTTAACTTCCAATGGCCAGCCACTATGCTTCTCATCTTCAAGCTCTCATTTCCTTTACAAATTTCGTGAACCACCACTGCACTTTACATTCATTTGCAGTTCCAGAGCCAATTGTTGTTGATGTTGATGTTGTTATTGATGATGTTGCAATTTGTCTCTGCTGCTTTGCAACCCATTTTGAATTCAAATAAGAAAATTGCTCAGATTTGTTTTTTGTCTAACATCATTTCTATAGTCTAGAATAAACAGCAAGTAATAAGTCCTTAGCAAAAAAAACAAAGCGAGAAATGTGCATTAAAATGATGTATAACATAGCCACATTTATTTAAAGATGTATTCCAATATCATTGCAAAGCTCAACAATGCAAAACCACAGTTACTTTTGCACCAACCTAATACAATCATAAAAAACACTGAGAAGACAGTTATAATACTATCAGTTTGGGTAAAATAACTAATCAAAACTGCAAATTTCTTTTGGTTATTATTATTACAGGGCATGGCAACAATCTCTAAAGTCTTCAAAGTCTTACAAGAATCTTATCTTTAAATGCTGCTTCCAAGGACAAATTTATATTAATAGAACAGTTATGAATATTCACAAATCCCCTTGTTGCACAGGAAACGTGATTGATATTCTTGTGAATACTCTCTACTTAATACTTTATCAAATCAGACTATTTGAATTTGTTTTATGATGTAGAAAGCTCTCTTTCTGTAATTTCAGGAGAGAGGGGACATCATTTCTTTTAGACTCTTGTTAATTGTGAAGACTTCTAACTTTTTTAATGCAAGTCTTTGTAAACTTCATTACTTAGCATAAAAAGTAAAAAGCATGCCTGCGACCTCATTTTTACTTGCAAAAATGGAATAAGAGATAAATGGGATTTTATTTATTAACAGTGAGAGAGGGTGCATATAGGATTAATCTTCCACATTCTGATTTTGCAAATGAGATATGAACTATTCTTCATCGAGTGCAAAGTATGCAAGAATGACAAAATTGACAAGATGATGTCAACAGATCCAGGAAAAGGTATTCCTTTTTTGGGGATAATTAAAGTTTCAAAACTATAGAGCAGAGGACACTGCAGCACTCCTGGCTGGAGGAAGAAGGAAACTTGCTTGCCTAAGTGCCCTGCAAGAGGCTGCAGACCTGCCTTCCTTCTTGTTAGAATCTGATCACCTTACATCTCCATTGCTTGCTCTGACCTGTATCAGAGTTGAACTCTGCAGGCCACTTGATTTACATCTTTGCTGGAACCTTGTCTTTCAGAGCCAGCTAAGCTGACTGAATTAGGCCAAACTGATACCAACTCGGTAATTAAAAATACAGCAAATGTTATTGTCCTAGCGATTTTATAGTAATATTTAGAGTGGATGAAGTATAATCAGTTAAGAGAGAATTGTTGTTGTTTTAAAATTGGTTGTTTTAATATCTATTTAAAATGTCTGTAAATGTCTTGCTGAATTTTCAGTGATCTCCTTAAGGCACAATTCTTTTGTGTTTCCTCTGAACTTGTAATAACCAATAAAGGTATACAAGTGTAGTCTTCAAAATCATATGTAATAGGCTAAATTTAAAAGGAGAAGAAACAAGCTTATGCATATGTCAGGAATTTCAATATGCATTTTTCTTCCTAAAAAGTGGCTTTTCTATGATCTCTAAGATTATTCTGAGTAGTATAAAGCAGATACTAACCATGGATGTATGTCAATGGATCTCATTTTACAAACTTCCCTGCCCCCTAAAGGACATAATTTTAGCATTCCATATTTCATCTTGGAGAAAAGTTAGGTAAAAAGTGAAACCAAGATATTTGTGGATACATGACTTAGATAAGGCCCACCTGGAAGTAAACAGAAAACTCAAAATAGCAATGGCTTAAATAAAACAAATTTCTCTCACATTAAGAAAGCTGGATATAGTTGGCTCAAGGTTGGAGTGATGCTTCATGTGTTAGAGGCTTACGTGCTTCCTGTTGTTTCTCTGCCATCCTTAGCCTGTGGCTGCCATCCTTAGCCTGTGGTGTCCATCCTGTGATCTAACATGGCTGTTCAAATTCATCCATCACATCTTTTTAATTGAAGTATAGTTGACCTACAACATTGTGTTAATTTCTGGTGTACAGCAAAGTGATTCAGTTTTATATATACATACATATGTAAATAAATATATATATATATACATAGCTATACATGCTTTTTCATATTTTCCATTATGGTTTATTATAGGTTATTAGCTAGTTCCCTGTGCTATACAGTTGGACCTTGTTGTTGACTCCAAATTATACCACTCCCATCCCATTTCCCTTTTGGTAACCAGAAGTTTGTTTTCTGTGTCTATGATTGGTTTTGTAAATTTATTTGTATCATATTTTAGATTCCACATATAAATGATATGGTATGTTAAGTCCTGTTTGCATGTGTGCTCGGTTGTGTCCGACTCTTTGCAACCCCCTGGATTGTAGCCCACCAGGCTCTGTCCATGGAATTCTCCAGGCAAGAATACTGGGATGGGTAGCCATTCCCTCCTCCAGGGAATCTTTCTGTCCCAGGGACTCAAACCTGTGTCTCTTGCTTTGGCAGGCAGATTCTTTTACCACTGAGCAAACTGGAAAGCCCTAAGGCCGACTTGGTCACCAGTTAAAAAATCAAGATTCTGTATTGAGAAAGAATAAATGGGATTATGAAAACTAGAGGACTACTGGCAGTTTTCCTCTGCTGGCTCAATAGTATTCTCTGTTATTTTGAAGAATACAAAAACACAATAATGCTTAGTTCAGAAATTAATCTTTCTGTTGGTAGATTTAGGGTCTTTTCCAATGAGTCAGCTCTTCACATCAGGTGGCTAAAGTATTGGAGTTTCAGCTTCAACATCAGTCCTTCCAATGAACACCCTGGACTGATTTCCTTTAGGATGGACTGGTTGGATCTCCTTGCAATCCAAAGGATTCTCAAGAGTCTTCTCCAACACCACACTTCAAAAGCATCAATTCTTCAGCTTTCTTTATAGTCCAACTCTCACATCCATACATGACTACTGGAAAAACCATAACCTTGACTAGACGAACCTTTGTTGACAAAGTAATGTCTCTGCTTTTTAATATGCTGTCTAGGTTGGTCATAACTTTCTTTTCAAGGAGTAAGCATCTTTTAATTTCATGGCTGCAATCACCATCTGCAGTGATTTTGGAGCCCCAAAAAATAAAGTCAGGCACTGTTTCCACTGTTTCCCTATCTATTTGCCATGAAGTGATGGGACTGGATGCCATGATCTCAGTTTTTTGAATGTTGAGCTTTAAGCCAACTTTTTCACTCTCCTCTTTCACTTTCATCAAGAGGCTCTTTAGTTCTTCTTCACTTTCTGCCATAAGGGTGGTGTCATCTGCATATCTGAGGTTACCGATATTTCTCCCGGCAATCTTGATTCCAGCTTGTGCTTCCTCTAGTCCAGCGTTTCTCATGATGTACTCTGCATATAAGTTAAATAAGCAGGGTGACAATAGACAGCCTTGACGTACTCCTTTTCCTATTTGGAACCAGTCTGTTGTTCCATGTCCAGTCCTAACTGTTACTTCCTGACCTGCAAGAGTCAGTGGTGTCTTCTAAACTTGCTAGCTATGCTTGTTATTGTAATTACATAAGACAACTATTATGTGTCCTAAAGATATATGAGTATGGCTAGAACTTTCTGAATGATAAATAAGCTTACTGTTTTTCAAAGAAAAAAATGTGACTTGCTTAAAAATTGCTGACAATTTAGATGTAGGTAAAGTTCCCATAAAAATCTTGGAAGAAAAGGTATAGAGGAATTCTGAACTTTGATTTCATCACAGATGTTTCTTATTTCACTTTAAAGAAACTAAAACTGGAGCTATAGACATTATTTTATGGATAGTGAGATTTATATAAGAAAGAAAGCATGAAACTCCCATCATAGACTTTCTTAAGAAATGGCCTTGGGCCCACATCAAAGGTTTAATAAAAGATGTTTATACATTTTAAGTTAAAATGCTGCTGCTGCTAAGTCGCTTCAGTCGTGTCCGACTCTGTGCAACCCCATAGACGGCAGCCCACCAGGCTCCGCCGCCCCTGGGATTCTCCAGGCAAGAACACTGGAGTGGGTTGCCATTTCCTTCTCCAGTGCATGAAAGTGAAAAGTGAAAGTGAAGTCGCTCAGCTGTGTCCGACTCTTAGTGACCCAATGGACTGCAGCCCACCAGGCTCCTCCATCCATGGGATTTTCCAGGCAAGAGTACTAGAGTGGGGTGCCATTGCCTTCTCAAGTTAAAATGCTAATGGTACATTTTTATTACTCAACACTTGGACCAGTTTTTTAATCTACTGTCTCAATCAGTTTAGATGAAAACCAAACCAAATGTCTAACTCTCAAGTTTGGTGATGGATACTGACTTGTTAAGAGAGTTAATTATATCAGAAGTGGCCAAAGACAGTACTGACTGCAACACTTATTCCATTCTTTCCATTTTGGTTTAAATAAAAATTTCTAAATGAGATAGCTTTCCACACCCATGTTCAATATTAGACAAAACTGGGCAGAAAACCAGGTGTTGCATGTAACACTGAAAACTTTTTTGCAAGTTTGTTCTGGGTTTTGTCTTTTGTAGGTGTGAACATGACTTTAGCATCCAAAGTCACTGAAGTGATGACCTCTTTTTCCCCTAAAATTGGGATAGAAGACTGGTAAAGGCAAGGCATTTAAAAGCAAGTGGCAGTCATCAAGACAGTATGGTACTGGCACAAAGATAGAAATATAGATCAATGGAACAACATAAAAAGCGCAGAGATAAATCCACACACCTATGGACACCTTATCTTCGACAGAGGAGGCAAGAATATACAATGGAGTAAAGACAATCTCTTTAACAAGTGGTGCTGGGAAAACTGGTCAACCACTTGTAGAAGAATGAAACTAGATCACTCTCTAACACCACACACAAAAATAAACTCAAAATGGATTAAAGATCTAAACGTAAGACTGATGGTTTGTCTTCATTTCAGCCTTTATTTTACTCTATTTCTGTAGAATGTGGAGAATAGACTATTTAAGAAGTTTAAGTCTTAAGTCTCTTAAGACAAGAGACCAAATGGAAAGCTTACCACAGATCCTCTTCTAATTGAAGTTCTTGGTATTTAAAAGCCATAACTACCAATATGCTGGGGGTTCCCTACTGGCTCAACTGGTAAAGAACCTGTCTGCAACCCATCTGCAGGAGTCTTGGGTTCAATCCCTGAGTTGAGAAGATCCCCTGGAGAAGGAAATCGCTACCCACTCCAGTATTGTGCCTGGAGAATTCCATGGACTGTAGAGTCCTTGGGGTTGCAAAGAGTCGGACACGACTGAGTGACTTTCACCAATATTCTGATCTATATAACCAATCATTACAGAACTAATAAACTGTAAACTATGTTTAAAATGAAATGTTTTTAGGATGTTTTGGATGTTCAGTGTCCTAATGGTGCCAAGCTATTTCATCTAAATGAGATTGTTGGCAGTGGGGGACTTCAAGTCACTGTCAGCTGTGCTGATTGTGCTGATGAGATTTGGTGTAAATGTTAGTTGAGTAGATTAGCTCTCTCCTTCATTTGGGGGTCATATGCCATCAAGATTAGCTGTGCTGCTGTTTACAACAGCCAGGACATGGAAGCAACTTAGATGTCCATCGGCAGATGAATGGATAAGAAAGCTATGGTACATATACACAATGGAATATTACTCAGCCATTAAAAATAATGCATTTGAATCAGTTCTAATGGGGTGGATGAAACTGGAGCCTATTATACAGAGTGAAGTAAGTCAGAAAGAAAAACACCAATACAGTATACTAATGCATATATATGGAATTTAGAACAATGGTTAACAATGACCCTATATGTGAGACAGCAAAAGAGACACAGATGTATAGAACAGTCTTTGGACTCTGTGGGAGAAGGCAAGGGTGGGATCATTTGAAAGAATAGCATTGAAGCAGGTGTATTATCATATGTGAAACAGATAGCCAGTCCAAGTTCAATGCATGAGACAGGGCCGGTGCACCGGGATGACCCTGAGGGATGGGATGGGGAGGGATGTGGGAGGGGGGTTCAGGATGGGGAACACATGTACACCCATNGAGACAGCAAAAGAGACACAGATGTATAGAAAGGACTTTTGGACTCTGTGGGAGAGGGAGAGGGTGGGATGATTTGGGAGAATGGCATTGAAACATGTATACTATCATGTAAGAACGAAGCACAAGCCTATGTTCGATACAGGATACAGGATGCTTGGGGCTGGTGCACGGGGATGATCCAGAGAGATGATATGGGGTGGGAGGTGGGAGGGGGATTCAGGATTGGGAGCTAATATACACCCATGGTGGATTCATGTCAATGTATGGCAAAACCAATACGGTATTGTAAAGTAAAATAAAGTAAAAATAAAATAAATAAATAAAAGCAAGTGGCATTAATAAAATGCTTGCCTGTGAAAACACTTTAAGATGAACCTGTTGTGGCAGATGTCTTGGTGTTTATTAAAAGCCACAAACTCTCATTTACATGGATTTATATTTAGATTCATCCTAAATTAGAGACATTTTTAGTTTGTGAAAACTACAAGAAATTTTTACTATTTTTCAACATTTCTAATACTTTTTCTTCAATTTGTCTTAGTTAACCTTTTTTACTTTTAAATATGAGAAACCCAATATATTTAAAGTAGAGATGATTATGATTAAATAGGTAGGATGTAGGGACAATCAGGCCTTGGAGAAGGAAATGGCAACCTACCCCAGTACTCTTGCCAGGAAAATCCCATGGAAAGAGGAGCCTGGTGGGCTATAGTCCATGGAGGTCACAAGAGTCGGATACGACTTGATGACTAAACCACCACAAAGCTATTAGAAAGGACTCTGGCTCCCTACATTCATTCGGTCTTGGCTCTGCTGTCCCAGGTAACTGCTGGCCCAATGGCTACAACCATCTGTGGTGTCACCTAAGACAGACCCATGACCAGAGGAAGGAGGAGGGTGGTACCTGAGAACTCATTACTCTAGAGTCAGGCTGCCTGGAATTAAATCCTGGCTCCAACACTCACTAGCTGTTTGACCCTTGACAAGTTTCTTAACCACTCTATACTGCACAGACTTCGTCTGTAAAATGAGAGATAATAGTACCTAACCTAAGAAAGTTGAATGGGTTATTTTATTTAAAGCACTTAGTATTAACAGTGCCTGGCAATGGCAAGTGGAGAAGGCAATGCAACCCACTGCAGTACTCTTGCCTGGAAAATCCCATGGACAGAGGTGCCTGGTAGGCTGCAGTCCATGGGGTCGCTAAGAGTCGGACACGACTGAGCTGCTTCACTTCACCAGGGACAATCCAAAACTTGGGCCTAAGGTGCTTTTAACCAACTGAAGGGATCAATTTCTCAACTTATCCAGCTCTGCACTTGGACTGCTATTTAAATTCTGAATCTATATTTGTGAAATATTGGGCAAGTTAATCTTTATCAGCCTTGGTTTTCTCATATGTAAGATTATAACAGCATCCATCTTTTAGGGTATTATGTGTATGCAGGTAAGTACTTAGTCCAGTGTCTTGCACTTAGTAAGTTCTTAATAAATAAGAGTTGTTATGATTTTCTGATTGATCAGAGTCTTGAATTCCATTTTCTAGCAACAATCTTCTTGTGTTTACGCTTAGTTTCGGCCCCTTGCAATTGTGCCTTGTTTACCAAGCACCAAATTCTCTTTAATAGCATCCTGTTGGCTCTGCCCCCACTGATAGTGCGTCTTCTACACCAATCTATAGATTAGACAGCTATCTTAATTCAGGTACCCACTTCAGATACAGTCAGCCATGACTTGGTAGAAGCTGTGAGTAGGCAGGGTGGCTTCTTCGAAGAGGTTAAAGGAACAGAAGCATCATTACTAGTGCATCTGTTGAATTTCTTATTATCTTCTGTAAATTTTAATGTTCTTGTTTTTCACTGTCTTAATATAAATTATCAATTCTTTTTATCAAATGAAGGCAAAACCTCAGAGATTTAAGTATATGTCAAAACTAATCATACTGCCTTTAATCTGCTAGAAATAAATCCTTTAATACCAAAGGAAAATGAGTTACTGCTCCTACTCTTGAGATTTGAGTTGAACTTTTTGGAACCTTAAGACATTTTCAGTGAAAATCTTAAGACTGTGGAGTTCATCTGGTTTTTGAGTCAAAATATTCTCTGTTTTCTTTACATTTTTTCAGCTAAAATGTGAAAGTTTATAATGATATATAATACTAAAATAACAGATTTATAACTAATAAT